>VZTJ01000392.1:825119-867245 GCA_013397795.1 Orthonyx spaldingii
CCCTGCGCCTCCCGGCCGCCGCAGCTCCCGGCGCCCCGAGCCGGCCGCCGCCTCTCCCCTCCGGCATGTTTTAAGCCCGGCCCTGCCCGCTCCCCTTCGGGCTTCCCTAGCCGCCGCCGTCGGGTCCCGTCCCGTCCGGTTCCCCCCGCTCCGCTCCTTGCGCATCCCCCCCTCGCAGGGCCGGCGGCCGGGGGGGCGCGGGGGCGGTGGGCGCCCGCGGGGGGCGAGGGCAGAAAAGCCCCGCTCGGCCCCATGGCGTCCCGCTATGCCCACGCCATGGAGAGGCAGGCCCTGCTGCCCGCCCGCCTCGACGGCCCCGCCGGCCTGGACAATTTACAAGCCAAGAAGAACTTCTCCGTGAGTCACCTGCTGGACCTGGAGGAGGCGGGCGACATGGTGGCCGCCCAGGCGGAGGAGGGCGGCGGCGAGCCCGGCCGGAGCTTGTTGGAGTCCCCCGGGCTGACCAGCGGCAGCGACACCCCGCAGCAGGACAGTAAGTGCGGGGACATCCCCCCTTCCATCTCTCGCCGGGGCAGCTCCGAGGGGTCTCCCCTGGGGAAGCGGCCGCCGGCCGGCGCTTAGCCCGGCTTCCCCCGCTCCCCGAGCCGCCCGTCCCCGCTGCGGGAAGGTGCAGGGAGCCCCGGCGGGGTCGGCACCCATCGGCGTGTGAAGCCCCTTGTTTTCTCCCGGCCGCGTCCCGGCAAAGGGGCGATGTGCCCTTGGCCGCCGCGCCCGTCGGGCCCCGTGCCGTGGCTCCTGCACCCTCCGGGGAAGCGGAGAACATCCCGGGGAGCAGAAGCGGGCAGGATGGGGCCCGCGGGCTCAGCCCCCTCGTCTTTTCCTTGCCGGGGTGGGCTGAGAACGGCGCCTGGCTGGACGGGGCAAGGCGCGGTAGGAGCTGAGCCGCCGTCCATCCGTCCCATCCATCCATCCGCCCGTCCCTCCGTCCCGCCGGAGCGGGCACCGACGCCGTGGTTTGCGGGACACCGGGAGGCCGCTCGGGGATCTGGAAGGGATCCGGACGGGATCCGGACGATTGTCCGACGCCCTGCCCGGAGCATCGCGGCTCGCAAACAGCCCCAGGGTGCGTGCGCGGCTCCCAAGCGGAGCCGCAGATTCCCTCCCCGCCGAGTCCCGGTTCTGCCTGATCCAGGGCAGGCCAGGGTGGCAGAGCTGGCTCTGAACTGCCCGTCCTGAAGAGCCCGAGCTCGGGAACTCAAGTAGCCGTGACCCAGCAGGCAGCGGGATGGGCGCCGGCTTGCGCGACGTTTTCCGAGCGCCGCGCGTTGTTTTCCAAGGGCAGCGCTGTCAGAAAGGCTGAGGGGGGTGTGCGGGGTCAGTAACCCACCTTTACCCTCGCTCTGCTCTCTGTTAAAATAATTACATGCCCGGCCGCAGGGACTGCCCGGGAGTTCCGCGGGGGTCCGGGCTGGCCGGCCCCGCCGTGCCTCCCGTGGGGCGGGCAGGGGCCGCGGACACGGGCTCGCTTCCGAGGGAGCTTCCTGGCGAAAAACGGGGGGAAAAAAACAACACCACGAAACAAAAAACGAACGAAAATGTCAATTGCGATTTTCGTTCGCTTTTCGATTTTTTTTGTTGCTTTTGGTTTGGTTTTTTTTTCCCCGCGAACCGCCTCCGACCCTCTTTTCCCCGTGGATCCGACGTGGTTTTCTCGGTATTCCGAAGGAAACCGAGCTGGGGAAGCGGAAACTCTTCCCAAAAGCAGCCGCTCCTTGCAGGGATCCCCGAGCTCGTCCCGGCCGGACGCGGTCCCGGCGTGGAGCATCTTCCCGGGAGCGCAGCCGGGAACGGAGCGGGCGGTGCGCGGCTGCCGGAGCGGCTCCTCTTCCCCCCGAGCCGGACCGACCGCCGCTGGGAGATGCCTTAAAAATATTTCCCTTCCCAGGACCCGAAAAACTGCAATTTCTGGCTCGAAAGGTGTGTGTTTTAGTGGGGAAAACCGTGATTGCGGCTGCCCCCCGTTCATCTCCTTGTGCCGCTGGAGAATCCCCAAGATATCAACCAGCAAGTTATGTAGACAACGCTTTTTTAACTTCTGCTTTGTACCCGATTTAGTTTATCATATTTTATTTGGATTTACTCCTGGTTTGCTCCAATTTACTCCTGGTGTTGCCCCTTGCCAACTGCTGAGCTCTCCGGAGAGAGCTCGGCCAGTGTGGAAAAGGAGGACTGTGTTTCACCAATACTCACCTTGCTTTTAGAGCATGAAAAGAACCCAAAAAAAGCAGTCCAAGGGCTTGTTTTCTAGCCAGCATTGCTGAGCAGGGACCAAACTGCAGCTTCAAATAATTTATAAATTCTCCGAGTGCTGTAAAAGTTTTAATGCCGTTGCGGTGAATTAGAAAGTTTTAGAAGGATTCTAAAGTAAGCAACAACAAAAAGAAAAAAAAAAATGGGAGAGGAATAAATTCTCCCAGGTTTATTGTGCAGAGCTGTGATCTGGGCTTTCTGGCTCTCTCATGGATGCATTTAGCGTATCCCGCGAGTCTCCGTGCCTCAGTTTCCCCACCTATTGCATGTGTTCTGTGAGGTGTCATGCAATCCATGCAGGAAAAGGACTGTGCTGGAGCTCGGAAGTGCAACAGAGGTCTGAGCTTTTCTCGGTGAAAAATGAGAACTGGTTCAGTGGAAAAGCTAACACAGGGCTCGGTTATTCTCCGTGTTTCTAAGTGAGAAAAGGTAAAGTCGTTTGAAGAAATTGTGGATTTCTCAAGAATACTAAAAACGTTCTTCCAACCTGAAGGAAAATCAGCTGGTCTTCCACTCACTTCTGTCCCAAACTGAAGTGTAAAACCGAATTATTGGTGCTGTTCTTGTAAACAAAAATTAAGAGAAGTCTGACACAGAAATGACAAAAGGTTTTACTTGGACATTTGAGATGGAAGGAAATATTTCACCAGCATTTTATTTGAAAGAGGTTCAGGATAAAACGTTTCTCTTATTAAAAAGAAAAAACATTCTTGGGAGTAGCTGTGATTGTAATATTTACAGGGAGAGCTGTCAGTGTATTAAGGAGCTGAGTTTTCAGCGGTGCTGCGGAGCTGTCATTCCTACCAACTTCAGTTCCACTTGTAGCTCTGAAAACTTCACCCTAAAAGCTGATACAAATCAGGGCAAACCTCCCTGCCTCTCCTGCTCAGCTGGGAAGGCTTTACAACTCGAGTTTCAGTTTGTCACAAAATAATCTGTTAAGGTACAACCAACTCTTGCTTTGGTAGCAGAGCTTTCATTAACTCTGGCTAAAACTGGGATGAAAATGCAGGTCCCAGCTCAGCTGGGGGGTTCCCCCAAGCTTCCTAGAAAAGGCAATGATCTATTGCTTTTGTGCCCTTTGAGGGTGACAGAAACCTGTCAGTTGGCTGTAGGTTCCCAGAGCTTGTGGCTCTGGTCAGGGGTAATTCTCCAATTGTTGTCTGGTTTTTTTTCAGATGGCATTTTTGACATTTGTTGTTGTTGTTGTTGTTGTTTGGTTTGTTTGAGATTCACTGTTGATGGCTCATAAAATGGTGTGGAGAAAATATGAACAGCAAAAGAAAAATTGTTACGCTGGGATTTCTTTTGTAAGGAGTGAATAAACTGTGCTTCAGTCCATTACACTCTCAAATTCTGTTTTGGGGTTATTGCTGTCCTTTAGTCTCTCTCCAGTATAAAAGTGATGGTGGTCAGGGGGCTGACAGATCATATCGGGCTGGTTCACAATTAAAGCTGGGCACGGGCTGCCTGAGTCCCCCCATGATTGTTTCTCTGTCTCAGTGAGCATCGTGACCCCTCAGCACTGCTGCTCCTTCCCAAGGAAATCCCAGAAACCCTGCAGGGAGAGCCGGGACGAGCTGAGTTCCTCTGCTCAGGCAGGTCAAGCAGAGCATCTGTGTGGCTTCAGCCCCTCTCCTCTGGCAGCGGGTTGAGGAAGGGCTTTTCCAGCCTGCACGTTGTTTGGTGGTGGGGCTTGTCACCCCAGGAATTTGCACAGGTCAGAAATAGGTGTTACTTCTGGAAAGGGCTGACAAATTCAGAGAGGGCTGAGGATGGCTGCTCACTGCAGCAGGGTTTGGGGGCAGTGTCTGGCTCAGGGAGCCGTGAGCCACAGACTGGAAGGATGATGTGAGGCAGAGATCTCTGCCTTGCTGCCTGGGCTTAAACCCTCTGACTGCTGTTACTGGCGGTCTGAAACGGGATCCTGAGCTGGAGGACTTTGGGTCTGCTCCCACATGGCTGCTCGTTTTGCCTTAATTGCCTCTTTTTAATCAGAACAAGTGAGGTTGCTGCAGGAGTAAGAGTGTGTGTAAGTATTGAACTGTCTGTGCTCCTGTGCCTCCCCGTCCTTCACTGAAAAAATACGCCTTCGTAAAAAGAGGTGGAAAAGCTCTGCCACTGCTTGGAAATGCAAGAAGCAATTCCTTGGGCAGCTGAGTTGCTGGGGATGAACATGAGAAGTGCCTGGGACAATTGCAGGGTTTTCTTTGCAAACCTCTGCTTTATCTTGGACTGTTAAGTATCTTAAGTGTCTTATGTCGGTAAATCACAGTCCTTATTCCCAGAAGATGCTGAGTCTGTAGACAGGGGATGTACAATCAGTAGATAGAGGAGGGAAAATGTAGGGTAAATTGATAAAACCTGGGAGTTTTCTTCCTGTCTTGTCCTGCTGATGGACAAGGAGTCTGCAGGCAGCAGCTGGTGCTGGTGCCCACAGGTTCCACCCGGGTGAGCCCGGGAAAGCGGCCGGTGCCGCGATCCCCACGGACAGCGGCGAATCCTCCTCACAGGACGCCGCCAAGAAAGACTCTCCAGCATGCTCCTCTGCCAGAACCTGGTGTAGGAAGAGTAAGGATCAGATCATTATTATTTTCAAGGCACTTGTTGTGTATTATCTGCGTGAAACACGCAGCTTTTTGTCGGAATAATCTCTGCGCGTGCCGGTTGTGCTGCGCGTATCCTCGAGGCTTTGAGGGGTGCTCACCTGAGTAAAGGCTGAGTAACAGATAGCTAACACCAAACATTTGTTAGAAGTTTGATTAACTCCTTTCTGTTTATGTTCCTTGGGCATATCTGTCTAATTTTGGTCTGAGGCTGGCCGATGCATGGTTATTGCAGCGAGTATCGCGGTGTCAGATATTTTTCTTACACCCCTGAATCCTACAGTTTGAGTGGAAAAACGGTTTGTGTTTTTTGTGTAAATTTCTGCAGCTTCTGGACAAAGACAGAAGATGGAAGTGTGGCTCTGCCACATATCTGGAGTCTTAAAAAACAAAAAATAATAAAGGCACAAAGAAATAAACAAAAGTAGTCAAGGTACTGTTATTAACAAAGAAAAAAGAGCCATGTGAATTTGGAGGAGGGAGCTGGCTCTGTTTCTGAGTACTTTTGCTTTTGACGGGTGAGAAGAAACTGCTATTTGTTTGTGAATTTCACTATTTTTTGATCATAATCAGTTTTGCTTCCTGGTTCTCATGGTCTCATAATTTGCTGATGGTATTTGTGTTTTCAATCCATCCACACAGAGCTTCCAGCTTTTTAATTTGAAAAACATTTTTGCTGAAGGTTTTTACTTTCCCTCCTTCCCCCCTTAATGTAATGAAAACATTTCCATGAAAATTAGATTTTGAAATCTCTCATAAAACTTAAAGGTTTGGTCTAAACTGCTCGAACGCTTTTAATGAACATCAGCTTTCTGTCATCTGCCCCGAGTTTCCACTGCTAGCCGGTCTATTTTCCATCTTTTTGATGATGTATAAAGCAGTGATTGCATGGGAAAATATTATCTCAGGGTTAATTTGTGCAGGCCTTACTCACACGAGTCATTGCATGCGATTCAATGGATCACTTATGTGTGTGCCAGTTGATGAGTATTAGTGTTTGAAGACCTGACCAGCAGCCTTGAGTCATGCAAAAAAGCGTCTTTTTTTCAGCCAGTGGAGTATTTTTGTGCGGGCATGGAATGGTTTTGCTGTCTGCAGTCAGAGGCACGATCCTTTTGCCTCTCGGCAGACGTGCAGAATGCATCAAAATCTGTGATGTGAGGAAGCCTGGAAGGAAAAGTGCAAGAGCACGGACAGAGCATAAACAGGAGGGGCTGGGAGAGTTGGGTGTTTGACAAGGCAGACACAGAATTACAGCGCTGTAATTCCTTCAAGGATGTATTTTATTTTTCCCCCCTGGTAACCGAGTTGACTCCCGTGGTTTTTGACATCACCAGAATGACTTGATGGGATTATAGGTGTTTATTCCTGGTTGTGAGTTGTTTATGATATATTTAATCGGTTTTGAAACCCATATTAAGTAGCCCTGAGGGAGCTGTGTTCCTGCTGGGCCTCTGTTGCATAATGAAGCACATCACGAATATTTACCAAGTGTCACAGGATTCCAGACTTGGGCCTCTGTTTCTGGGGAGGATGAATCACTGCACTGCTGATTCCCCACCCTGCTCGCCTTTCCTAAAGGAGGCTTGGATTTTGGGGCGGATTATGGAGATTTGAAGTGAGAATCATCACAATCTGGCTGGAGGAGCTGTTGTCCAAGGCTCTGATGTTGGAACTGTCCTCATGGCTTTACGTGCAGGGTACAGAAAGGTTTCAGCTTGTGCTTGGGTGGTGAAGCAGGTTTTTAGGCTGGTTCTCCCAAGAAGAACCTGTTGTTTGGTCGCCACATGTGGGAATTATCTTCAGAACCCACTGGCTGCTCTGGTGGGAGAGCAGACAGCCCAAAGGAGGGGTGAAATCCCAGCGGGTTTTGTGGCAGTCTGGTGGGGTATGGAGAAGGATGGTGGCAGTGCCTCCTCCTGAGGGGGAGATGCAGCATAAATCCAGCTGCTTACTACCCACTGGAAATCTCTGCAGAGGCTCTGTGTTACAGACTGTGTCAGTGGAAGCTCACTCGTATAGATCTAGGTGCCACCAGGGATGTAGGGATTTGTCCTTTGTCACCCTGTGTTGTGACAGCAGCACCCATAGGGCCAGGTGTCCAAGGGTCCCTCAGGGTAGTCCAGCAGTTCTTGAGCCTACATTTGCTGGCCCTTCTCACCTTTGCATTGTGAATGTAAGTTTGCACTGTGAATATATGGTGTGTTCCTAGCGTTTCCTTTCCTGCACTCTTCCTGCTGGAGCCAGCTGTCTGTGTGTGTAGCCCTGGAAGATGCTGGGAGGTGGGGATGGGAGCTCAGCAGAGCTGCACTGCCTGGCTGCTGAGACTGTGAGGGCATCATTTAAAGAGAAGCTTCTTTCAAGTGAGAATGTCTGGAGGATTCTGGTTGGGAAGGGAAAGGAGCAGTGCTGCCGAAGCTGAGGGCCACCTCCTGCAGTGGAAAGCCTGGCATCTGCAAGGATGAGTCTGTGAAGGCCAAGCGGGAAGAGAGGCCTGATGAGCAAGCCAGGGAGCATCTACTTCAGCTTACATAGCGTTCTGGGCTCCTCTCTCACCTCCAGAGGCCGAGAAAAGGTTACACCACTGTTTGAAGCACTGTCCCAGACAGTCTGGGTTTCATACGTGCCCAGATGAAGTGAACATTTGCCTTGGGGTGGCAGCCCAGGACATCCTGGTGCCTTGTGTTCCTGGAAGGGAAGGTTAGATGAGAGGCAAAGGGAGCCAGCTGTGCTCTTAACAAGTCACTACATCCTATTGCAGCATCCAGTTCATATTCCACCCAAATTTTCCCCCATTCTGGCTAGAGAAATTTTCCTACAGGAGAAACTCCAGCCAGTCAGCAAGACCGCTGGGCAGGGCAGACGTCCAAAGAGACGCTCAGGATCTGGCTGGGACCCTCTCCACGTCTTGATGAGCTGCTCAGGCAGCAAAACTGCTTTTGCACCGAGAGCTGGAACTCATCAGGAGCTTGGGGACACTGCTTCCTGCTCCGAGCCCACCAGCAGATGAACTTCTCCTGTGGCCTCCTTGACCAGAGTGAAATCAAAGTTACCCGTGGTCCTGCCTGCCTGGGGCAAGATGGAATTGCCAGCAGCAGCTGCTGAGTGGGCAGGCTTGGGAAAGGAAAATGGCATCCGGCTCTGAAGGGACCAGCAGTGACAGGGCACAGGGATCAAAGCAGGGTGCCTGGTGGTGATGGAGCAGGGCGGGTGGCTGCAGAAGGCAGCATCCAAGTAGCTTCCAGCCCTCTCAGTGTAGGTGCTGGACCAGTGAAGGTTGCATAGGTTTTGAACCCATGGGGACCTTGAGTAGTCTGCTGTTTGCTCTGGGGTTTGTGGGGGGAGAGCTGGGCTGAGCTGCAGCCGGTGTGCCAGCTCAAGACCTGCTCAGTGCCTCTGGAAATCGTCTTCTTTTTTGGAAGTGCCACTAATACAATCCACCTTTGTTTAGGAAAAAAAAAAAAGGGATGCCTGCAGCTTTCAAAGAGCTGTCACTTCTCCCCGTGTCAGCTGAGCTGCATCGGGGCTCTGTGGGGATGGATTGGACTTAAAAGGGAGAAGTGCCTGAGCCGTAACAGTGAAAACAGAGTGTTAATGCTCTGGGCCTGGTGCTGCAAAGGGCCGCCCTCGCCGGTGGCTCTGCAGGCAGCTCCTGTCCCCACCAAGTCTGGGCTGCTTTCCCATAAAGCTTTCCAGCACTCTCCCTACCTTGTGGCCTGAAATGCCGGTAACGCTTCCTGCTGAGTACCCTGCCACGTCCTGCGCAGCCTCGCGTTCAGCCCTGGATGGAAGGCACAGAGCAGAGGTTTGTGCATCCAGCACAGAGTTCCTGCTTGGGGTGGGTGGTTCCTGTGCTGACAGTGCTTGGGAAAGCTGGAGACCAGGCTGTGTCCTGTCCCTGAGCGTGTTTGCTCCCGTTAGGCACTGGGAAGGTTGGCTGTAGGCATGAGCTGGTAGCGCTGCCTGTCCAGTCCCGAGTGCTTGAGCTTGTCAGAGCAAATGTGTTGGTGATTTCACACTGAGGGAGAGGAAAAAAGCTCTCAAGACCAGTCCAGAGCCAAGCTCTGCATCCTGCTGCCTTTGCTGTGAATGCTGATGGGACTCTGTGCCTCTCCACAGGTCAGGGATGGGGAGCTGAGGTGCTGGTGAAAGCACGGTGTGGATTTTATGCACACCCACAAGGCAGCCCGTTGAGTTTGTTCCATGTGTTCCCCAGGCAATGAGGGCCCTTCCACTTGGGAGAACTGCAGGGCAGGTTTTTAGGGTAAGGTGTGTGCTGGTGCTGGGAGCAGCCTACACAGAAAAGGCTTGCACCCAAAATCTCAGTTGGAACAGTGGGGCTTTTCTTCCTCCAAACGTCAGACCAGATGACCCAGCCTGTCTTTTGTTGCTCAAATATGCCTTTGTGCATTGGCCACAGAATCCTGAGGTCTGTTTTTCTGTATACTCACTGCCATAACTTGACCAGGATCACCTTGCCATGCCTCAGGTTTCCTACCAATATAACAGGGTACAACCCTGGGCCCTAATTAGGGGCTTTGGAATTTTCTGGATTCATGTGTTATATAAAAGCTTGGCTTAAACAGCGATTTGGGAAGATTCTCCTCCTTCTGCACCATCCCCAGCAAACTGATATTTCATCTGCTTTTCTGTAGAGTTAGCATTGAGAATATCCCCTTCCATGATCTGGAGCAACTTCAGCAAGTTTTGTTCCTGCAGGGAACCCACCTAATTCTAGGGTGCTCCTGAGTGCACCCCATACCCTTGGGGCGAGAGCTGTTTGCTGTGTGAACCCATCCGTGGGCTCAAACAGTTTTCAAGGACAGATCTTTTCCTGTGGATGTGAATCTCCTGAACATCTTGAGATGCCTGGGCTCTCCACAAGCCCAAAGGATGCAAGGAGCAGCACGTGCCTGTCAGCTGGTAGGTCCCTGGAGCGTTTGGCGGCAGGCAGTGAAATTCCCAGCGGCTGATTGGGATGGTCACACTCTTTTTCTTGGCTACAGCCTGGTCTGGAATGTTTGGCCAAAAAAGATCGTTACGTACAGTTTGTTTCATTTGGAAAACTTCTGATACGTGTCATGGAAACTAGGAGGACTGCTCAGGAATAAGTGCTTGCAGCACTATACTTGTTAGTGATTTGGTTTTCATTGTTTCTCCTTAAAATTTTTTTTAAAAAAATCAACTAATCAGTAAAAAGAAACAATCACCTGTGATTTAGGAGAGGGATCTCTCATTGTAAATAATAAATTAGTGTCAGGAGACCAGGCAGACAGAATGGTTGATGAATATCCTGCAGGCTGAAAGTTGTTTATCAAGCCTGTTTGAAGACTTATGACTAACAAGCTCATTTACAGAGCTTGGAGTCTGTTCATGAACCATTCTCCAGCTGGGAGGATGTGGGAATCATCAGAAAATGTATTCACAAGTTACTCGATCATTTAAAAAAATGATCAAACAAACAAAGACTGGTTTTTGGAAGGGAGCTGTAAATTCCGCTTCCCCCCCACTGGGTTTTTTGAGGCATTCCCGTTAGGAAAATGCGGGGCCAGAGAAGAATGCAGAACCCCACGTCGCTCACTAATGACCTATTTTGGTGCTAACCCTCCTGCTCAATGCCCTGCCACCAGCCAAGCCCTCCGGCTGCGGGAGAGCTGCTCCCCCGCGGGAGCCCTGGTCGCGGGGGCCTGCCGGGATGGATCCGTCTCGTCTCCACCAGTGGTTCCCAGCAGAGAAGTTTGGCTTGCTGGGGGAAGAGGCTGCCCTTGCTCCTCTGGTGAGGTTACAGAGATTTCCCCACATCGCAGTGCAGTGTTTCTGTGTGGTGCCCTCTCAAGGAGGGCAACACGGGATCTGCTGGTGTCAAGTGCCAGGGGGGATGAACTGGGAGCAAAGAGCCTCTGTTGGAGCGCTGTGGCTCCATGCCTTTTGCAAATCTGCTTGTCTGGCCTTGGACCAACTCTCCTGCTCAATGCAAAACACCACATCTTTATGAGAGGCAGATGTTTTTTCACCCCCTGCATGTCCTACAGTTTTGCCTTGTTTGTGGGGCGTCCTCTCACTGTGCTGCTCTGCCATGGGGAGGGCTCCAGGTGGGCTCTGTTTGGACAAGCTGTGTGCCAAGGAAGGTGCAAACTGAGTCAAAAAGAGTCCAGAGAAGAGTTAAAGAGAGCTCCAGTTTAGAAGGAAAGAAGTGCTCGGGCTCAAGTATAAACTGATTTCCAAGCTCACCTACTGCTGTTGCAGATGTAAGTGAGGCAGTAGGGAAATCCTCCCGGGTCCAGAGAGGATATGGAAACCTTGGAAGAGGTGCTGCGAGAATTTGTGGAGACTTAATCATGGATCTGATGGAGACAAAAGTGTGAAGGAATAAACAGCACAGAGCTCATCCTACCTTGGGAAGGGAATCCTTCTCCCGGGTTTCAGTGGCTGCATGACTTTAGTGGGAACTGTTTAATCCTGAGTTTCATCTGTTGTGGCCAGCACAGTGGTGCTGCCTCCAATTTTCCCCCACATTGCAGGCAAGTTGCAGTGCTGTGTTTGGCTGGGATGCCTGTGGGGCAAGAGGGACCCATCTAGCTGAGGGAAGGTGTGTGCATGGGGAAGGGTCATAGTCACTGGATGGAATGATGGAAAAGAAATACTAGGATGTGATTAGCAGGAAAACCACCCCAGAAAGCTGCCCTTCATCAGTCTGGGCAGGTTCATGTTTGCCTTCATGTATTTTGTGTGTTCCTCTGACCAGAGAGAGTCAATGTCTGGAGGAGGTTACAGCCAGCAAGTGAAGGGGATGCCTTGTTCTGGGAGGGTTGAAGCACTCTGTGTGGAGCTGGGTGCTGAATCCTGGTTTTCTTGCTTTTTGATGCCAGGCTCCCCATTCTCCCCGCCTCTCTTGCTACACCCGTGGTGCTGCTTTCCAGGAATCCTCAGGACTTTGCTCTCTGCTCTGCTTCCCTGATGTCCACTCTGAGTGGGAGCACTTTGGATTGTGTGATGTATGTCTGTCCCTTTCAGGCCACACAGTGGCAAGAGTTCTTCCAGACACTTGTGATGATGGATTTGAATCCACATTTCTGTGACTTTCTAGGTAGAAGTCTTTCTCCCCTCTGCCTTTAATCCATCAGAGAAAGGTGGAATGAGAGCCAGTGGCTGGGAGCAAAAGACATGCATTCAGAGGAGGTAGGAAATGCATTTTTTAACTGTGAGATGCTATGTAATCACTAGAAATAACTCCAAAGGAGAGCGCTGGCTGCTGCATCCATGAATGTCTGGAAGCCCTTTTGGAAGAGCAGCTTTGTCAGCCATGAATTATTGGTCTCTCTAGTGGGGTAACTGGGTGAAATGCAATGGCTGAGTCTCACACAGAGAATGAAGAGCTTGGCTCTGGCCGAGGGACGGAGGATGTGCAGCAGCATTCCTGCACAATCCGATGTCAGGGATATTTCTGCCAGGAAATCAGAACACAGGACCAGATGGAGAACACAGATCCACTTGGTACGAGTCTGTTTACAGGTTTGAACCAAAACATAGTGAGAAACACGAAAGGAAAGCGATGTCCTCATCTCTGATCATAACTCAGGCCCTTATGTGAACCAGCTGCCACGCATTTATAGGACAATCCCCTCTTCAAAATCCCACTGTTAGGAATAACAGAGATAGGAAAGCCTCTGCAGAGCTGTGAAGGGCAAACATCAGCCATGGGAATAGCCCAACCTTCTCTTGAATTTCAGGACCTCTTCGGAGTTTACTGCAGCTCTGAAGACAGCGGGCTGTTGTGTGTGATTTCTGGTATTTCTGGCCAGGTTGAGGCTCTGTGTGAGTGGTGTCTCCTGTAACTGCAACCCTGCCAGCTTCGGGTAAAATGAGGAAAACAGGGAGAGCTGCAAATCTAATCAGTGGTGGGAAGAGGGATAAATGTGCATCCTCGTGGGACAGAGCACTTCTGAACTGGTAGGGTGAGCTCCCTGGGGAGGTCAGAGGTGGCTGTGCAGGGCTGGCAGCAAGGGAGGGAAGCAGAAGGGTTTGCAGGGTTGGGATGATCAGAGCTGTCACCTGTCCCACGTGTCTGCACTCTGCTGCACGTTCAGTTGTTGCCAGCAGGGAAAGAGCTGCTAAACCAGGAGTGCCCAAAGAGCTGGAGAAGGGCAGCTCTTCCAGGCAGGTTCATAAAACAAAGCACTCGTGGCTGGTTCACGCTGAGCCCGTGGCAATGGGAGCCTTTCTCCACCTCACTGGCGTGGTCATTTTCCAGCACCAATGCTCAGCGTGTGTGGACATACGGTCATGGATGTGCTGCTGGCCAAGGAGTATGGAATTGTGGAGGTTTCCAAATGTGCTCTGTTCCTAGAAGGGACATTGAGTAAAAAATGTGCCGAGAAATGGTTTGGCAAGTGGTTTGGTTTGAAGGAACTACGCTTTCCTTCAGTATGATTAATAACGGGGATGTGGGGGAAAGATCAAAATAATCAAACTGCTTTTAAAACTTTGCTGGGCTGAGCCACGTTCAAACTCAGTCTGGGTGTGAAAAGTCAGAAGGTCTCGGCATTTGTCCCAGATTGACTCCAGGCAGGATTCAGGCTTCTGAATCAATCCTGGTGCCTCTCTGAGCACATTAGACCTGCCCCAGGCAGAGCCATGGTTGCGCCTCCGGGGTGTTTGGTGTCACTGCATGGTGCTCATGTACATCTTGGTATGTGTCACAGCTGAGACAGGGACGGGGAGAATCCTGGCTGTGCTGCAGAGACCATCCCTGGAGACCACCATCATATTTGCCCAGGTCCTCCTTAAAACACAGTTATTCACCTTGATGATCAAGAGGTACCACAAGGCAGGAATGGGAATAGAATCATCCTTAACTCTCTGTGACGTGGATGGATTTTGCTGCAGGATGTGCGCTGGCTGTTAATCCTGTTTTAGGGCAGCTTCTTTGTAAAGAGAAAAGTTCTTGCACACCTGGTGTTGCTTGTTTTGAGAGCTGAGACGATGCTCAGCCCGCTGGAGTCAGGGATGTTCTCATGAGCTAACAGCAGAAGCTGCTGGGGAAGCAGCACTGGGCTTTCCTCTGACAGTGTTGACAGTCACAACAGCCAAAGAGAACGGCACCTTCCTACCTAAAAATGTAGCCTGGCACTTCTCAAGTGAGTTGCTTCTACATCAAGAAATGCAGATCCTGTTCAAATGCAGCAGGCAGAGAACTTCTGTCAGTTCTGGCTGGACAGGGGAAACCTCCAAATTAAAGCAATTATAGAGAAAACAGATGCTTTGGGTAAATGCTTTGCTTCTGCGTTTCATTTAAAAGCAGCATCTATGTTGCAGGAGGAAAAAAAAGAGGTTTTATAAGCCTCACAAAGGAATGGTATCTCATAGTTTGACATCTGGTTTTTTTCTCCCCGAGTTTGTGTGGTAGAACTTTTCAAAGCCCCGAAGAGGTCAGCTCCAAACAGGCTTTTAAAACAGAGCACTAAAAGCCATCGGTTGGTGCCACTGCCTCGTGTCCTGTCTGTTCGGGAGGGGATGGTGCTGCGGGACGATTTGAGGAGATGCAGAGGGGCTTTTCTGTTATTCTGGTGCCATCTACTGGTCCGAGCCCACAGGAAGGAAGGTCTGAGGCAGCGGGGAATGGCAGCGGGACACGGATGGCCGGCGTGGGGTGGCCAGTGTCCCCCCAGGAGCGGGGGCTGCGCTCCCTCCCTGCCGGGCACACAGATGCGGTTGGTGCTGCACTCCCCATCGCCTCCGTCTCTGCTTTCTCCACCATTAATAGCTAAAAAGACCAAAATCTAGAGCTTGGTCTGCTCAGTCAGAGCCCTGGACTCTTCCAGCTCTGGTCTTACCAGGAAGGTGAGGGTGGGTTATGTGAAGGTGGCAGTGAGTGGCAGTGCTGCTCCTGCCTCTGTGCACCTCCAGGGGTGTCCGTGGAGCTATCGGGGCTGAGCTCTGCTGGGATTTTCCTTTGTTTTGTTAGAGAGCAATGTGACACTCTGGCTTCTTGTGTCTTGTAAAAGCTTGGGCTCACCCAGCTGCTTGGTCTTTGCTGCTGGCATTAATAATCCTCTTTCCTTTTACTGAGCCACCAGGTTTTCAAAAAACTAATAGGAGCCGAATTATCTTCAAGATTTCTGTTCAAATGGTCAAAATATGGTTGAAATTGGCCAATTCCTCAAAAACTGCCAGGAGATCAGAGGCAAAGAGCGTGTTGCATTGTAAGCATTTCCTCTGGTAAGCCAGTTGAAAGCAGCTGGGAAAGCTGGGCTGCCCTTCTGGAAGGCACCTCGAGGGATTTGGTGCCCAGAGCAACCCGTTTGAGGACACAGTCCCCTCTCTGAACGCCCAGCTCCTGTGAGCTCTGCCCATGGCTTCTTCTCCATCGCTGCTTCTCTCCTGCCTGCCACGCACTCCACGCTGGCTCTGCTCTCCTGGTGGCTGGGCCAGCCCCGTGTGGCACGTCCCTAAGGAGGGGATGTCCTCTCTGTTGTGGCTGCTTCAAAGGGCTGAGGCCCGTCCTCGACTCGCTTGGCTCCAACGTGGCAAGCCAGGCTTTGAGCAAGGCACAGCCTGCCTTGAGCTCAGCCAGCACAGGGAGTGAGGAGGATGGGAAGGCGGGAGAGAGGAAGAGATCTTTGATGGGGTTTTCCAACAGCTTTTCCGTCTTTTCTTATTTTGCAGTTTAAAGACAAGACCCACAGCAGGAGACCTAATGGCTCAGGAGCAGCATCTCTGCTCTAGCGAACAGGAGGTATTTCCCCTCCTATAACCCCTTTGGTTACTATCAGCAGAAACGTTTAGAGTGTTTGGGTTTCAAGCCTTTGATATTTCCCAGGCTTATTTCCTCGAATGATTTGAGAGAAGTCAAAGCCCTTTCTGTGCAAAACCTGCAAGCGTGGGGAGTAGGTGAAAGTGGGAAAGGTTGGTCCTCAGTGACTGGGGGCTGCCAGGTGGGAGAGGATACCCCAAAGCCATCTGGGCAGTGGCAGGGATTTGGTGTTGTTTTGGGGCAGCCTGGCTGCTTCTGGTGAGAGGTGCTGGTGGAGCTGTGGGGCAAATGTATGATTAGGGTGGACATGGGCACCCTTCTCTCTGGGCATGGCTCTGGGTGAGTGCAGCAGGAGTCCCCCAAAGCAGGCAGTGAGGATGGGACTCCTGATTTTGGCCAAAGGGTGGCAAGTAACCAGGAAAAGGTATAACCCATGCCCAGGACTGAGAGTTTTAGGATTTTATCACCTCTGTGCCCAGGTAATAGATTCCATAAAATTGCTAGAGCAACTCTGAAACAAATGCCTGACCAACAGAAGAGGTTTGTGGGAGAAATCCATGTGTTGTGTCACAGCCTGGGCTCAGCAAGAAAGAGGGCTTGAAGTCAGCTGTGCATAAATGATAATCTTTGGGAGTACTTTAGCTCCCCTGAGCAGAGTCCTGTTAGCCAGAACGAAATGTAATATTTGTTTTAGTAACTCATCCATCCTTCATCGGGGATGAGTTTTCTAGCTTAAAAGGAGATTTTCCTCTCCGGCTCCTGTAATTGTTCAAATGCTGGGGACCAATTTGGTTGAAATATTACTTGGGTTTACTTTGTGTGGAGACTTGGGGTTTTCTTCCTCTTGGTTTTGGTTCAGGAAAGTGTCTTCTGTTCATCAGGGGGCACTGAACTATCTGCTGAGTAAAAGCAGTGTGCAAGCTGGGAGTGGCCCATGCATCCGCTGTGAGCTGGGCAGGAACGAGCCCGTGGCAGAGGATGACAGAGGTTTGATGCACTCCTTCTTGTCAGATGTTGGGAAATAAAACAGGATTCCAGGACACTCATTTGACCATGTTGGCTTGGTCTCCCTGTGAGTCTCTGTGTAAGGAGAGTAAATTTAAAAGGCCTTTTTTTTTTCTTAGAGGCCTCCAGGCTCTGCCTTCCAGGCTCTGCCCTATAGAAATTGCCATCTGGCTTGTGGACTGGGAAATGGCTGAAATTTTCCTGTACATTGCCTCGAGTTGGTATTTCAGTCTCTAGTTCAGTACCTGACTGCAAGTGGCTTGAGCAACAAAGGACTCTGCAGGTGGGTTTAGTTGTCACACTTCAGCTTTTAAAACAGAACAACTGACTCAGGACAGGCCATTACTGCCAAGACGCCAGCTTTTGCCTGGCCCGCTAACAGAGTGCCCAGAGCCTTTATGGGAGGACTGTCACTTACTGCCTGAATGTGCCATGCCAGCACAGCAAGACCAAAGCCCAGTCTCAGCTGAGCTTTGCTGTGACTCCTTGAAGGACCGTGGCTTTTAATTATCTATTTTATTTTTATATTCTTCAGATTCTGGGGTCATATTAAAACCTGGGATGAAGAAAGCACAACTCTTGTCAGCGTGTGTACGGCAGAAGGATGAGACTCAGCCAGCTTTAAGGTTATAAAAGAGCAGAGAATGCACCGAGAGAAGGCACAGCTGGTCTGGAGCCTGTGTCGATGCTGATCTGCTGCAGGGGCAGTAGCACAGCTCTCAGAGGGTCCAGCTTAGGGTCTGTGAATATTTAGGTTGGTCCTGCTTTGGCTGCTGCTCCTGTGCATGAGCAAAGCTGAGTGGCACAGCCATGGCCAAGCTATCCCCTCTTCCCAGCCCAGTAAAGACTCACAGACACACTTAATTCCAAGCCAGGTGACAATTCCTGGGCTTGCAGGAGCAGGGGTTAACTCCTGCAGTCTGGGTTTTACAAGTGCTGGAGCAGCGATGCCCACACGGGCTGCAGCTGCCTGCAAAAGGTCTCGGTTTCTCCTTTCTTCTCTGTTGGTGCTGCACAAGTCCTGTGAATGGTTAAATATCTTTCCAGGACAAGGTAAGTAAAGGCTCTCTGCCCGATAAACCCCTGTCTCTGTAGGTCTGCAGCGACTGCGTGCCCCTAACTTGTGCTGGGGAAGGAAACAGTAAGGTTCTTGCTGAGTGGAGGGATGGGAACATTTTACAGCTCCCCGAGCAGGCTCTGGGTTTGTGGCAGGAAAACGTAGCTCAGGCTGACCTCTCTGGAGTCCCTTTGAGAGCCAGGGTGGAGAATGCTTCTGGACTTGAGAATCCTTGTCACGTTTTCCAGGTTAACTAAAGATAGCCCTGGTGCAGCGCAGGCAGCCGAGTGCTGGCCTTTCCCTTCCCTGCGCTCTCCCGTGTGCACTCGGCATTCATTCCGAGCAAGCACCAGCCAGGATTCCCAGCTCTGAGCTTTCCTTTTCTGGAGCACTCAGAGCCAGAGTGGAAAAAAGTTTGAGGGCCTGGGGAGTTTGGTGGCAGAGCTTTTTCCTCCTCCCAGCGAGGTGGGAATAATCCAGGGACAGGGAAGGGAGGCTGCCTTTTTTCCTGAGTTGTGGCTGAGTTGTGCAGGATCAGGAGTGATGGAGCTCTCAAACCTCCACGCTGGAAGCAGGGCCAGGTAACCCACTCTCCACACTGTTAACCTCAATCTATCTCAGCTGACCATCCAGCCTGGAGGAATGGGATGCTTCCCTCATATTCCTCCTTGGCACTAATGAGCTGTGGGGCTAATGAGCTCAGGGTGTGTTTGCAGCCTGGTTAGAGCTTAGCAGCCATCAGCTTAGCAAGGCCCTTGCAAAAGCCAGCTTGCTGCGTCCCCAGCCCTGTGGCTGAACGTGGCAGTGAGCTGGAGAGCTGGGGAGAGGGATATCACCAGTCCTGAAGCAGGCAGCAGCCTCCTGAGAAGGGGCAGGAAGCGCTGAATTCCCAATCCCCCTGCTGAACTGGTAGCTCGTGCCGAGCATTGTAGCCGGGCGTGTTTGCAGCGTTTTATGGGGCATAATCTGTTGTCATCAAAGCCCATGGCGAATTCCGTACTTTCTGCAGCTGACGCTAAATAGGTCTTTTGAAGGTTGTAATTTCTCGTTTAAGCGATGCCAGTTGCGAATGCTTTGTGTTGAGGAATAACCCCTTAGTGCCAAATAAAATACAGTGGAAGTCTGTGGCATGTTTTTCAGCGTATTGTTAGTTACAGCCCTCCTGACAGAGCACATTCTATGCTGAAGATAAATGCTTGGGAGTCTCTTGCCAATTTATGTCCGAAAGGGCTTTTCTTGGATGTCCTCCTCTCTGTGGAAAATGCTTTTCTGTTTTTCCAGCAAACATTTAATGAGCTGTGCTTAAAAGAAAAAAAAGGGCCTATTTCAGGACCAGACCGTTGTGCTTTAGTTCTCTCCCAGCTGGTTTGGGGTTCTTTGGGTGCTCTGATCTTTGTTACACCACGCTGCATGGTGTGTGTAGTGATTTCCATGTTCCAGGACCTGCATGGGGGATCTTTCAGTCCACCCAGCACCACTCTGTAGTGCCATTGTGCCTGGGATGGAAGGATATTTGCAGCTGGCCTGTACCAGGCTCTGTCCAGGTTGCAGGTACAGTTGTTGGTACGTCAGGACACTGCATTCCCATGCACGAATTGAATTCAATTTCTGTGATCACAGGGGAGCCTGGAGAGTTGGTGTGAGTGAGCTGGGATGTGGGGCCAGTTGGCATGCAGACTAGTGGTGGCCCGTGGCCAGGAGCCTCTGGTTGTGTCTGGTTGCTCACAGCTGCTCACTGGTTCCATCTCAGCATGTCCAGCACCTGGCTGGGCCCTGGGGCTGGCCAGAGAGGGCATTCAGCCTGAGCTGTGCTGGGCATTCCTGGTACCCCTTTCTGGGAGATGTGCAGAGAGCTGCATGAGGGAGAGGGGGAGGGAGGAGGGAGGAGGCCACCTCTGACAGGAAACCCCCTGCACTCTTGCTCAGCTGACCAAAGAGGTTGGCAGAGATTTCCTAAGTGAAGTTGAAGGCTCTTGAGGTTTCTGTGAGCAGCCAGGAGCGGCTGAGCTTTCTTTCCTAAGGATGAAGTGACTTCAGAAGTCCCCTTGAAGGATGCTGCTGGTGAAGCAGAGAGAAAGCCCCTCCCATGGATGCTTCTGTCTAAATCGACCCAGACATCCAGGTCTGGGATTGTGGGTCAGGAGATTAGAGAGGCTGAGGGAGGGCCTGCAGCAGTGGGGTGATCTGGGGCTCTGTGCCCTGCTAGCACTGACAGTGGCTGGGAAATGGGACTGCAGGACTCACAAATACACCGGCCATCATTTGTGTATGCAACTGAAATGAAATAGCTGCTATGTACCTTTATACCACACGCCGAAAGTGTTTTTATTACTTGCTGTTATTTTATTTTCTGTGCTGTGAAGGTCAACAGCGTGAATGTGATGCCAGTGCATCCCACTTCTGATTTATTTGGAGGTGATTTGCTTTTTGTCTGCAGCTCTCTAAGCATGGGGCTGCTGGCTGTGTTGTGAGCAAAGAGAGTGGCACAGCACATCCTCGGAGAGAGGGATGTCTGAGCAGATGGGCGAGGCCAAGCATGGAAGGAAGCAGAGGCTGAGAGGAGCAGCCTGTCCTGCCCACAGTCCTCCAGCAAGCCAGGGAGTGTCCCAGGCTGCCAAATCCAACCCTGCTCTGCTGTCTGGTGTCCCCAGTTTTTGAGTTTTTGCTGGTTTTGTCGCCATCTCCTAAAGTTCTTCCCCAAATACAGCTTCCCTGAGAGCTGGGACAGTGGTGTGGGCTCCAGGGATGTGAGTCTGGCAGAGAACTGATGAAGCTGTGTCCACAGTCCAGCCCTACTCCAGGGCCAGATGGAATTATCACGTGCTGTTTGACCTGGCACACGTTCCCCTAGCTTGCTTTAAGGACCTCTGGTGATGGAGAAATCTGTGTAACACACACTAATCACCCCTGCAATCTTGAATCTGGTGGAAGGTAATTTGCTTATTTCAGGACAGCTTTGATGTGGGTGGGTTTAAATCTGCACTTCCATACTGTGTTGAATGTGGCCCCGAGGCTAGGGCCATGCTCTCTCTAAATATTCTCAAACATTGTTTTTCCAGTGAAAAACATCACCTAACTCCCATAGGTTTTGCTGAGTAGTATTTTTATTATTTGGAGAACATTTTTTCCTACATTTCCATTGCAATTCATATTCAATATCAGTGTTTCTTGGCTTAAAAATGCTTTGTGCTTGATTTACTTTATTTTTACTTTAACTGTTAGCAAAAAAATATTTAATGAAATAATGAAATAATAAATTATTTTGCCACAGGGTTGATAAAGAAAATCATAAGATGTTTTCCTGCGTGTGTGGAGAAATCAGTTTTAAAAATTCTCTTTAAACATAATTGGCATTTCTGGACATGAGTGACACTAGGAAGTTTGAAAAAATGCCCATGCTAACAGGCTGGGGGACAGGAATTTGCTGTATTTGACAGGCTGGATATGAGAAGGATGCAGCACTGCAAATTTGGCAGCGCAGCCTTGCCAATGTGTCTAGACAGCCCATCTCTATGGGGGAGAGAAAAGCTTTTTTCTTGGAGCTGCTCCAATGAGACCAGACCACTTATGGTCTCCTTTATCCATGGAGACTTTCCATCCAGGCTTGGGGTTTATGCTGAGCTTGCTCAGCCCTCGCTGCCTGCTGGCTGATGATCCACGTGAGCTGATTTGGGTGAGCCATCCAATCTTTTGCTGGTTTTGAGGTACTCCTGTGTTAGGTGAGGATGTGGCTGGTCTGGCAGTGGATGTGGTTCGTTAGCTAGAGCCCTTTAAAAGGCTTAAATTCTGTTAAATTTTGCTAGAACAGCAGCATTTGTCTGCTAACCTTGCACCAGACCAAAAGCAGTGTTTTGTGGCTGAGATATCCCACGTTTCTGCACAGGTCCCTTAAATTGTCTGATCCTCCAGGTTAGAGTATCTGACATTTCAGAGAGATTAAGGGCAGGAATAAACAAATATCCTATCATATATTCATCATCTGGAGGCACAAATTATTACTCCATGTTAAGGATTGTCATTTCCAACATATCCCTTGTGTGTCTCAATTCACAGGAACTCTCATAATCATTATTTTGCCTCCTGTGCTGAGAGTTGTGCTTTTCAAACTGCGGTGAACTCTGGAAAGACAGAGGTTTCCATTCTTCAGCTTTTTGATTTCAGATTTCTGGATGATTGTTCGGGTCTGGCAAGGAACCATTCAAAATACATTCCAAAATATTCATCATTCCAGCAGGCTAAGAAACATAAGATGTAGCAATTTATTAGCTAATGTGAAATGCATTCGCCGTCCAGAAGAGGCAAAGGATGGAGGTGGGTCTGAGCCTGATTTCCCTTTGCATCCTGCAGAGCTGGGGTGTGGAGCATCCTGGAGCCCATGGTCTGTCCCATCTGCCTTCCTGTTTTCCTGGATGTCCCTGTGTCCAGCAAAAATCTCCCAGATGCCAGCAGCAGCCTTGTGCCTTCTCCTTAGACGAGCAGGTTTTCACTGTGGACCTGGGAAGGAGAAAGTTGCTTTGAAATGGCCCTGCATGCTCTGATCCCTTTGCCTCCTGTAGCAACTGTCAAGGTCCTTTATCCTCCACCCAAGGAGTGTGCTCCCAGTCGGGATGCTCAGCCCTTGGAAAAGGCAGGTGGACTGGATGCTGAGAACCGGGCTCAAGTTATGTTATTGCTGGACCTCGGATGCCGTAGTTTTTCCAGTTGTGATCAAGAGGGACACATAAAATCCATTAGCGGTAAAAAAATGGATTTCTAAGTGAGGCTTTGCAGCAGCTCAAAGCCAGTTTGCTTGGGAAGGGGTGGTGGTTGTCTAGTTTCCTTGAAACACATTTGTTCTTGGATGCTAACGAAAGGGGAGCACAGCCCTTGGAGAGCTCATTCCCATGTTCTCGCTGCCGTTTGCACTTTGCCTTCTCCCGGCCTGTGGCGCCCTGTGGTCCTGGCATGGCTTTCCATGCCATGCAGTTTGCAGTCCTGGATATTCCAGGAATACACAGATGAAATATCCATTGAGAGCAGTGTTCCTGCCTACCAGAGGAGCCAGCTGGCGTGTGCATCCCACTGGTCATTGTCAGTCTGTTTGTGCAGGTCCCGCGTACCAAAAAAACCCGTCCAAGTGAATTTCCAGATCCAGTCGGGATGGCTGTTGAATAATGGCACTTCTCAGCAGCACGGTGGGGACCTGGACAAGCAGAGACATTCATGGAGCCGGTCAGCTTGAGTCAGTCTTTCCCCGTGCAGGCAGGAGCTCGCTGGGAACATTTGCAGACTCTCGTGGCTGCCACAGCGTTTGGAAACGAGCCAGTTGAAATGCCAAGTGGTTCATCTGCAAAGGATATATGGACTGAAAAAAAATCCCCCCCAGAGCAGCTCTTTTCTGTCTTGACAAAAACCCTTTCTTTTTTCTTCCCCCTCCCCCCTTTTTATTTTTGCACTTGTCAGCTTGTTGCAAATATACCTAATTGTCCTTATTTGAAAGTTTTTTTTAGCTGAAGTTCATGAGGATTTTTTTGCCACTTTTTCTAAATGCAAGAGTAAATTTATTAAAAGCAGTGTTGCCCAGAGTTCAGGTGGGTGTGCAGTGCCAGGTCTGTACTTCATGGCTTCCACCTGTTCATGATTCATGGCGAGCTATGGGTCTGGGGGGTCACCTCTGTAAATAAAGGGAAGGGAGCACTAGGAAGATCCAACAGGGAAGCAGGTGGAAATAATATTGGGTGCCTTTTGCATGATATGTAACCCTATGGAGCTCACTCTAGGGGGATATGAGTATGGAAAAGAGATCGGTAACTTCTCCTCCTAATTGCAGTGGTGCTTGTTGCCACTGTCTTTGAGGCAGCTCGTGGTGTATCTCCAGGTGGACATGGGTATTGGCCTTCCTGACACTTCAGTCTGCTCCTGCATGGAAAGTTTTAATTGCACGGTCAAGTTCAAAGCAGGGGTGGCTCTGAAGGACACTTGGAGCTGATGTGCTGGTTTGGAGTACACCAGGTGTGCATTCAAGGAGGCAGTGTCCCACAGCGTGGATTTTCAAGTCTGTGGAGAAGAGAAGGGAAAGGGTGCTGGACAGGAGAGGAGAATTTTTTTTTTCCTTATGTAATGAACTAGGGCAGGGAGGGGTTCAAGAACATAGAGAGGCGTCTTTGGAAGTGAGAAGATACCGATGGAGCAGGGCGGAGGTTGGGAAGTTTGATCTGTTCTGAATAAATGCCATTCCTAAGATGAAACATCAGGACACATGGCATGGGAAGGGGAGCTGATGGGAAGAGGATGTGGGTGTTGGAAGTCAAACCCCTGACCTTGCAAAGCTGTGATATCACACATGTTCCGCTGTGCCAGAGGCTGATCCAGGGTCTTAACCAGCAGTGAGGGATGGGCTGTGCAGGCTGAGGGGCTCCAGCTCTCCAGGAGGCTCTGGAGGTCACACAGGCACCACGGCAGCCGAGTGCTGTGCTGGGACATTCGGGGTGTGACACCTTGGGGTGTGGCGGTGGGGTTGGGCTGGCGCAGCTCTGCGATCGCGTTTCTGCTCCTCTGTCACGGCTCCAGTGTTCCTGCGGGGTTGGGCTGATCCAACGAGGGACTCGGGGGAACACAGCCCCCTTGGATCCTGTCCCCTCCCGAGCCTGGTAAATCCACGCTGCTGGATCTCCGCCACGGTCTGGTGGTTTGGTCTCTTTGTCAGTTACAAAGTGCAGTCTCACAGAACATGGTTTGCCGCTGGCAGGCTTTTAAAATATGTGTTTGCTTTTGATTATGTTTTTTTTTAAATTAATTTTCCAAGGATCAATGTGGTAATGCATATAAAAATTACAATATGTAAAACAAAGTATAAAAGCATACAAGGAATTCCAAACACATAACATACTGTGCCTTGGAGCTTATGAGATCCATACAGCGCTTATTGTATTATGGGAACACTCTGACCCCAAGACCCGTCGGAAAGGCTTGTTAGAAGAGCAGGACTAAGCCATGTGCCTTATGAGCTGTAGGATGCCCAGAAGGAAAACCCTAGTGAATATAAAAGCAGAGCTGTTACAGCAGAGCTCAGACTGGTCTGTGGGATGTAGGGGGACTTTCCATGGCTTTGTACCAATTTCTGGAGGAGGATGTATACTCCTGGCCCCGCAAGTGTTGTTCTCCCGATAATTAACACTTAAAGTTATGTCTTTCCAGGGAGACTCTCTGGATTTCCATGGGATCATGATTACTTTTGTGGTTTTTTCCCAAATATAATTTCTTCTGTCAGCTCCAGCAAGTGGGAACATTGACATGGTTAGGGAGGACTTGCATCTTAGCTGCTGTAACTGCCCATGTGCTCTACAGGTTGCCACCAGATGAGAGGCAGAGCACCAGAGTTGACACCACCCTGAAAAGGAGTTCTGGCTTATGTTTGCCTTAGCATAGGGCTCTTGACTTCTTGTGCTGCCCTGTCTGTGGGTCAGGAGCAGGGCAGGTTGGGATTTTAATGGGACCTGATCCCAGCAGACACACAGAAGTGCAGAGCAGAGCACGGGGAAAGCCTCTGCACTCGAGTCCCCAGTGCCTGGTAAGTTTGGGTGGAGACTGTTTGTGTGCTGGAAACTATTTTCAGGAGCTTGGAGGTGTCTACAGACTGTCCACCAGGAAGGTGACAACCCCAAGAGCTCATTCCTGGTAGGCAGGAGTCACTGACTCTGCTGTGCCTCAAATCCCACCTGGGAATGTCTCTTTTGAGGCCACGGAGCAGGTAGGAGGTGCCTCTGTCCTAAGGGAGGACAGTGAGAGTTTCATCCTTGGTGCTGGTGAGGCTGTGGCTGTACAGGACCTCAGCAGGTCTGGCGGGCAGAGCCAAGTGCAACAGGAGACCCCGGGGCAGTGGTCTCCCTGCTATCCATGCAGCAGCCATTCACAGCTCTGTAATGATCCGTAATTGTTTGTATGCAGTCAGCTAAAAATTACCCTGATAGGTTCCACATTGCAGACACTTCGGAGAGGAACTGCCGTAGCCCCACGGGTAACGCTGAAAATCTGCGAGTTTTTCTGTTTGGTATGAAAAATTCGGTATCGCCTTTCCGAAGCTTCGTGCTCATGCACAGAACAACTTATTATTTATGTGCAAAACTTGAACCTGACTGCGAGATAATCACAAGAGATGGCTCTTAAAGGAAATAGAGCATCTGTTTCTTTGCTATGTTATTTTCTTCTGTGTTCCTGGTGCTCTTAAAAAGATTGGAACTTTGGGTACTTGAATTTTCTGTATGACTGAAATAATTTAAACATTAAGATAGTGCAGAAAAAAAACCAAATAAACAGCAGAGGTTAGGAAAAAAGCTCAGCTGGTGTTGAGTAATGAGAGGAAAATGATAGTTCAAAAATCTCTGTAGTCTGACCTGTACTCACAAATAAAAACCTGCTGTTATCACTGTTGTACAGCTGGGCTCAGTGTCACTGCTCATCAGAGCCAGCTTCAGTACATGACCTAATAGGCATCTCCTACCTTAATATATTTACTTTTCTTGAAGTGTTGTTTTCATCCCATGTTGCCTATTTTTGTGATGGCTGCTGTGGGGTACTTACACCTTATCCATGTAGCATTTGTGTGCCCTGAAGTTAAACCTTATTTACTTCTGAAAATACTTTTCTTGTACAGAAATACGTGTGAGCTAGAGCTCGTTCTCTCCTGAGAGGTTTTAGAGAGATACTTCAGGCAGCTCTGAGCATGAAATCTTACCCATGTATGTCCCCCTGTCCCTCTTCTGTCCCTGCTCACATCTGGCAAAGACACCAGGTGCTGCTGCTGGATAATGGGTTCTTGGTGTCCGGAGGAGCGCGGTGGAAAATCATGTGAGACTTGTCTCAAATCAGCAGGGCAGGGCTTTGTCACCGTGTGGATTTTCTGTGTCCCCATCCCTGCTTCCCACTCCACTGCCTGGAGCCTTGTTTTTGCTTTGTTCTAACGTTTTGGATATTTTTTGTGATGCCAGTTGACAAAGGTGCCCTGCACCCAAAGTGTTGCAATATTTTGGAGGGATGTAACAAATCGAAAGCAAAGCAGAGCGTGAGTAAAACTGGACTGGGAGTCTGTGATGGGCTTTAAACTGGATGGCTGATGTTGAGGAGAGGAGCCTGCCCAGGGCTGAGGGAACACACAGAAATATTTCTATTCAAGCTTCATGAAATTTAACTTTAAACCTAGTAAAAAGCCCTGTCCCTTTCCTTTCTATTCTCCCTTTTCCTTTCTTTCTCCACCAATCTGAATAAAACTTTCTCTTTCTATGGTTTTCTGTATTTTTTGTATTTTAAGAGTTTTTAGTTGTTGCATTTTAGTTTATAGTTTGGGGGTTTTTTCACTGTGAAATAATTTGTCTTGCTTGTTCTTAAATCTGTGCTCAAACGTTAGCGTACTCTGAAAGCTGTGATTAGGGTGCAATTCCTTATTTTCTTCCTGCAATCCTTTCTCACTTTACAGTGTCTATAACTGATGCAACAAATCTTTCCTGCCTTACTGTACATTATACTGTGGCTAAGTGTCTCCATCCCTCTCTTAATTAAATCTAATTGTTTACTTTCGATTCGGATCCAATTAATGTACTATAATAGCTGGTTCTGGACTTAATAGAACTGGCCAAAACTTTTCCAAACTGCCCACACAATGTAAATCCCATCTGGAAATCAGCTTTTGTTCGGACCTGGAATGAATGCAAGTATGCACAAGCATTCCTGCAAACTGGAAATCTAAAATATGTTGCGGTTGTAAGTATTGATGGAAAAAATACCAATCTTGAAACTTCTACATAGGCATTTAGTTCTCAACTCTGTTTTGTTTTTTTAATGCACTGTATTTTCAATGTGGCAGCCCAAGAGGAGCGGCCTGATGGTGCCCCAGTGATAGTTAGAGGCACTGGGACAGATGCTGTGCAGTGAGGAGAATAGATTGGAGTGTCTGCAAGCGTGGATCTGCCTCGCTGTGAGAGGGAAAAAGAATGGGATGTTTCATGCTGTATCCTTTAGGAGCACTTGAAAATGCTTTGGCGCACTTGTGAATGGCACCGGGACTTGCATGTTATGGGGGAATGTAGAAATAACATAGGAAAACACTAATGTGGAAACAGGAAACAAAGTCCCCCAGCCCAGCATGAAAGGTTGGGATTTGGAGATGAAATTCCCAGATTTTCTAGCACTGGGTTCCTGACAGGAGAACGCGCGTTTCGATCTCCCTGCGAGGCACATCTTCAAACTGCTCAGCTTTTGAGACCGCTGCTTGTAATAAAATTTTTCTGATTAAAAGAATGTTGATGAAAGACTTCTGACCTATCTGAAAAGCTTTAGAGCTGTTTTCCTCTCCTCTCCGTTTCTGCTGACTTCAGTCACTAGTGCTGTCAACACTGTTTAGGAATACCATTTTTCAGTGTTTGGCGTTGTTTCCTGATAAAGAAGTAATGGCAGAGAAAAAGAAATACCCTGCTGACATGCTGAAGGCAGCCAGGGAGTGCTGTGAGCAAGGTGACATTTGCAGGCAGCTGGGGTTTGGTGTGTGCAGCCAGTCCCTCGTTAGCAGTTTGTAACCAGCATATGGCAGATGCAAGACACAAGGAGCGATCAACCCAGTGCTGCTCCGGACTAATACCCTGTTATTAGTTTTTTCCCTGCTACCCAAGTCGCTCCTGTAGACATTCAGAGCTTGTGCAGACATTCAGAGCTTGTGCCATTCCAGAGGTGAGGTGAAAAGAGATCCCAAAATTCCGAACCTCCCTGTCACAGGTTGTGCTTTGCTGTCAGCTCCGTCCAGCTCGGTCCTGGAAGAAGGGGGTGGCTCACGGCCCTGCTCCGTGCCAGCCGAGGCTGGGGGTGCTGTAGCTGCTGGTGACCCAGCCGTGAGTCACTGAGCACGGACACTTTCCGTTCCTCGGCCCGGCTATTTTTGGGCGCAGTAATTACGAGGTGAGCTGTGAATCACCGGCGTCTCGCTTTACGCCGGGAGGAAACCAGGCAAATTGTGTTAACGTGCTTGGCAGGGGGAATTCTTGTTCTCCAGTGTTTTACAGACTTTGGCCCTTCTTCTTGCTCCCCAGAGGGATGTGCTCACCCTTCCTCATGTGTAGCTGCCACGCAGGATTGAGGCCAGACGGCCTCGGGCTCGTGTTCCCTCCAGCCGGGTGTTGTCCTCTGGGCAGAAACTGATGCTTCAGAGGCCTGGATGAGATTCTGAAGGTTTCCCAAAGGCTTTTTTTTGAATTGTTCATGCACTCCACATAGGCAGGGTTTAGATTAGAAAACAGCATGAAATGGATAACTCCGAAGGAGGTCATGTTGACATTGGCCTCTCCAGCAGCCGGTCTTGCAATGTTTGTGGCGTTTGGAGGGACGTTTGTGCCCTGAGGCTGGTTTGCTGTGTTTTGTGGTGCACAGCAGCACAGCTATGTCAAAACTCGCCAGCAGAGCCAGGGGGAAGTAGCTGACCCTTTTTGAGGAGGGTTTGATGATGAGTTAAGAGAGGGACGTGCGGGATTTTTCTCCTTCTTTATAGGGGATGAACCCTGTGAGAGCATTAAAGCCCTCAGCAGGGAGAAATGTGTGCAGGGGGTTGTGCACAAGCAGCAGTTAAATCCCATCCCTCTGCTCCACTGCTCTGCTTCCCACCACCTGAGCTGATAGATTCACCTGTAGCCTTGCTTTAATTCCCTGGAATTCCTATGTGCATGTTTTTCTTGCACATTCCTGCTTCTGGCAGTCCCTTCCCAGCTCAGTGTGCCTGTTAAAAACTGGTCTCCAAACACTTCCTCTTGGATACAGGAAAACCAAGGGCGTATTTTTGCACCCAGGAATCCCCAGGCTGGAAAGGAGTCTTCTGGGGATCATCAGGCTGTTGGAGAAGGATTAGGGATGAAGGCACTGTAAACCTGCAGGAATTTGAAAACCCTGCTTTAATTTAAAAGGAATGTCCTTTTGTTCCCAAATGGATGGGCCTTGCTCCAAAGGCGCTCAGGTGCAGTAACTGGTACCAGATGGGCTGTGAAAAGCAACACAAACAGGTGGTGAGGACAACAACTGTAGACTTTAATTTCCTTGTCAGCCCCTCCCCGTGCCTTACATACCCCCTGGAGAAGAGGAGGATAAGGGGAGCTGTCATATTTGTATATGGCAAAAGGAGTGACTGTCGAGGGAGTGTTCTCCAGCTGTGCATAGCAGGTCAAGCCCTGGGACTCTCAGTGGTGAGGATGTCACCTGGGCTGAGGTGTGCAGTGATGGAACTTCAAATATGATTCGCTGGTACCTGCATTCTTACAGATACAGGGATCAATATATTTTAATACATGCTGACGTGAATATTGGCTCAGATCCCCCCTCAGATCTGGATGTGTTTGGTGGCACCCCACACATACTGGAGCACCTGAAGAGGGATGAGTGCAAGGCAGTGACATGCCAGTCCTGCAGCCTGTGTGGGGCTGTTTGACCGTGGCAGCAGTGGCCTCCTGCCTCTGCAGGCTGGTGCCTTGCTCTTCCCTTCCTTTGGTGTGGCATCCCAGGGCAACTGAAGGGTTTGCTGGGATGGCACTGGTGTGATGAGTGAACACACTCTGAAACAGGAGATGTTGCTCTGCAATAGCACTGGGAAAAGGAGAGCTGGTGCAGAGAACACAGAAAAGCCATTTCATAGTTAGCTCAGCACTGATGTCACTCCAGTGACCATAGGCACAGACAGGAGTGACAAGTGTGATGCAAATGTACCGATTCATTGCTGAGTAAATGCAAACCAGGTACAAAGCAATACATGCTCTTATCTTATAGGACACACAGGTGGTTGTTCAACATCTTGCTGGGCTGGAGGCAAGGAGGATGCTGCAGAGAGCACAACTGTTCCTCACTAACAATGTCCAACATGCTCTTGCCCCAGAGAGCTGTATTACATTCCAGTAAGAGCAATCCTTGGAAACTTGAAGCCAAGAGAACAGGGCTTTGTGATTCTTTGCTGTCAGAAAGGATTTCTGGGATTTTCGGGAATGGGGAGATGCATTTTGGGCTTTCTTTGTTGCTTTTTAGATAAGGAAGTTGAGACTTGGGGTAACTTGAGAGAGTTGGTACAAGTGTTACACAGTGGAGTTGAAAAAGAAATGCTTGGGATCCGTGCACTTTCCACCTCCTCTTTACCTGGGGACTAACACAGTGTGGTTAATGTGTGGTGTCAGAATTGTACAAGCCCCTTCCTAAGCCCTCTCTGTCTTGAAACCACTGAGGTTGTTCACCCCGTGGCTGTGGGCTTGTAGCTTTCTTGCTTTTCATGTCTTCAATTGTCTCTCCTAGATGATCAGCTGAACTCAGAAGAGAAGAAGAAAAGAAAGCAGAGGAGGAACAGGACTACCTTCAACAGCAGCCAGCTGCAGGCACTAGAGAGGGTCTTTGAGAGGACACACTACCCCGATGCCTTTGTACGGGAAGACCTTGCACGCAGAGTCAACCTCACTGAAGCCAGAGTTCAGGTAATCCCACACCTTATACCCAGGCACTCCTCACCTGGGGGATCATCAGGCCTCTCCAGCAAGGCAGCAGAAATCCTTGAGTTCTGTGTGGCACGCTAGGGTCACCGAGCTCCTGGGTCATGGTGTACTGCAGCCCCAAGTGCACCATGCCTTGAGGAAGACTTCCACGCCTGATGTGCCACCCCATTTACCACCTGCCCAGTCAGATGTGTACATAGGGCTCATTCAAGGCCAAGGTATTGGATGCTCAGGCTGCTCATGTTATCTTGAGCTTTTAGCTTGCAAGCCAGCACCTTCTGAAGGTCAAAGCAGACCATGGAACATGGTGTGTTGTACAGCACTCCCAGGACAGACCCGTGTCCCTCAGCCAGTCCCTCACGTGAGGGCTTTATCAGAGCAGGCATGAGGATTACCTTGTCCTTAGGGTTCCCAGGGACAGGCTGCCCCAGCAGCCAGCTCTTACAGAGCCTGCGGGCTCCCCAGTGCTGTGGGGATGGGGCCAGTGTCGCAGTGGAGCCGGTTGTGATGGTTGGTGGGTCTGTGCCCTTGCACCTGCAGGTGTGGTTCCAGAACCGGAGAGCCAAGTTCCGCCGGAACGAGAGGGCCATGCTGGCCAGCAAGAACGCCTCCCTGCTCAAATCCTACTCAGGGGACGTGACGGCCGTGGAGCAGCCCATAGTACCTCGCCCCGCTCCGAGACCCACCGACTATCTCTCCTGGGGGACCGCCTCGCCCTACAGGTGAGTGAAGAACCCTGCTGGGTCATCCCAAAAGCGGCCCTCAGACAGCTCGGATGTATTCACATGGGACAGCTGGGGGATACAGCAGTCTCACCATCTCACTGGTTTTCCTTACCTGTTCCCACCCCATCTCATAGCCAGTTTTGCAATGTGGTCCTGGCTCAGCATCATTGTGTCTTTTTTGGCACCTTGTTTTCTGGTGGTCTCTCTCTGCAATTCAGGAAATTTCGAAAGAGGCTCAGGTAGAAATGCATGGGAACAGAAGGATTCCCTGATGTATCTGGTTTATAGCGAGGAGGAAACCTTTCTATGGGACACAGATCCAGCGGAGGTGAGGTCAGAGCACTTGGGGAGGCTCAGCCACCACACAGTGGCCAGAAGAGGGAGTTCTGTGGCTGTCCCATGGCAGTCGCTGCTTGGGATGCAAGGAAGGACTGGGAATTTCGTTCATCCATGTGGAGCCGTGCTCAGCACCGAGGTGGTGAGCAGTTTCTTTCTGTTGCCTGAGCACAAGTGTGTGTGTGAATGCTGTGCTGTGGTTTGCCTGCATTAAGGGCCAGGTGACAGACTGGTGTTCAGTGTCTGCCTCCTGTGGTCAGTGCTGCTTAAGGGATGACAGGAAAGGAGTGTGGATGTGGCAACCCCGGTCTCACAGGATCTGGGATGTCCCTGCACATCACAGACCTCCCTGTCCTCTCTGTGCCATTCACGGCTCTGCAGGAACTGGGTGTGGACACAAGATCCACAGGATGTGTTGGTTTGTGGGGAGCCAGCTGGCTCACAGGCAGTTAAAAATGAGGTTGCTGGGTGTTTTTTAGCACAGTGGCTTCATTGTTGGTCAGGACCTTGAAGCCTTTGGCTGAATTGCTTCCCGTTCATCTGGCCTGGTCACAGCCAGCTTCCCGCTGCCTCCCAGGAGCCACACCATGCACAGGACCTCTCTTGCTCGGTCACCTTGACCCTCTTTTTGCTCCAAACATTGTTTGCACAGTAAGATCTGCAAACACATGGTCTTCCTGTTCGTTGCTTCAGTTCCGTGGAGTCCTCCTTATCCACCCTGTATCTCCAGAAGAACAACTCATAGCTCCACCCGCTCCAGATATGGAAAAGGATCATTTCAATGGCCACCAGCTTGGTCTTAGAGATGGCCCTTACCCTTTGGATTTTTTCTGAGGACTGCTCTCTGTCAAAATGCCTCTTTTTGGTGTTAAGGCTTTCTCCCTGTGAAGTGTTCCTTGGTGTAGCATCCTGAGGAGGTTAAATCAGGGAAGGGAAGCAAGTTCCTTCCCCACCCCACTGAGACTGCACTGGTCACAGCACCAGATCCCTACTGAATGCCCGTGGCTTATTTCTACCTCTCACACTTCTAGAAATAGATCATCCCTCCTGAGATGTTGTTGATACAGGGGGCTTCATAATCACTCTAGGAGGAGACCCTGCAAAGGTAACTTCCAAGGGCACACTGGGAAGGGCTGTCTGAGGTCACTTGGAGCACCTGGGATGCGCTAGTGAGGAGAACAAGGGAGAAGGGACATGGTTAGGGATGGTTTTTCAGCCCCTCAGGTCCAGGGTGTGCCTATCCACGATGCGAAGCCCCATCTTCCCCTTGTCTGAAGCCAAGATGTTTCAACAAAGACATTTGCAGCTTACACATCAAAGCAGGCTGGACTGCCACCCTCCCACTGCCTTGCACTGGCAGAGGAGCACAGCAGCTGGTTTCCACACTGTGGGAGGCTCAGGACCCTCAGACACTCCGTGCTCCCCAGGTTTTCTAATCCCACTGATCATCCCTTGGAAATCACATTTGTCTTAAACAGCCTCAGGCTGTTGCAGCCTCATTAAAGCTTGGCAGTGAGTGAGGTTGTTAAAACATTGGACCCTTGGTGAAATAATACCGAAACACTCCAGCCATGTGGAGTGTTTGCATGGCCCTCTGCCCCCTCCCCATCTTCCCAGCAGTGCTGTACCAGCCCCTGGTTCACACCCACTCCTGGGGAAGGCTGAGAGCAGCGCCCGGAGCTGCGTGGCCAGGGCTGTTTTTACTCTCAGATCTGGGAAAAGTTTTCAATCCGTGTGTTTATTCTCCAAATACATCCAGCCACAGGTCAACCAAAGCTATTTGCAGATCTGTGTCACACAGACAGCCAAGTAGATACTATTATTTTTTTGAAGTTGAAAAATGTTTTGCTTAGGCATTTTTCAGCGTAGGTTCCTAAGAAAACAAGACTGGCAGTCGCGCTGTCAGCCCGCACTTCCCACTCCAGCAACCTTTGGCTCCACGGGCCATTGAAAACCTTATTTGAAAGAAGGATTTTAGGCCTCAGAAACATGATGCTCCTCTGTGTTTCATGAAAGCAGACAGCTGAGTGGAGGAAGGAGACTTTTCTCTGCCTGAATGGGGTGGAGGGAGAGGGCAACAGGGTGACTTCAGATTAGACCCTGGAGAGTCTCTAGAGCAACCCTTAAGCTGTTCTGATGTTTGGAGACAGCCTTCCTGTGCATTGCTCCTGGTGGAATAACTTGCTAAAAGAGAGCCCTTCTGGAGATTTTTGGTTTAGTAGGGATTTCATTTGGCATCAGTAAGTTAAATCATCTTCCCCACACCTCTGGGGACCAGGAGTTTCAGCCCAGACTCGGCCAGCAACCTGGTTTTGGATGGGGACAGTTTACACCCCTGACTGAAAACTCCTGTTTTTTCTAGTTTAGAGTACCCTTGAAGCTCTCCCAAATTTCTTCCAGCTCCAAAACATGGGAGAGATGCCTGTGGAAGCAGATGGGAATGGGGGCTTAAATATCCACCAGCTTTACACCTTGTGAGACTTTGCACACTCCTGCAGGCAGCACTTGGCCTCTCCCATTGCTGCTGGCCTAGGGGTGAGGAGAGCAACCAGCCCAGCCGTGGAGAGGGAACTGAGGGGATGCAGCTGGCTGAGAAGAGCTCCAGAAACACAGATCCATGTGTCCTGGATGCTGGTGAAATGCAGGTATTCCCTGGTCTGGACCTTCTGGAGGCTGAGGATTCACACAGCACTGGGTGGCAAATGAACTCCTGGGAGGTCAGAGGTGCCACCAGTACTCCGGGGTGAGCAGGCACAGCTCCAGCCTGGATCTGTGCAGCAGGTGCCCATGTCCCTCCAGGGAGATTTGCTGTTGCAAAAGCTTTTCCAGTTGTGGAGGTCAGTGCTGGAAGAATTCTTTTTTAAAAAGACAGAAAAATGAAAAGACAGAAGGGAAAAAAACCCAACCCATCTTGGTTGTTTGGGCTGTGGATGGAGCAGAGCGTTTCCCAGAGCCTCAGCCATGAGCCACCCGGGCAGGCAGATGGAAAAGCTCAGCACCAGAGCCGAGCTCGCCTCCAGCAGAGCATTTGGGGTTTTCTCCTGAACACTCTCTGTTAAATGGGCACCTCTAGTTCATGTGGTGCTTTTCAACTGGTTTTGATCTGTGGACCCATGTTTAGGAAATGCAGCAGGTCAAATACTTTGCTGGGTTTTGGGGGAGTTGAGGGGGAGTTGCTTTTCACAGAACCCCATGGGATACATGGATTAAACAAGTTTTCTAGTGGTCTGGAAAGCAGATTTGCAGATTTTTTGGTAGGATAAGAAAGGAGTTGGAGATCTTTGTTCAGCCTCTGCCATCAGAAGTGATGTTTTTCATGAATAAAGTCGTGGTTTGAAGGGAGAAAAAGTGGTTTATGTTTTGGGTTTTTTCCTTCAGCCTTTAGGACATGCTCTTTATAATCAGCTGAAGTTTTGAGGGGAAAAAAATGTGGAAATCTTCATTCCAAAAGGCTGAAACCAGAAAACATCACAATTGTTGAAACGGGTTTTTCCCAGAGTGTTTCTTTAATGTAACATGTGTTTCAGAAGTGACGTGATTTCACAGGCTGTAAAACCAGCAATTGGTCTCATCAAAAAGACATCGCTTCCAGTGGGAATACTTTTAAGGACAATGGTCTAACTGGCAGGCTGATCTCACTGTAAACCTTTTTGGGTTAGAAAATAGGAAGTGGAAATTTTTCCTGTTGATTTCAACCAGCTTTGGCGCTGGGTGAGGGAACTGCAGTGGAAAGATCTACCGGGGTGTTAAACAAAGGGGAGTGGTAATTCCCTGCTGACACCAGGAATGCATCCCACAGGTGTGGAAAAAGCAGGGTTGAGGCTCTGGTGGTGTCTGCTGTGGTGTGGAGGCCACGTCTGATGTGATGTTTCTCTTTCCATCCCTCAGTGCCATGGCCACCTACTCTGCCACGTGTACCAACGCCAGCCCGGCGCAGGGCATGAACATGGCCAACAGTATTGCCAACCTGAGACTGAAGGCAAAGGAATATAGTTTACAGAGGAATCAGGTGCCCACAGTCAATTAACGACTGGAGGCAGCTGCCTTGCAGAAGGAGAAAACACAACAGCACCCGTCCTGCTTCGCAACTTGTCTGTGCTGAAAGAAAAAAAAAAAAGAAAAAGAAAAAAAAATCATAAAAAGAAAAAAAAAGAAAAAAAAAAAAGCCAACCCTCACCCAGAACTGAACACAGGGAGCAAACCGAACCGCCTGTGAGTGACAAGGTTCCTCCTTTCTTTTGGGATAATGCCACCATTTTTTTTTAAATTGTTATTGTCGGGTTTATTGCTTCTGCTCAATATACTACGAGCTTCTTCAGTAAAGGACAGTCTCACCCTTGCTGGTTTCCATTTTTGTACGGGACTGCAAAAAGAAACCTCTGCCAATCTCAGCCCACGGACAAGTGCCACCACCACCATGCTGAGATGCAAAGCTTGCTCCTCTCCCCGCTGGCCCAGCTCACCCTAGAAGAAGAATTGGTTTGGTCACCACTTTCCATTCTATCCACCCGACCCTCATCCCTCCGGTCCCTTGTGCCACAGAGGCAGCACATTCCTATCAGTCTGCGAGAAGCCTATTAACACAACAAGATGGATTCATCCTGTCTGAGTTGCCTGGAAAACCTCCTTGGGCTCTGCAGAGCTCCATTGTTCTGTTGAGTATTCCCAGCACTGCTGCCTCAAAAAGCCAAAGAAGAGAGAAAAGCCAACGTGGGTGTGTGAGCAGGGGGAGTGTGGCAGGGGGATCTCTCTGTAGTGCCAAGAACAGGACTGTCAGGACACTCCTTTCTATGCCTTACAGTTTGTGCCACAGGGAAAGGCGTCGTCCAGATGCATTTGTTTTATATATACTGTATATATTTATATATATAAGATAATACATGCAAGCTTGGTTGGTGTTTTTTATTAAACCAAATAAAATCCATTGAAAACGTTCAGGATGTTTGTGCTGCATCCAGGTGGAGCTGTGCATTGAAATTCCAGCCACAGCCTCTCTCACCCTTGTCAGAGCCCTTCCCTGCAGCCTTGGGCAGCGCTGCAAAGGCAGCTCACGTCCTCCCATGAGAAACCCCACAGGAGTGGTGCTGGAGGGAGCCACACTCCTTTGCAGATTTTCCCCATGGGCAGCTTCAGAGAATACAACAAGGATCTCCTCTGCAGTCAGACAGGTTCAAGTGGCTCTTGGGAAGATGCAAGGACATCCCCAGGGAAAGTCTCTGCCAGCCCCTCTGAGCACAAGTGATGTCTCAGCAGGGAGCATCCCACCAAAGATCCCAGTTCCCATAACACTGCACGGTAAGGCTTGTCCTGTAGCCTTAACCATTTTTCCTACTTGCTGTCCTCCTTCTGGGCTCTGGAGACCTAATTAGGACGTAATTTATTTATCTCCATGAAGAGTAGAGGAGATGCAGCCCAAAAGGGATTTCTTCCCCTGCAAGCATCCTGAGGAAATTAGGATCTTTCATGTTGTTGGTGATGCCTGTCTCTCACATTTGAGGGAGGAAGGGGTTTATTTATGACAAATAGCACTTGTGTCCAAACTGAGATGGACTTTGCCATGGAATAGTCCCACTGAAGGCAGCAGAGCTACTCCATGGTCCAGGCTGGACCATGAGAAATACTTCTGGTAGAGTGACTTAGATCTCCATCCTGGTGTTTGCTGCAGACACACTGGGCATATGTAGATGTCTGACAGTAGGCTTTGATAGTCTAAAACAGCATGTTGCAGGAAATGAGAAATAAATCTCTTTAAAGTGTAGGTGAAAATTAATCTGGCAGAGGATGAATGGAAGTCCAGCAAAAATATTTGAGCTAGCACTGGGAAAAAAGCCCCAAATCCAAACTGGAGTAAGTTGTGCCTGTGGTTGTATGCATTGCTGATGGATTTTTTTTTTTCCTCTACGTGGGTGTTTTTGAGGAAAATAAACCTAATTGTGATCAGGACAAAAAGCTGAAAGTCACAGGCAGAACACCAGGGGAAGGGAGGCAGGGCAAGCACTGTGTTTTTAAAAAATCCATCATGTTCTGTTTGGTCCCTTTTTTTGCTGTCTGGAGAACCTAACGTGTAAACCAAAATATTTCTATCATGAGTAGTGTGGGTCCAGCTCCTAGAGCCAAGTGATCATGTTGGGAATCTCAGCCTGCACTTAGAAAGTCCCTACTGCTTCCTGTGCCTGCACAAACAGACAAACTGCAGAAGAACGTGGTCAGAAAGGACCCAGTGCTGTGGAACATTACTCAGAGGTTGAACTGGTTGTTGAGTACCTTGAGCTGGTGCTCTCCACTCTCCTTGCCCTGCTGCCCTCCTCCACAGTCTGCCAACATCCCAGCAGGGACAGCAGCCTGGATGAATTCCCCTGTGGTAGCCTGAGCGCTCACCTTGGAGTTTCAGCTCTTTCTTTCCCTGTCTTGCTTGCCTGTGGCTTTCCCCCAGTTTTGCTCACCTTTTCTGCAGTAGAAAAACCACCTTGAGCAGCTTTTTTTGTTGTCTGTGTAGGGACACCTCTTTCTGAGGTTAGCAAGGAGACAATTCAGGAAGAATGGAGCTCCTGGTGCCCCACTACCCATCTGTGGACTGAGATCTGCTGTGATGTTTGCATGAAGGGGCTCACAATAACACCTGTGCAAGCCCTTGTTCAGCCTCCTCACTTTATTTGTGTGAGGAATTGAATTGTCAGGCACGGGGCTGCTCCTGCAGGAAGGCTGTGGAAGCTTTTGCACTTCCAGTTTGAGTTGGGTCTTGCCTTGGGTGGGGCTGCTTGGTCACGGATGCCACCACAGCTGGCTGGGCTGTTGTCAGGTCAGGTAAGACCTTTACACCTCCTTTGAGCTGGGTGATGGGTGACCCAATATTGCTTTGTTTACATGGATTTACTAAACAGAGTCCAGCTGGATGAACAGACAGCTTTGGGTGTTTGTTTCTGAATTGCTGATGACCTCAGCCAAAAGACGGCGCCTTGTTGTCGATCAAGCCAAAGCGAAATTTTGTGATTGTGTATGTTTAATCTGTATTTTATTAAACCATGTAAATATCTGTGCAAATCAAGGGCCTTATCCTCAAAGCATGGAGTTCTCCAGGGTTTCAGTGGATTTTCAGTTGTAGCTCTAGGAAGTTGCCATGGTTACCACGGTTTTCATTAAGTTTGGATACCATTCACGGGAGAAAATGTGTCTCAAGGCATTTTCCTCTTGCCTGCTCTGTACAAACACTTTTCTCAGGCTCCCCCTTTCTCAACAGAGAAACAGGTGACTGGTTCCCTCAAGGTGGGAATTTGGAGCATGACAGGGATGGATGATTGATGAGGCTGTTGGAGCTTGACGCGTGAAGCCGCGGGATTTCCAGATGGAAGCGTATCCTGTAAATTATCTCTTGCTTTGTGATGTAAAATGTACAGTGTTTGCACTAGAATAGAAATGATCATTTTCAATAAAAAGGGGGAAGAGACTCCCCAATCCTTTCTATAAGCTGCCACATCTGTGTCACGTGTTGCTGCCCTGAGGTGTCCTGCGGTGCTGGCTGGGGCTGGGAACTCTCTGGAGCCTTGTAGGGGAGGGACAGGGGGACTGGAGCCCACGGAGCTGGGCTTGGGGTCAGGCAGCTGCAAGTTCAGCAGCAGTGTAAGGCAGGAAGCACTCACAAAGCCTTCTCCTAGAAGAGATGGTGCTCAGGAAGGGTCACGGCACACCCATGGCTTTGTCCCCAGCTCCCTGCACCCCACCAGGCCGGTGAGACACGGGGTGGGGCTGAATGTGGAGCAGAAGGGGAGCAGAGGGGTCTCCCTTCAGAGAAGGGAGGCAAGGGAGGGATGGACATCCCCGTGTGGGTGCTGGGGATGGGTGGCCAGCAGGGAAGGAGGGAAAGCAACAAATGTAGAGAGGAAAAAGGTTGAGTCCCATCACCCGTGCAGGAGTGAGCAGAGCTGGGCTCAGCAGGGAAATCCCTCCACTGCAAAGCAAGGCAGGTGGTCAGAAGGAGCTCAGAGGGTCATCAGGGCTAATTAGTGAAGGCTGTTAAAGTAGGGGTGGGAGTGGTGCCGTGGGGCTGTTTTTGTCTCCTGGAGAATTGAAGCTGGACTGAAGTTGGTGAGTTGTGCTTCAGTGCTTGGGTCTCTGCTGGGAGCTGCAGTTGGGTGGGGGGAGATACTGGGGGTCTGGGGCTGGTGGGCTGCTGCAACTTCCCTTCTTGGTCACTAAATGATTTCATTCAGCTTCGAGCCACCTGTGGGAAATCTGGAGTGTGTCTGGGTTGGCATCCTGTTTCCCTGTTGATCTGGCTTCTGACCCTCCTTGGGCAGTTAAATTTCAGCAGGGCAGTCCCCAGAGAGACCGCGCTGAGGGGAGATGGGTATCTCTGCAAGGCCCTCAGCAGCCAGCCAAGCTTGCATTCCTTGGAAAGCTGATTATTCACTCCCCTGAAGCTGAACTAATAATAATAATATCACCCTTTTTCTTATTATTTCTTGGTTGCCAAAAGAAGTAGGCTTGTAAATAGCTTTGCTTCCAAGTTGATTTTGAGACTGGAGTGGTTTGGAGCGAGTTGAAGCAAGCCCTGGATGCCCCTCCAGACCTGCAGGCAGCTCCTCTGAGCTCCCTTTGGGCAGGTGTCCATCTCCTGGGCTGGCACTGCAGGGCTGTGACTCCTCACCTGGTGGCTCCAGCTCTCTGGTTTGGATTTTCCAGCTGGATCACTAAAAACTACGGTGCAGGCAGGGTGTGGCAGCCTCCCCTCACCCAGCTTCTGCAGGTGTCCCTGACCACACGCTGCATACCCGTAGTGCTCCCACCAGGGCAGCAGACACCCCATGGGCTTGGGCTCTGCTTTATAGGAAAGCCACGTCTCCTGCTCACCTCTCAGTGACAGGAAAGCCCCTGGGTGTCTCCATGCCTGAGGGTTTGCCCATGGGGGCTTTACTGCTCCCCCTTCCCCCTTCTGCCCCTCCAGTGCGATCCCAGGTGAGCAGGGGCAGATGCCCAGGAGCTTTTTTGTCTCTGCAGCCTGGATTTGGGGTTTAGCACTGCTCTTGGGCTCACATTTTGTACTTTGCAGCCTTCCCACAAGCCAGGAGGACCTGTGTCTCCTACCAGCAGCTGTTTAACGTGTGCAGTGTGCACTCAAGGGGGTTCCCACCAGTCGTTTTTCTGCCCCTTGGCTGCCTAAAACACCTCTTACTTTGTCATCTTCTCATCTTAACAATGCCTTTCAGCCAACTGTGGCTCAAGTGGGTTATTCTGTGTCTCTGCCTGTTCAGCAGATGTGATGAAATCACATGAAGCAGCAAAATCCAGGAGAACAGAAGGAGTAGGGAAACCCCAACTCCTTTCACAAGCCAGGATGACCTGTGTCTCCTACCAGCAGATGTTTAACATGTGCAGCGTGCACTCAAGGGGGTTCAGAGATTAGGTCTTGCAAAGAAATGTCTCTGGGAGGGAGGGCAGGCAGGCCAGCAGTCACTTGTGGGGGGCTGGAGAGGCCCATATGCTGTGTCCAAACCTCCTTCCATACCCCAGATGGCTGCTGTGGGGCAGGAGGGCATCTCTGGGGCTGCTGGGATCAGAGTGCCCTGGGTGGCAGAACTCTGGCAAGGCTGTGACATCACCCAAGAGCCAGGGCTTGACTCTGAAATGACATTGAAAGGTGAGGGAGTGTCCCCTTCCGAGGTGGGGCTGGGAGGTGCTTGTGCCTTGTCCTTCCCTCGCATTGGAGTCCTGAGGGTGGTGCTGGGATGGGGCCCTGAGGTCTCCAGCTGTGAAGATAAAGCTCAGGTGACTTTGGTGGGGCAGGGGGAGTGAGATCTCCGTGTCAGGCAGGGAAAGGCGCTGTGGGAGTTCACAGCAGGCTGAAGGATGGCAACCAGCACCTTACAATGTCTCATCCCTTTTTTTTTTTTTTTTTTTT
>VZTJ01000392.1:867336-902869 GCA_013397795.1 Orthonyx spaldingii
CTTTTTTAAGATCAGAGTTACTCTTTCCAGCATCCTGGGCAGATTTTGCTCTCTGTCTAGCTGGAGTCCCTCAGCAGGCTCGGACAGCCACTGTTTTCCTTTGCTCCCTGCCTCTGCCTGTCCGAGCAATGCCAGATGTTGTCTCACAGCTGCTGTTTTCCAGCCCAGAGGTGGTTTCAGAGCAGGGCCAGGTGGAGCCCTCCTTTCCAATGGGAGGTGCTAAAATTAGCCAGGCTCTAAACCCATCCTGGGACACAACCAGGCACCACATTTCAGTGGCCAGGTGCTGGGCTCAGTCCCACTTGCCCAAAAAGCTGCTGTGTGGAGATGAGCGCTCTCCATGGCCACCCCCAAGGAGCAGAGGAGGTGGTGAGCTTTCCTCAAGGAGAAAATGGGACGTGGGGGGTCCTCACTCCGCGGAGGAGGAGCTCAGGGGAGAGCTGCGTGCCTGGGAAGGCTCAGCACACAGCAGTGTGTTCAACCAGGGGATGAGCCGGGTCCGTGCCACGCTGGAAGGAGGTGACTCCCATGGCTTGTGTGACCACCCCACAGAACTGCCCAGCTGTTGCAGCAGTGCAGGTAGAAATGGTTTCTGGAGCAGCAGGACTGGGGAGTCTTCAGCAGAGATGTGGGTTGACGTGGCTGAGCTGAGGCTGGTCTTACTCCAGACCTGGGAACTGAACTGTTTTCAAGTCAGCCCCATCATCTCCTCCCTTGCCTCAGCAAAGAGATGTGAGTCTTGTAGATACAGGGCCTTCAGGGAGCTGGGATGTCTTGGAGGAGAGCTGAGCCCTTTGCTCGTCTGGCTCGTGAGGGCTGGGTGGGACAAGGAGCCAGGGAGCTCTGCCATATGGCCCCTCTTGCTGTTGCCTCCCACCAGCAAAGCAGAGTCCTGTGGGAATCTTCAGCCCATCCTCGGAGGGGTGGGACAGCAGCACCTCCCTGAACTGGCTGCAGGACAAAGACCTTCTGGACCATGTTCAGTCCTTATCCGAGAGGCGAGTCCAGCTCTCCAGGCTGGCAGAAGATTTGTTGCCGCGGCTGAAGGCCGTATCTAAAGCTGGTTGAAAAATGGAGTTTCTTTTCCTGTGGCAGCTTCCAAGATTTACATATTTGACTTTGTCCCAGATCAGGCCGAGGAGTGGAAATCTCTAAAAATACTGCAAGGAAAATGCAAATATGCGCAGGCATGGCAGGAGAGCTGACACGATAGATTTTCCAGCCTTACTGAAGTGGAACACGTTGAGCTTTTGGAAAGCACATTCCAAGAAAACTGTTGCATTTCAGCAATGTCTGTCTTTGTGCCCCAAGTGAAGTGTCCGAGGGGGATGCTCCACATGCTGAGCTTGGCAGGACTGAGGCTGTTTTCTCTGCCGTGGGGCAGTTCTAGGTGTCTCCTCTAGCACCAAAATGTGTATTTTGGGGCACGCAGTGAGCCCTGGGGTCAGCCTGGGGGATGGATCTTTACAGTAATTGTGTGCACAGACAAAAACAGCTTTGGAAATTGAAGGACAACCCATGTCCCTGCTCCATGCCCATCACCATGATGACCTCCCAGTGCTGTCCAGATTGAGACTCAGGGTGGGAAGAGCAGAAACCCAGGAGAACGGGCTGCCCAAAAGCACAGCACCCCGGGCTGGGAGCCATGGTGATGTGCTAACTGCTTATTTTGGCAATGCATGATACTTCTTTTTTTTTCTTTTTTTTTTTTTCTTTCCCCTTTGCAAACCATTTTGTCAAGGTGGGGTTTCATTGATGGAATGCAAATGGTGCAAGAAGATTTTCAGAGGTAAATGGGAGAATCCTTCCAATACAATGGCTTGCCTGTCACAAGAGACCAGAGCTGAAGGTCCTGATGCAGAATTTACACCTTAGGGTGACTTCTCCCTCCTCAGGCTGCATCTGTCTGGGGCAGCTGTGGCCAACCTCACTTTACCAAGGACAGCTTGCTGGCCAAACCTGGCATCTTGGAATAATAAATAGTAATAATCTGTCTTTGATTTCACCTCCCTTTTTTTAGTGATGAATGGCTTCCATCACAGCGTGTGGAGGAGAAGCAGCTGCTGACGGGGGGCAGGGTGGCTTCTCCAGGGTTTATTGTTTTAATCATGGCCTGAGTGAAAGTGACAGCCTGAGGACAAAATATCTGCTGAAAGGAAATCATAACTCTGGGTGACTCCACTGAGCTCCACGCCTATTAAGAACTTATTTTTGTTGGACACTGAGGAACACAGTTTCAACGAACTATGCACTTAAATGCCACTTCTGTCTGTGTTAATGCTGTTGGGTTTGCAGTGTCTCTGGTGCCTGTGTTGGGAGCTCTTACACCAACCTGAAGCCTTCCGTTGGAGCCTCTCCAGCCTGGCCAGGTATGGGTGTTTTTGGTGGATCTGTGCTGCACTAAGGAATGGAAGCCATGACACTGAGCAGGGCTTTACTATCCCGAAGGAGACAAGGTGGAAAAGATGGTGGGCATGAGGCCTGCTCCCTGTTCCAGGGGAAGGAGAATTCCAGTGGGGCACAAGGATGCCAACAAATGGGGGGTTGAATTGGGTGACACCTGGGCAACTTGCACCCACCTGGTGACCATCCTCACCGGACACCTCTTGCTGTGCCCAAGCTGTCATGTCCTTTCCTGGGTGTCTGCAGTGCTCAGCACAACCAAACCCTGCTCTTTTCTGGCTACTAGCCCAGAGGCAGCACCAAAATGTGCATTTTGGGGCACACAGAGTGTCATGTCATGTCCTGCTGATGGTCTTGGTGTGGGGTGCTTTGGAGCTGCAGATGGATGGACAGCAAGGAAGTTGGTCAACAATGGGCATGGTCATCCCACTGCCCCCCACCAGACTGGGGCTCCTGCCTTTCTCTCCCCGTGGCACAGATGGAGTTAAACATTCCATGTCATTCCAATGTGTTTCAGCTGGTGCATCCTGTATCCAAGCACCAGGAATATGGGGAAGAACAGTTAAAAATAGCATCTTCCAATGTTCCTGAAAAAAAAAAAAAAAGTTCTCATGTGCTCCTCTGGCTGCAGCTGCTGTTATGAAACAAAACATTTCCCATCAACAGTTATTAGCCTTGGAGCCCGGGCTGCGATGCTGTTTGTTACAATAAGAGTGGTTATCAAGAATGGAACAGCATTGGAATAGAAAAATCAGCAAAGTTATTACTTTTCTAATTAAAAACCCACGTGGCAGACCATGAATGGTGGCAGGAGGGGTGCTCTCCTCCCCCTGGATGGGAGCCCTGGCACAGCCTGCACGCTGTGGTCGGTCTTCAGCCCCTGCTGTGGCAGTGCAGGGGACCGAGGTGGCACAGGGAGGGTGCGGATACCCCTGCACACAACCTGAGGAGGCTGCCTGTGCAGAGGTGAGTCCCACAGAACAGCTCTCCCTTCCAGGGGGTGGCATTGCTGCACATGTGCAACCTAAAGGGAATTTTGTTGCATGTGCTGGCTTTATTGGAACTAACAGGGAGAAAATGCTGAACAATAATGCTGCTTTCTCTCTGTGTTTTCTGTTCACCTTTCCTCGTTAAAAAAAAAAAATAAAAAATGGAGGGAATTGTTGAGAGAAGAAAAAATGTTTTTCCTGGCCAAAAAATACACTGAACAAACACATCCAAATTCTTTCAAGAGAAGACTGAGCATGTGAAAACCCCCTCCAAAACTCCTATGCACTCAAATGTTACTATTTCAATGAGTTCTAACAGTCATAGTTTATTTGATGCTGTGTGATGCTGCCTGTGCTTGTTTTTCCTGGGATATTGTCAAGGTATGGGTCATTAAAAAAGCAGAGCTTGAAAATGCTGGTGTGCTGGCCAGGATGGCAGCAGGGCTGTCCATGTCTTGTTATGAAAGAGTAGCACGGGAACACACCCTTGGTTATTACTGGCAATTCCCATTAAAATGATGAGCTGGAGGGAGCCAGGTGTCGCAGTGGGGTGTGTCACTTGTGATCCCAGGGAGCTCCTGCTGCTGCCAGAGCCTGCTCGGAGCAGCTGATCCAAGAACTGGACAGCAGGGAGGGAGATTTTTAACTTTTTGATGCCCTTTCCTTTTTTTTTTTTTTTGGTCATTCCTAGGAAGTGCGCATTGCTCTATTCCATCTCTCGTCATCTCAGGCATGCACACATCCAGCCTGATGTTGTAGGGATGCATCTAACCATAAAAGAGGGCTTTTTCCTCCCAGCTGAGCTCTGGCAGCTGAGTGAAGAACATCTGAATATCTGGACAATTCTGCAACTGGTAAATGCTGCTCTCAAGCCAAAGGGTTGTTGAATAGAGTCACCAGAGCACGTCCTGGTCTCCTCTTGATGAGGCTGAATTGGTCATGGTGCCACTTCCTTACAGAAAAACCTGTGCTGTTGTTTGCACAAACAAAGACCAAACTCATCCTGATAACTGCCAGGAGTGAAACATCTAAAGTTAACTTGATTCTCATCAAACCTGCCCTGTTTTATTCAGTCACCACAAGAGCTGGAAGGCAAAGGTGATGCAGCTCCCAGCACTGATCCTTCAGGTCAGCAGTTCCAGTGCTCTGCTCTGGAGCCTTGTTTCTCCCTCCAGCACCTGCTCCTTGGAATATCAATCACTTTAATACCGTTATTTTAATCACATGAGTCTTGTTGATGATGTATGTCTAGGCTGAGACCCAGGAGGGAACAATTTCAACCCAAAGAGATTTGTCTTGGGAAGGACATTTTCTGTGGAAGCTTGAAGAAAAGCAATGCCCCAGAGCTCTCCCAGCAGAGAGAAAGTTCTCCTGAACTTGCTGGGCATGAGGATTTGTTCCTAACCAGCATCCCCTGGGAAAGGCCAGTCACAGGGGACCTGTCAGAGCAGGACTGCTCTGAAAAGCCACCTGCAACACTGAATTTATGTTTGTTTGTGACACTGCTTGTCCCAGACTCTTACAGTGGCACTGTGAAATGTTTGGAGAGCTCTTGGGCTATATGGCCCTTCTCCATCGCTTGGAAGTGGATGTCCTGCGCCCCCATTGCTAATTCCTGGGTTTCATCCCTGCTCCAGGTATCCTGCTGTTATTTCCAGGTATCCTGCTGTTATTTCCAGGCTCTCACTGATGGCTGGTTGGGACCCTTTGCCAGGAATCAGCACAGTCCCCGCTGGCACCTTCCCAGAGAGTGCACAAGGTGGGTGATGGGGATGGGCTCTCTGCCATGGTGGGTCCCACACCACCCTTCCTTGCCTGTCACAGAGCAGGAAGGAGGGAAACACATTCCAAAACACTTTCCGTCACCAGGCAGCTCCCTTAGCCCTCGTGTTTAGTTTTATTAATAAAAAAACATTAGCAGGGCAATATGTCAGCAGGCTGCGACACTCCAGGACTTGGCCTCTCCAAGGGATTGTCCTTGAGCAGGAAGATGCAGTGATCTCTGTGTCCCTGATGGCAACTCCTGTAACCCTGCCTCTGGCAGGCCCTATGAATCCCTCTCTGATTGCTGATGGGACATAAATCTTCCCCAAACTGTGATACTTACCGAACATTATTGCATTATTGAGCCATAAATCCCCCATCAGCTTAGGGAAATGTCTGGGCCTATTGAGCTAAACAAGTCAAGACAGCTACTTAACTATTCCCCAGCATCAGCCTATTAAGATGCAGACGAGGAGCAGCTCAGAGATATTTTGTCAGCAGTCATTTATCACATTTGTACAAGTCATAAACAGGTCTGTGGCTTTTGGCTGTGCCTTTTAATTTCCAGAAATGGAGACGTGGCCAGAAAGAGCAGCCACAGGAGCATCTGTTCAGGTGCAGGGGGAGGAGTTGGGGCGTCAACCTAATCGCTGCAGAAAGGACCATTTTTCTGCTGCAGGCAGGTGGTGCTGTGGCATTTGCAGCTTCCACTTCTCAGGGAAGAGAGGGCTTCCCAGGAGAGGAGTAGAGATACATATGCTTGGAAAGGGGGCAGGGATGGTGGGAAGCCAGCAGCTCCGAAAACCCAGTGAGGTACAAGATGAAAAACCATGGACTGATACGGTGAAGCAACAAATACTGGAGTTTTTTGACAGCTCGGGTAGGAAAAAAAGAAATAAAAGCCTTTCTGTGCCAATATTTTACCATCCCAGGCTGCAGATGAATCCTTGTCTTGAGCTGGAACAGTCGTGAATCTCCGCGCAGAGCCAAAGGCAAGGATTTACAGCATCCCCTCCCTGTTACCCTCTCCTTCAGTGGCTGCGGCAGGGTGCCTTTCTCCCTCCTCTTGGGAGTCTCCCTTGCTTCTCACACTTTGCTTTTTCTTGCAGTGGAGGATGTTTTTATTCCCTGCTGAAGCACCGGAGTCACTGTTATTCCACATCAGCTCTCTGACCCACCAGCGGGCTGGGTGCTGGTGGTGGCTGGCGGGTGCTCCCGGGCTGTGCTGGGGGACTCCTGGGAGCTGATTCTCCTGCAGGCAGTGGCAGCTGAGCCAGGGCTGCAGAGCCTCTTTGTGCAACGATCCGGAGAGATCTCCCTTCAGGAAAACGAATCAAACCCGTCGCCGGCTGGGACAAGCCTATCGCGTCGTGTTCGCTTGGGGTCAGGAGAGGGGAAGATTTAAAGCCCCTTCCCTCCAGGAGCCAAAGCCCCACTGTGGCCGTGTGTGACAGTGTGAAGTGTCAGCACGGTTGCTCTGCGGTGCCTTCGGGTGAGGCGGGAGCATCGCAGGGAGGGTGCCTGAGCCAGCACCCAGTGCTGGGACCGCGCCCGGGTTTGCGTAAACCCTGAACCGCGAGCGGCCGCCCGGCCAGGCTGTAAATCTCCCGATCCCAAGGACGCTGATCTTTCCAGAGCAAGCTGGAGCTGGAAGCAGAGGGAGAATAAAGCCACCTGCCAGTCAGCACTGCACAGAGCTGGATGGAGCGACCTCCAGGGGGATGGACAAGGAGATGCTGCCTTTGGAGAGTCTCCGGGGCTGGTACAATTACCCACTCGGGATGTCTCAGGGTGGAAAGCAGCATCCTATTAGGAGTCAGCCTATCCCATCCCATAATTTCAAAGTGAACGCTCACACATGTAAGCCATCAAAACCAATAAATGTTTCTCTTTCATCTCCAGCAATGCTGTGCTTCTCTCAAAAAAACATTTGCAACGTTATTGGAAGATCTCAAGAGGTCAACCCATCGGTTAACCTGCTCAGTAGCATGTCCAAAATATGCAGGGCCAGGTAATCAAAACATTTTGTGAGCTCAGATGTTGCATGCAGCCACTCTCAGTTCTTGAAAGAGAAAAAGGACTTTTTTCCACAGTTAAAAATAAACACAAGAACTGCTGATAACTTAATTTGCACATGGGGTCCTATCCACAATCTTTACAGGCTCTTTAAAGATTGTGGTATAAAAGTGAAACAGCTTACGAATGCCCCAGGAGCTCCAGGAGACTGATTTCTAAAGGAAGTTTCTCTTGGGAGACAACATCCCTTTGAGACAACGTGGTCAAAAACCAATTGGTTTTGAAAGTGGAAGTTGGATGTACGCAGCAGGCTGTCAAATAGCAGAAACCCATTCCCCAATCCTGAGAATCCTGTTAAAAGGAGACTCACATCATACTGCCCCTTGCTCAGAGCAGACCCACAGTGCCAGTCCCTAGTGCCCAACCTGTCTGCATCCTCTGGGCAAGCAGCTCTTGTGCTCTGTCTGGTAAAACCGCCTGATAGTGCTGCCAGCTGGGTGGTCTGTACCCAAAATCTGAGCAGCACATCCAGGCCTGAGCTATTCTGTGGGGTTGGAAGCAGAGGCACAGCAGCACCCACTCAGCAGGATCGAGCACCAGGTCCAGACCTGTTATCCCAAGAAAAGGAAGAGCCCAGGCAGGAGGATGTCATCAAATTAACAAACTGAGCGGTTCCTCCTCCAAAAACCTCTGCTGGCTTCCTCCCATCCAGCTGGGCTTTACCCTGTGGGCTTGACCCCTTCCCTCAGGGCTGGGGTTCAAGTGACCTACATCTGATTTCTCACCGCCTTCTGATGAGTGTTTTCATAACGCTTTTCTCCTTCCCAGATTTGGGGACCTGCCAGAGCTTAAATCCTCCTGCTCTTTGACATCTAATTTTATTCTCCACAGGATATTTCCTGGAGGGCTCATGGGAGTCTTGAGAGAGGCCTCCCGACCCTGCAGCGGGAGGAATTGGCGCTGGCAGGGGTCGTGGTGATGCTTCGTGGCCCTGTAAAGGGCTGGCAAGCACCAGAACTGACTCAGCCCTTGCCAGGGATAGCACATCCCTTGGCTGATGCCTCACAGCAGTGCAGAGGTCCCCAGGACTTCGTGTTTTCCTCCCAGGTGCTTTTAGCCCAGCAGTGTGAAATCCCCATGTGCCCAGACTTATTTTACCCACTCGGGAGTGGTGTGGACTTTTCTCACTGCCACCAGTTCTTGCAGTGTGCTTGGAGGCTTTGTGGATCAGATGGAGCCCTCTGAGCCTGCAGCTCTGGAGATGTGAAGCAGTTTGGGTCTCCCTTTGGGTTGTTTGGCTCCACTGGCACGGCAGGAATCCCACCCCTTCCAGCCTTTCCACTGCCCATCAGCTGCTTTATGTGACAGTGAAGCTGTGGTGTGCTCTGGGCTGTGTGTTTGGAAACGCCTCTGGAGAGGAGCTGTCTTTTGGTGCCTCTGCTTGTTCGACGTCTCTGCAGGCTGTTGATGCTCCTCTTGCATCCAAGAGCCTGAGCTGGTGCCAGCAGCTCTGCCCTCTGACATGGAAATGGCCAAACTCCGTTTTTGGTGTCCCTGGCTCCCTTTGATGTGCTGCCTCGCTGCCCCAAGCCTACGCACCCCAACCCGTGCTATTCCCCAAGGTGCACCCCTCTTTCTCAACAGCCATGAGAAACATCCTCCTTGCGGTGTTTCCAAAAGGAAAAATATGTCCTTGGGTGCTGTAAATAGCACAGAGGAATGGTTTCTCATGATCCTGCTAAGGGCCAGCGTTTCTGTTGCTTGAGCCTCGTTAGCTCCCTGGGCAAATGTCAGCAGAGAGCCCTTCTCACCACTCTGTGGCCAGGCCCTTCCCATGCTGCTGACTTCACACAGGCCTTTAGGAGCCCCTGGGGAGGCAGGAGAAGGTGAGAAACAGCCCTTTCCTCTGGGAAGGCAGAGGCAGGATGAATGTGCCTGTTTTGCACGTGCCAGATGAATCTTGGAGGCCCTCATTGACCTCAAGCTGCTGGATAATTAGGTGGTGAATCTGCAAGAGTGACTCTGGGATCCTTTCACATGGACAGTAACCACTCCTCCTGATTGTCTGTCCTCTGGCAGGTGTCTCAGAAGGTGTTTGACCAGTGCTGGCACCAATGCCTGGGGGAGGGTGAGGTGGTCCCTGTCCTGCCTGGGGACACGACAGCACTTAGAGTGTGGCTGCCTCTCTTCAGCTCCAAGTGTTTCACACACCCCAGGCACGTGCCCTGTCCACAGGCTGGGAAAGGTGGGGAAGGAGAGTAGAGCAAACCCATCTCACCCTTTCTGTCCCTGTTTCTACAGAGCTCTACACCTGCACACCAAGAAGGGCTCCCAGCAAGGGCCACGGATGCTGCCTCACTCCTGTGACTAGCTCCAATTCCATCCCTTTTCTGAAGGTACAGCCCAGTCTGGGAGAGACAGAGATGGAGGGAGGCTGGGCTGCACTACCGTTGTGACAGGGACAGCATCTTCCAGGCCACCTGTGTGGCCAGGGGCAGAACAGAGCATCCCAAATTCATACCCGTGAGCTCGTGCTGTGCAGAGATACAGCAGCAAATCAGGGTCAGAGGGACAGCTGGCCTGGCCGAGGAAAGCACAGGGACAATGGAGCCATCGCTCCCTCTGCAGGAGGGCATTCGTTCCCTTCCAAAGGCAGTGGCAATGTGCTCCCAGAGCACCCCAAGTGCCGCCTGTAACCAAACAAACCCCTTTGCAGCGTGTTCCTCACTTCTGAGGCCGCCCTGTGCACTTCTAGGCTGGCACAGAGAGAAAGCTGGCCAGGGCAAAAGGAGGGTATTTCCCATATGGAAACAGAGCCATACCCAGGGAGCTCTGCTCCCAGCTTCCACGCTGCTCTGAATCACCCTCCTCCCAGCCCTTGGGGGGAATGCACCACCAGGGGCAGAGCTGGCACACGGAAATTTCAGCCCTGAATTCAAATATTATTTGGAAGCTAATGACAAACAAAATCTATTTTTGCAGTGGTCTTGTTTAAAATATTTCCCCTTAATCCCCTTGAAATAGCAGTAATTGAAAACGGTTCTCTGCCATGCCAGTGCATACTTCTTTAATTATATCCTGGGCTGCCTGTTTCCAATGAAAGGGCCCTATCTGTTTGCACTTACTGGCCTTATGAAAACCAGGCTTGGGCCCAACTCGGCCCGAACCCAAAATAGGAAACATTTCCCTTCAGAGGCATCATTTGAGCTAATTAACTTTAATCAGCCCAGAAACATCTCTTTGAGATTTTTTTTTCCCCCACCTTGGAGCTGGGGCACTTCCAAGGAGCCCTGAGGGTGATGGTGATGAGCCTTGACTTCCCAGAAATGGTGGGATTGGGGTGATGCTGTCACCCAGGGGGATGTGGGTTTGTCCCACAGTTTCTAGGGTGATGGGTTCAGGTGCTCAGCCAGTGTGGGAGAGGGACAGTGTCTCATCCCACTCCTCCCACCTTGGCACAAGCCCAGGGACAGCAGCTCCGTGCTGGACCACAGTCAGCTCATTAAAAACCTCAGCTCCAGATGGGGTTTGGAGCAAGGGGCAGGGGCTGGAGAGCAAACTGAAGTGAATTAGGTGCCATCACATCTCCCCACGGGGGTTGTGGGGGTGCTGAGGTTGTGGGTGGTACCCAGACAGTGCCCGGTGCTTGGAGCCTGCAGGTGAGGAAAGGAGGGCAATGCTGGGTGTCTGCTCCACGTGCCTTCCACTGCCCCATGTTCTGTGCTCGGGCTGTGCATGGGGTGGGATTTGGGGCAGAACTAACAGGTTTCCCCATAGTCCAAGCCCCACAGCTGTGGGCACTGAGAATCCTGGACATGCTGTGGATCCCTGTGCCCCATGAGCCTGGAGCTGGGGGAGGAGAGGTGGCTGCACCCGTGCTGGAATGAGTCTGGGGCTGTTATCCCTTGTGCCATAAGCACCCCTTGCTGTGTCTGGGCCATTCTGGACAGGAGCTGGGTTGTTTCACCAAAATGTTTCTCACCTGCTCTTTAACCCACACTGTGATTAGGCCTAAGGGAAGAACTGAATTCATCAGCCCAGTGTCACAGCCCTGAGGGACTGCTGGGCTTTAATCACCCCAAGGAGACTCAGCTGGGCCCCCCCAAAACCACATTCACTGCTAGGGCTGGGATCCCCATTTGAGCTGAGGCTCAGACATTCATCTCTTTCCTGAACGTTTTCTCAAGCCAAGACTCAATTCTCCACTTAATTTTGAGTGGAAAGGTTCAGTTTTACACACCTTCTACTGCTAAGGGTGTTTTTTCTTCTCAAGGATAGGGTGCCTCCCCAAGGCAGGGTAAGTGAGCTGGGGTTTTGAGTAAGTTCCAGCTGGATGGCTGCTCGAAGGCTCCTGCTAGAACGGGCTGTGTGCTCCGTGGCTGTCCTGGCCAAGTCTGGATGCCTGCAGACTGAGCACGGAGCTGTGCTAACCTGGAAAGCCACCAGCAGACTGTGTTGCCCCGTTACGTGTCCCTGGACTGACCCAGGCAGGGGCAGTGTGAGAAGAGCAAGCCATGAAGAGCAACTTCTGCACTGCTCATGGAGGGCTCCAGGCTCTTTCTGAGTCCAGAGGAAGACTTAAAAATTCAACAGGTGAGTGAGTTGTAGTTTTAATGCAAATGAACTCAAACCTGGAGGCAATATCTTCCACCAGCTCCTTAAAACCCCTGCAGAGGACAACCCCAGCACTGTGTGGGATAGATAGTGGTGTCACTTGGCCAAGTACAAGCAGCTTGAGCAACGTCTTGTAATTTTATGAGAGGTCTTAGGGGGTGTAATTTTCTATTTTTTTTATTTTATTATTATTTCAGTGGTTGTTGAGCAGTCAGAGATGTAAAGGATCTGCTGGAAGGGAGCAGCCTCAGCAGCAGAAGATGCTGCAGCAGCCCTGTGGCTCCCAGCACAAACTGGCTGCCAGACACACCCAGGAGGCAGGGCATGGGTCAGGAGCGTTCTGCCATGAGACTGGGGGGATTTTCTACCTTGGATACCCAAGTGTTTTAGGGCTGCATCTGTCCCAAGGTTCCCTGGCTCTTAGTCTCCCAGCCTGGTGATCCAGGGAAATCCAACAGTGGGAGATACTGGCTGTGAACAGAAACTGCTGGTACAGAAAACAGGGAAAATATTCTTGTGAGCTTGTTGGCAGGGCATTTAAAAGTAGTTACAGAAGCAGAAATGAGTGATTGCTCACTTTGCTGTCTGCTCCCTGTGCACTTGGAGAGATTTATTGACTGGTAGCAGAAGATCAGATCCCTTCATTCCAGATTCTGTGTGCAACTGAGCACTAATTATGGTTAATGGTTGTACTGAAGTGGAGAATTTTTTTTTTAGCATGACAGCAAGAATAATATGATTTAGCAATATCCCTTCAGCAAAAAGGCCAGGAACTGCTCTGAGGTTATTTCTGCAAGCTTTGCACAACAGGCAGAGCAGTGGCGAGAAGACAATGGGAAAGGGCACTGGCGTGGAAAGAAATCAGTCCCACTCATCTGGGGCTTGGGATGGGCTCAGCCAACAGAATTGCTCATCCATCTGGCTAGGGGAGAGTTCTTGGGGCAACAAACCACAAGGGAACAGCCCCAGCAGTGGTTTGCCGTGCAGAGATATTTCTCTCCAGCTCCCTGCACTGCAAAGGGCTGATGTATTCATGGGGCAGGGATCTGCCTGTGGGAAGGCACTGAGGGAGAAGTGACGGCCGTGAGTCTTCTCCACCCAAAAGCTGGCAGCTCCTACTCAGTGGATGTGCAGTGGAGATGAAAAAAGGGCAGAATTGTGTAGGTGTGTGCAAGTGCAAGTCCCAACCCAAGGGGTCTGTGTTGCACCCATTGCTGGTCAAAGTGTTTTGCTTTGTACCATCAGGAATTTGGAGCTTTTGCCTCAATGCCCATCTGATCATTAGGACTGTCTGTGAGTGGGGAATGGGAAGTATAAACAGGCTGTGGGTGTAGAGGTGCGAAGAATAAATAATACAATATAAAAACATCCTAGCAAGAGGGATATTGCTTTTGAGTATGTGATAAGGGGGGGTTATAAAATATATAAATACATAAACCAGCTCACAGGGTTATGGAGTACATGACCAAATGCAGTTTGGAGAAAGCAATCTACAGGGCAAATAAAATGTTGTGTGCTGGGGAAGCTCCTTCGGGCTGCCTTCCCTGGGGCAGCAGTGATTTAGCATCCTGAAAAGACAGACTCAGCTGGAATGAGAGTGTGGCTATGAAAACCCAAATGCAAGGTGTACTTTTGTGTGATAAGATCCGGGCTTTGAATGGAAAGGGCAGTAGTATTTCACCTGTTGATTCAGAGTTTCTCCCAGGTTTCCTGGCACAGGAGCAGGACAAACTGGATCATGTGTGTGATGTCAGTGCCCGTTTAAGCATCTGGACACATTTTGCTTTAATTGTGTGCTAAGTAATTCTAATATATGACTGGGAGCTATAAATATTCCCACAGTGACAGCAGGATAGTTCTATCCAAACCCGGATTAGAGCAGCCTGGATACAGGAGTCACAAGAGGGAGCTGGAGATGAACTTTAGGCTTTTTTTTCAGGTGTAACTTTTTTTCCCCCTTACAGCAGGCAAACCGGGCAGGATTCTCCAGTGTAAAGAAAGGTGATGCTCCTTTTTAACAGCTTTTCCCCCGGAGTGTGAGGACCTGACTGGACACTGTGCTCCTGCTCTGCCTTGAAAGAAGCAGCCAGGAAAGCATTGAAGGTGCCCAACCTGTAAGAGCCCATCTCTGGCTCTTGAGGAGCACATCATCCTCCCAGGCTTCAGTAATTGTGGTGTGATGGGGAGGCCTTGGACATCCTGGGTTTGCACCAACCTGCACCCTGGGTCTCACCTCCACCGGAGGAGATGGGACACGAGCTGCCCACCTGGAAATGCAACGCTGGAGGTGCTAGGCTTGGTCAGCCTGCCTTCTTTTGCAGCCCTCATCCCACTGAATGTCCTAAACCTTTGGAAAATTTATCTGCTGAAGCAAGGAGGGGGTCCTTGCCTTTCCATGAGGCACACGAGTAAAATGCAGTGGTTCAACTCAGGGATGGCAGCTTGCAACTCATCTGTGCAGCTGAGGCTGAGAGGCAGGGGGTGAGGGTGAGAGGTTTGCTCTGGGGTTAGTCACTGCCTGCCTGTTCCAGGGGGGTTAAACCAGGTCCTTTCTGCTGGATACATCTCTCCCAAGGACGAAAGAGAAAGCACAGCTAATTATCAGGAAATATGTGATTGTTAAACCCACAAAGCCTGTTCAGGCAGGTGCGGTCACAAAGCATCCTGGAGTGGTTTTGTGCTAAAATTTGAGCTGCTGGTGTCCTGTTGCTGAACAAAGGTTGTGTTTGTTCCTTGTGCAGAAAAACGGGTCAAACCTTGAAATCCCAGCCTGGGACCTCATCAAGACTTGGGGCCCCCAGCAAGGCTTGCACGTTGGTGACAGAGGACAGCCCTTTCCCTAGGGCTGACAAAACACTGGTAGGGCATGGGTAGGAGAAGCAACCAGGGGAACGGTGTTTTATTGAGGTGAGAATAACACTTGGTACAACTTCCTGTATTTGGGAGCAGATGCCATGTGTTCTCCATGTCTGCAGCCCCGCTGGCCCCAGGAGAGATACAGCAATAGCTGCAAGCAGCGCCTTGCATGGCACAGCTGGACAGAGCTGTGCTTCAGCAAAAGCATTTCAGACACGAGTCCTTGTGGTCTGGGTTATGTAAAGCTTGGAGCAGAGCCAAAGCCAGGTGAACACTTGTCCAAGGAAAGGATTATTCCGTGTGGTATCCTGAAAGCCAGGTATCTTCAAGCAGCTTATGCTGTGACAGGCTGGTTGTGGCTTCCCGGGAGGTTTCACCCAATGCTCTCAGCAGTTCTGGTGCACTGAGGGTCCTGCCTGAACCCAGGCAGCACCTCTAGAAAACAACAAGGAGAAGAAAAAGAAGGAGGACAGAGAGAGGCTCTGCCTAGGGACAGGTCCCAGAGCAGGCATGGAAATGGACTGGAGGTGTCCTGGACACCAAGCTCCAAGGCTGGGGGGCAGTGTAGGGGAAGAGGGTTAAGAGGAGAGATGTCTTTGAGATAGATGCAGTGAGGTGTGCTATCCTGTTTGCAACTGCTGTGTCTAATAGAGATCTCATGAGAGGCGAGGTGGGTTTTTTGTTTGGTTTGTCCTTGTCTGGGAAGGTGACTGGTGAGCTCTGAAGCTCAGGGCGAGCGATGCCCTCCGAGCTCCCACCTCTGCTGAAAGGGTGTGGATCAGGACAGCTCCCTAGGGAATGGCAAAACCAGCTTTCAGGGCAGATGGAAGCTTCAGGAGGGTGAAGAGAAACTGTTACATTTTCTTCCCTATCACAAGGATAGGTGCTTCCCCTTGGGGTGCTCCATTCACCAACCCCAAACTCACTGGGAACAGTCCTGCAGCCCCTTCTTGGAAGGATTTTGCTCACAAACAAAAATGGCGGTGAAGAGTGTGGAAAAGCAAATGAAAAATGAATCTTCAGCTGTGTTCAAGAAAAACAAGAGCTGGCTGGGGATGCAATTAGAGCCGAGCCAACGCGAGGGGAACGTTCTTGTGCCTCGCTTTGTGCTGCTCCAGCTGCGGATTTATTGTCCCCCGACCAGCCTTGGCTGCCACGGCGCTGCTGGCAGCTCCCGAGGGCTCTGCCCAGCCTCCACACAGGGTGTTTCTCATTTCAGACTTCAGAGGTGGTGGAACAATGCAGCTGCACATCAAAGGGCCGAGCGGAGCCCGCGGGATGCGGGAGGAGAGGACGATCCCTGGCCCCACGGGAGCTGTGGGCGTCTGTGGGGCGCGGGCTCCCAGCGCTCCCAGCTGGACCAGCGGCGCCTCTGGCCAGTTTGGCTCATCCCTGGCTGCCAGCAGTCGGGAGCCCAGCTGCAGCTCCATGGTCAAGGCGCTGTGCTGAGGTTTATTCCTTTCTGGGACAGCGAGGAATCCATCTGTCTCCAGCTGTTCCTGCTGGAATGCTCCTTGGGGAAGCATCTGGCTCTCGCTGTGGGTGTTGTGCCACATCCAGCCGAGGCATGGGCAGCACAGCACGTGGGCAGGCTGCTGCCCAGCCCTGCAGCCAGGCTGTGTGCTGAGCATCCCTGCAGCTCCTGCCTCAGAGAGCCTCTGCAGGCAGCAAAGGGATCAAAACTGGAGGATTTTTCCTCTCTGCTTTGCTGCTGCTACCGAGGGAGGGTTGGGAGCGGCTGCATGGGACTGGCTGTGGTGGCCTCTATCCACCATCTGCCCTCTGTTAAGGAATAACCTGTCCTGGTGCAGCAGCCAGGACACACGGAGCTGCAATCACACGAGCTGTGCATGGCCCCAGGGTCACGGCACACAGCCAGGCAGACTGTGCCATTGACCTCCTGTAACTCCTGCCCCTGCAGGCCGTCCCCAGCAGGATTGCCATTGTCATGTTGTGCTGCCCTCTGAGCATCTCAAGAAGCCACCTCCAGCCTCAGCCATGGCACAGCTGTGAGGCAGCTTCAGGCTGGAAAACAGCAGGATTTTGTAGGTGAGACTTTCAGAGCTTTTTCCCAACTGTTCATGCACTTTTGGATGCTGGGAGCCCTCTCTTCTTGTTTTCTTTTAGCATATGACAAAAATTCCATCAAAAGTTTGCAAATGTTGAGCAGAGCTACCTTTACTGCCATTAGAAATGTTGAAGCCTTTGATTTTCTTTTTCTCTCTCTCTGGGGATTTTTGATCATCTTAACTTTTCTTCTTTTCTCTGCCTTCCCACACCTGCAGTTCTTCTTTCCTTTGTTTTTTCTTCTTAGAGAGAAGAGAAGAATGTCCAAAATACAGGTTTTTTTCTTGTTTGAAGAAAACTGCAGCTGGCAAATTATGAGTCAAGAGGTCCATGGCCTTTTCCTGTTTCAGTTGTTTGACGTCTGTGTCAATCCAGGTAAATAATTAACTCTTCCTGCACTTTTATTCCCCCCTTCTGTCCTGGGTTGACCTTTCCTACCCCCTGGCAGGGCCAGGAGCAGGCGTACACTCATGCTGTGCATCACTCCTGGATGTTGTTTTCTGACAAATCTTTTACTTCATAGAAGTCCTCCTCCAGGTTATAAATAGGAAACAGCAGCCAGTGGGGTTCATCTTCAGTGGTGCTGAGCATCCCCAGGAATCCAGGATCACCTGTGAGTGCTCAGCAGCTTCTCAGATCAATTAGCAAGCCAAGGCATGAGCCAGGCAGAGCTCCTCTATCCCACTAATCAGTACTCATTTAAACTGAGGGAGGGGTGATGCTGCAAAATGTTCTTAATTATCCCCAAACATCAACCTGCTTTGGACGTAGAGAAAAAAGAAAACTCAATGGCCCCATCAAAAGTAAGCCTGGAGTTCTGTGGGAGGTGTTGGGGTCTCCACAACCAGAAGTTTTTAAAACAGGTGGAGGAAACAAGGTGGTACAGGTCAGTTAGAGCTGCTTTTGGAGGAGATGGGTCAGACATTCCTAAGGTCCCATCCCATCCTGTCTCCTGGGGACTGGTGAAGCTACTGGAGGTGAAAGGTCTGCCAGCTGATGTGAGCTAATGCAGCTCCATAGTGCCTGTGCCTGTGCTGGCTCCTCAGCCAGGTACCCCTGAGGGGTCTGAGAGCAGTGCCTTGCTTAGTGTTGGGGGTTTGTCCTCTTAAAACCCCTAACCTGGGGCAATAAACGCACTAAAGTGCTCCTAGGTGGGAGGCTGGGGTGGTGCAGGGGCACATCTCTGCCTGAGTTAGGAGTTCTGCCGAGTCCCTGTGCTGGGGGATGGGAATGCCCAGCCACGGGCAACACCTCAGCTGGAGCTGCTCTCGGAGAGGCAGCAGGAATTGGAAGCATTCAAAGTGCCTGGCCCGGGAGCTCGGTCAATATTTATGGCAAGGGTCGGCTGCACTGAGTGAATTTTTGCAAGCACTCCAAGGCTGATGGATGACTTCACCTGGTGGTGGCAGGAAGGCACCTCCTGCTCAGGCTGTGCATGCCTTAACCATGTGCCCTCCAGACAGCTCCTCCTTGGGCTTATTTTGCTTACAGGTTACCTTAACCATAAGTCCTGTTTGCTCTGACGGTCTCTCCAGTAGTTGTGTTTTATTGTCTGGGAAATGACAGGCACAGAGTTCTTAACTCTGAGGAATGGCTCAGAAGAGCTGAGAAGGGTCTGAGATCCGTCCTCCTGCTCTGTGTCATTTGGGTGCATCTCCCAGGGAATGGGTGTGTTTATTCACTTTGAATCCTGGCACAAGGATGTGGTGGTAAAGGGAGGGTGTAAATGTCCATCAGGGTAGGGAAGCTGTAAAATGGACATTTTCAAACCTCCAAACCCAAGAAGTTCAAAACTGCAGCTCTCCAGGATTTATTAACACAATAGATTTAACAACAGCAGCAGTCTCCTCTTGAGAAATTCCACAGGTTACATGCCTGGAAAACATGGTGACTTATTAAATCAGGTTAAATTTTTTCAAGAATGTGGAAGTAAAACACTTGTGACCTCATTGCTTAGCAAGTAAATCTTCTCCCATAGTCACTCTACAGCCCATATCTGCTCCAGTACATCCTTTGGGTCTCCTTAACAGTGGTGTCTTTTGAAAGACTTCAGAAAGAGTTCAAGATATTGAACATTCTGCTCTGATTAAGCAGAAACAGAAGTGTCCTGCCAGTGTTTGCCACTGGGATTATCCTCTGTGTGCTGGGAATAATGAAGTAAACAGGACAACAGCTGCTTGGGGAAGGGTTTTGTCTATGTTTTTGAGCAGGAAAATGCCTTTTTGGCCTTGGAGGTGAAGCAAAAGCTTTTTTTTTTTTTTAAAGACCAAAATCCAGGGTCCAAGAAATAGGGGGAAAACACAATTTTTCCACCAGCAGCTGCTTGCTGCCTTCACTCACTCCATGGATGGCCTTATCCTGCAGCTCTGCAGGAAGCAGCGGGAGGCAGCAGCCACCTTCGGGGCAGTAAAGAAAAGTCAGTTAAAGCCTCTGGACAGTGAGGGCAGGCAGTGATAATATTGGAGAGGGGGACATGACGTGTCTCACTGAGGAGCCCAAGCCTCACATCCCGTCCGGTCCTGAGTGGCAGCAGCTGCCGGGTGCTGAGACCCTGCTCTGCTTGGAGACTGGCTGAACAAGAAACTCCACTTTTGTTTTCCTTTTTCTTTTCCCCCTTCACCAAGGCACGTGCCAAAAGCTGCTGACACAAACCTAGAAGACAGCAAAGTGGGCTGTGCTGAGACTTGTTTGTGCAGAGATTTGCCCCTTCTTGGCCTAAAGCGTTATTTTAAACAGAAATTGTAAAACTGGTGCCTGAGTTTTGCAGAGAAGGTGAGTTTCCCATCTGATTAGGACTAAATGGATATATTTAATTTCTCCTTCCTTCTACTTTAAGGATTAAAAAGTCTATTGTAGAGCCCAGTGCTGGGGAGCTTTGCTTCTCAAGGGTGCAAGGGTCTTACTGATGGACAGGCACATGAGATTCCCATTCCTGGTTCTCATCCTCAGCCACCACTGGATATTTACTGGTCCTGCCTCTTGCTGTGATCCTCCATGACTGGTACACCCCTGGCATCTAATGGGGGTTGTGGCCCAGCATGTGAGGACATGGACAAACCGAGCTGTTCGGTGTCCCAGGCTGGGTAGAGGGAAAGGTGGTGAAACAGTTCCTCAAATCTTGTCCTCCTCAAATCCTCACTTGGCCTCACTCCATCCCTTGGGGAAAGTGCATTTTCCCAGCAGTTTCTCTGTGCAATGGTAACAGCAGGGTCCCACCTGATGGGGTGACAGCACGTCCCCCCACCAGAAACAGGGATCTCTGTGGCTCTGTCTGCTCCTGTCTTTGCAACAACAGAAATTCAGGGGGACTGGCCCGAGGGTACCGAGGGATGCTCTGCTCCAACACCAGGCCATGAAGGCTTTTCCCAGCCCTGAGACCACACCTTAATCACCTCATGTGTTGTCTCTTCTGTTCTCTACTCCGCTCTGCACAGAGAGAAGGGTCCTAGGTGTGCCAGGATGCATCCCTGCCACGCCAGCAGCAGAGGTGAGTAAACAACAAGAACTTTTCTGTCTTCTCCTGGCAAGAGCTTTTCAGCACCCTGGGCATGTGTGTGCTTAATTACAGTAATTGCCTCCCTGCTATCTCGTGTCCATCTCCACTAATACTTTATTCTGCACACCTGGCCCAGACCCTTGCCAGGGGTATTTGTGGAGGGGAACACCACAGCCCTAAGGCAGATTACTGAGGCTTTGGAGGTGGTTCTACCTTGTACTCACATGGTATCACTCACTGCATCTCATTCTGCACCTCTGAAATGGATTCCTCACCAGAATCAGGGCCAGCCTTACTGGCAGCAGCTGCAGCAAAGGCATCTGGCCCCGTTTCTATACCAGCAGCTCATCTTTGCCAAAAACAACTTGTTCTTTTAGAAAGCTTCCCTGAACTGCACTCCTGAAAGCACTAACACCACTGCTGGAGTACTGCCACAGCATCCCTCTAAGTGCAAGTCACTTGAATGACTGCTGAGAAACTCACAAAAAGCAGAAGATAAAGAACAAAATATTTGCCTTAGTGGATTCCCTACTCTTTTTTTTTTTTNTGAGAGCTGGCAGGCATCTTTGCAGGAACGAGGTTTTGTGCATCTGGAGAAGGGTCCAGTGTGAGGGAGAGCTGGGAGACAGAGCTTGTACAAATCCCAACAATGTTGCACTCAAAGATGTGCAAGCCTTGTTGCCCATTTGCCCTGGTCAACATGTCCCATTGGCCTCTGCAAATCAAAACACAGGGCCAGAGCAGACATCTCTGTTGGATACTTTATTTCCCACCCTCTGTTCTGCAGAGCTTGGGTGGGTTTTTCTCCCCCTCCCTTGTGGACCCCTTGGTTATTCACGCTGCTGAAAGAGCTGATATCAAATCTGGGGCCATTGCCCTGGGGGTGTCTTTATCAGTGACAAGGTGAGGCCTTGATGGGGCTGGCAGCTTTGCCTGTGTCCTTTGCACTCACTCTGCAGAGCCCAGTGAGTTTTGCTGTCACCCCCATGGCACAAATATCTTTGCCTCTTTCAAAACACTGGTTTTCCTAAAGACCCAGTCCTCCATCAAGTGTCTCTCCATGACTTCTATATTCTCCATGCCCAGCTGTATTCATTTGCAGGGATTTCATACCTTCTCACCAGTCCCACCTAAATATATTGAAGAGCTGGGCGCAAAGCCCCATCCAAAGCCACCCTTATCCTCTTCATTTCCATGATCATTTACTCCTGGGAGATACCTGGATGGGCTCTATGTCCTGATTGATGTTTCAGCCAACAGCACCCCTTTCTTTGTGCCTGGGACATTGGTGCACTGGTGTTTGTGGCCATTTCACACTCTCCCAGTTTGCATGGGCAGCCTCCTGCGCAGCACTGGCACTGTTTGCTGATGGCACCATACAAACTCTGTGCCCCGTGAGCAGTGACCACAAAAGCAATGACCTCTTTTCTCAGAGGTGCCCTGGGTGCAAAGTCCTGACAAACCCCTGCTGTTTGTCTGCAGCTTCAGCCCCCTTTTTGGAAAGTAGCCATGGGCCAAGTGAAAACATCCCACAGCTGGAGCTGCCCTCTCACCCATGGGTGCCCCTGGCACGACTGCAGAGCACAGCTGGAGCACTCCACTCTCTGCCACCCTCGCAGCGATCAACAGCTGGGCTGTCCAGCTCTGCAGGACAGCAGGAGACTCCAGCCACTCCTCCCACTGCAAGACCTGGTTGTGTAACCACCGTGGGAGTGGGGTGGCTGCCTGCCCTCCCTGTCCCCTGCCAAAGCTCCGTGTCTCGCCTATAAATGAGCAGCGAGAGGGGCTCTCTCCCCGCGGCGGCGGTGAGACAGGGCACAAGTGGCTGGGGCTGCAGGTGAGTGTTCCTGGAGGGCTGAGAAGTCCCTCCTTCCCTCCCTACCCCACACCTTGGCACTTCTTGCAGGGACAGTGTGGAAAGTGTGGCAGGAACAGGCACGGGGTGGCAGAATCAGTATTTCTTGGGTGTCATTTGTAGCTTCTCAGCGAGAGGGTAGGGAATCAAATAGCGTATGCAGTTGGGCGGTGTCTGTGATATAAGTTAGCTCCCACCACGCAAAAAAAAAGCCTCCCCCAAAGCAGTTAACAGTGAGCAGCTCATGCTAGTGCTTTCTTCATTTACAAAGGAAAAAATCCAGGTTTTGTTCCAACCTGGGAAAGCAGAGTATTCATTAGGTGTTGCTTTATGACCGAAAGTTGAAATAGTTCTGGAGAATTTGGTGGAGTTTAGAATATGCTGTGCCCAACCCCATTTTTTTACTGAAGACTTTTCTTTCCTTTTTCCTGCTGAGCACCATCCTCTGTGTCTGGTGGAAGCTGAAAGCGCTTCTCAGGGCAGAGGAACTGGTACCACCCACAGTGACACCCTGCTGTGTTGAATTAATAACTCAGTTGAGCAGGGTGCTCCCTCCAGCCCTGGGGTTAAACCACAGATTGCAGCAGCACTCCCAGGGCACATGTGTGGGGGTCCCTGCTCTGGCAATGTCCAGCCCAAGCCACGGAGCCTGTCCATCATCCCTTGTCTTATTGCCTGGCACTATCAAAGATCAGCATCCATCATCCCCACTGCAGCCCTGGGAGCTTTGTAGGGCTGGATGTCAACCCAGGGGCTGTTGCCTTTCAAGTCCTGGGGTGGATCTGCTTTCAGCCCTGCAAGAGACACAAAATCACCCTCAATCCAAGGTGTGTCACACCTGCAGCCCCTCTGTCAGCCTCAATAGCCATGTCAAAGCCAGCATCATCTTCCCTGAGGATGGGGGACGGGACCCTGTCAGAGATGCAGAGACTGAATAGTCCCAGTGCATTTTGGTTTTTTTTTTCTGAGAAGGCAGGGGCAGATAGCCAAAAATACAAATATTTGCAAGTCTGATAAGGCAGGATAGTTTAAACACAGCTTGTAAATAAAAACTGGCAGTGAATTGTGACTCGACTACATACTTTCAAAGCCAATTTCCAGGGCAGCTGCAGGGATTTGGAAGCAGCCCAGGGAGCGCACTGAAAAAGTGGATAAATTTTTTAAATAAAGAGGAAAAAAAAGAAAGAAAATTATTATTTAAGACATTTAATCTAGCTTGTAAATGAAGAACCCAGAATGCTGGTAAATGGAATGAAATTTGGGGGTAGCATATAGAGAAATCCCCTCCAGAGGACATTCCAGGAGCTGCCCCGTGAGAGTGTGATGATCATCTGTGGGGTTTCTCCCAGGTTAAGCCGTGTTCACAGCCCGGGATCCCGGCAGAGACCACAGAGATGAGAGTGGCCGTGGTGGGCGCGGGTGTCAGCGGGCTGGCAGCCACCAAGTGCTGCCTGGACGAGGGGCTGGAGCCCACCTGCTTCGAGCAGAGCCAGGACATCGGGGGGCTCTGGCGCTACACGGTGAGCCAGCGCTGCCTGTCCTCACCCCTCGGAGCTGCAGCTTTGCAGGATTTGGGGGCGGCTTGAGCTGGGCTCCAGTGGGTGTGGAGGGGCTGTGAGAGCTTGCTGGGTGCTGACCTGTGCCAGCTGCACTCCCTGAGCCCAGGGCAGCGCGGGGACAGTCCCCACCCCGGGCACTGGGCTGATGCAGCCGGGGTGCCACGGCAGGAGCACATCGAGGCCGGCCGGCCAAGCCTTTATGCATCAGTCATCAGCAACTCCTCGAAGGAGATGTCTGCCTTCTCTGACTTCCCCTTCCCTGAGGACTTCCCCGTGTTCCTGCCCAATGCCCAGTTCCTGGAATACCTCCAGCGCTACGCTGAGCACTTCAGCCTCCGGGAGCACATCAAATTAGGGGTGAGTGACGGGCGCCCTGCACTGCCCTGCTCCCCACACGTGCCGGGTGCCAGTGGTGATGTTGCTTCACTTCCATGTTCTAGACCACTGTTGTCAGCATCCGTAAACACCCCGACTTTGCCACCACGGGCCAGTGGAATGTGGTCACAGAGGCGGGTGGGAAGCAGACATCGCACGTCTTTGATGCCGTCATGGTGTGCAACGGCAACTTCTCCGAGCCATCCCTCCCCCTGCACTGTTTTCCTGGTACAGTATAGGGCTGCCTGTGGTTACCTGCTTCCAGGGGCTGGGGAGAGAAGATTTAGGGGTTCCTTGGGGAAAATCCTTCCTTCCTTTTCTTGTTTCTGCTTTCCAAACCTGCTGGCATGAACAGCAATACATTCTCATGCTTCAGCGGCTTTGTGTCTGAGACCCCATTTTGGAGAGGTAGCATCAATTCTGTGCACATGGGATGGAGGGCTGGACATCTCCGAGTGCCTGGTGCCTCGTGATTGCAATTCCTGGCTCTTGCCATCTGGATTGGTTTTTTTACACCAGTTCCCCCAACAAAACCCATAAATGCTCAAGTACTTAAAAGCTTCTTTTTCCCCCAAGGCATTGGGCGGTTTCAAGGGCAGTACTTCCACAGCCGGCAGTACAAGCATCCCGACGTGTTCCAGGGCAAACGTGTCCTCGTGGTGGGCATGGGCAACTCGGGAGTGGACATCGCAGTGGAGGCCAGTCGTGTGGCTGCAAAGGTGCACCCCCCAGCCACCCCAGGGCTGTGGGGAGGGGGAACACTGGGGACAACAGTGTCTTGTCACCGTAGGGACAGGGTGGGCAAACTGTCTTTGTGAACCTGCATTTCTTGGTCAAACAAGCTGATTTTCTTCTTGTCTACTGTTTCACCTCCGTTCCCAGCAGCCAGGAGGTCTTAAAAGATGCTGTTGCTGCTTTTCCATTGCGCAGCTGGCTGCACCATGCCCCTCTGAGCTACTCTGTAAAGGAAAAGCAGCAAATTCATCACCTGAAATCACTGACTCTTCTCTTCCAGGTGACCATTAGCACCACTCGAGGAGCCTGGCTGCTCGGCCGTGTTTTTGAGCATGGCTACCCGTGGGATATGGTTTTAAACACTCGTTTTATGAGCCTGATCAAAACCAACCTCCCCAGACATCTTTCATGGTGGTTGCTTGATTACAAGGTGAACCAACGGTTCAACCATAAAAACTATGGCCTTCAGCCAGAGAATAGGTACTTCTTGGTGGTTCCCATCCTGTGCAGATGGGCTTGTGGTGTGGGCAGGGGGAGATATTCAGCAACCAATGCCCAGACTGGGGTGATCTCCAACGGGGAGCTTGTAGCTCAGCAGGAGAAAATAAGATGTAGCTCCCTTAAGTGGTGAGAGATTGAGCATGCTGGAAAAGCCCAGGAAGGCCCAGAGGAGTTTTGCTCATGAGGGCCCCTGGGTAAAGAGGAGAAGGAAGGCTTAAAGCATGGATCAGTTCTGAAAAGGGATGATTTAGAGAGTAATTGAGTGAAGGGAAGAAGGCAGGAGATGTCTGTGAATCACTCATGCTGTGGGACAGGGTGACACTGGTGAAACGTGTCACTGTTTGGAGGCAGAGGGCAGGGCTGTTAGCTCAGAGAAGATGTTTAACTCAGGGAAATGCGAGCTGGTGGGCCTGGGGTGAGGAGGAACAGGGGCACTGGTGGGGTTTGTCTGTGGTCTCCCATTCTCAGAGCCCCTGGCTCTCCACAGCTGGCTGGTGCGTGAGCCCGTGCTGAACGACGACCTTCCAAGCTACATCCTGACAGGCAGGATCACCATCAAGCCGGGCGTGAAGGAGTTCAAGGACAACTCTGTCGTCTTCCACAACTGCCCTGAGGAGGAGCCCGTTGACATTGTTGTCTTCTGCACAGGCTACCTCGTCTCCTTCCCCTTCCTAGAAGAATCAGTCATCAGGGTGGAGAACAAGCACGCATCCCTCTACAAATATGTGTTCCCAACACACCTGCAGAAGCCCACCCTGGCTGTCCTTGGGCTGATTAAGCCCTTAGGAGGCATCATGCCCGTGGCAGAGATGCAGGCACGCTGGGTGAGCCGTGTCTTCAAAGGTAGGGGAGCAAATGTGAGCCCTCCTGTATCCCAAAATGCAGCTCAGACTGGACATGTTTTGTCCCTCCAACAAGGGAGATCCTGCAGAGATAGGATGTTCACTTCAGAGCAGACAAGGGAGAATTTTCAAGGCTCAGACTTCCCAAGTTATTTCACTTCAGCTAAGCTACAGCAATATGAGTGAGGAAAGGAACCTACTGGTGTTTTGTTTGGGGGTTTTAATAAAAATTATAATAACCTTGTGGAGGGCTGGGTCAGGACTATTCCACATAGGTGAGAAGCTCTGGGGTTTCTCTTTGGGATGATCCTCTCTGGGGCTTGCACTGTCCATCTGACCCCACATCACCTGCCTGTGCCCTGACAGCACAAATCTGTAACAGCAGGACAAGGTGTGGGTGAATTTGGAACAGTGTGGAGGGCTGGTGTCTGGCAGGATTGCCACTGCTGAACAAATTGCAAGCAATGAGACTTTCCTGCCCTCCCAGGAAAGGGATTCCCACATTTTGCATCACTGAATGAGTTCACAAGTCACCCCAGGAGTTAAACTTGGCAGGATGCTCTCCTCTCTCTTCTAGGCTTGTGTCAGTTGCCTTCCCAGTCTGTCATGGAGAAGGAAGTAAACGAGCTGAAGAAAAACCAAGTCCGATGGTAAGTCATTCCCCAGAGCCCTGAAGGTTTTTTGGTGGATTGAAAAATCCCTGGAGTCTTTGGGGCAACAACACACAGGCTCTCACTCTGTGCCAGTTTCCTGCACATACAGCAGAGGAGAGGGGAGGATTCCCAGATCCAGCCTTCCTTTTACTCACTTGCATCCAATGTAACCTTTGCTTTGACACTGATATTTTGTCTGTTGGTGACAGGAAGAAATTAATTCAGGGTACTAAAGACTAAAGCTTGCTTGGGAGTTGGGGGAGAGTGCCAGGATCCCCAGGGACTGAGAGATAAAATGGCAGAGGAATTAATGGTAATAAATGCAAAGTAATTCAGCTGGGGGGGGGGGGGGGGGAAGCCAACCCACAACCACACAACCAACGAGGTGTACATCCAGATTGTCTCAGCTCTCAGCATGGAGACCTGACTCAGTGTGAGCAGGTGTCTGAGCACACTGCTGTGAGGTTCACAGGCAGGCAAAAGGCTAAGGAGGATTAGGGACTGAATGGGATAATCCCAGGAAACTGGGAGATCTATTAATCCATGGTTCACTTAAATAGCTGTAGGAGAAAAGGTGTAGAAGAGTGAAATACAGACTTGCACAGAACAGCTGCTGTACAACACAAGGCTAACTGGATGTGGGCTTTTTCCAGCCCACTGAAGGTGGGATATGAAGCTGTGAATTCTGCAGAGAAGGTGAACTGGAAGCAATTCCCCAATTCACTGTGTATTCTTGCAATATTTGGTGGAAGTGTACATAAGGGATACTAAAGGGTGCCACCTTTCTCATGCTGCACGTGACTTTTCTGCAGAAAGCAAAGGGATTTGGGGTTGAGTTTTTTCTTTGTTTTGAAAAAGACCCAAAACTGGTTTGCCAAAGTCTGTTAACAAAAGTTCACCAAGGTGAAGGGAGGGACAGGTGTAATTTGTGAATGAGGAGGTGAATGTCTGACTGACATGAGCCAGCATCATTTTACAGGTGCTGTGTCATGGACAGGATCTGGTTGCCTTTGTATGTACATCCAGTCCTTTCCTGACAAGAACCCAGTTGCATTCCAGATGCAACAACAACGACGATGCAGCAGACCTCCACTCCAGTTCCTCTAAGCCCTGTCCATACCCATCTTTCTCCTGCCTCTTTTCCTTCTCTGATTCATTCAGGTTTGGTCTGACCTTTGATGAAGTGCTCAAGACTGAGTGGCTGGTCTACCTGGACACGCTCGCCTCCTTCATCGGTGCCAAGCCCAACGTGCTGGGGCTGCTCTGCACAGACCCCTGGCTGGCCCTCACCATCTTCTTTGGGCCCTGCTCCCCCTACCAGTACCGACTGGGGGGTCCTGGGCGCTGGGAGGGGGCACGGCAGGCCATCCTCACCCAGTGGGACCGCGTCCTGAAGCCCACGAGAACACGAGTCCCTGCTGGCTCCTCCAGCTCTTTCCCTTCTCTCCTGGCTGTGGTGGGATTCCTCCTGCTCCTGGCTGCTGTGATTTTTGCTTTCCACTAGCTTTTAGAGCCTGTTTGTTTATTGTTTGTTTGGGGTTTTTTTTTTGGTCCTGTGGGATGTTAGGTCAGACAGCTCCTCAGTGTGCCACGGGACTGGGGAAAAGGGTTTCAGCAGATGGCAACAAACTTTAATCGGCAAGCTGCAGCACAAACCTCTCTCTGCTCCAGCTTAACCCCAAGCGCAGCTCTGCAGACCCCATTAGCCAAAAAATCCCAGTGAAAGGGCACTGCTTGTGGTAGTTTGTCACGCCTGAGTCTGGGGCAGGTACCCTGTGGGGCTGAGCGCTCCTGGCTTTGCTTCCTTGCATGCTCCACCATGGATAAGCCTGAGGCTTTGTTTTGTGCATGGAGAGACTTCAAATGAATAAAACCTCAGTGGCTGTGGCAAGAGTGTGCTGCAGGTGCCTCCTTGTCCTCTCCTTGTGTGTGTGGGAGGAGCTGGGGTGGGCAGTCCATGTCCGAGCTGGGGCTGTGCCACCACTGTTTGTGAGCAACTCACAAGGCTGGGGCTCTCAGGGTTATCACTGACCCCCCCAAAATTAGGCTGCACTGTGCTCCATGTCCCACATCCCTGCCGTCTGCTGGCAAAGGCAGCACGTTCTGCTGCTTTCCTGGGGATGCCAAGTGAACACGTGCCCAGCACAGGCACCACACAAGGGGACAGATCAGGACAACCCCAAGCTGCTGCCTGGGCTGGAGCAATGACGAGCCGCAGCGTGGGAGTCCTTGCAAGCATTCTCCCTTTGGGATTACCATCTGAATTTTCACCTGGCACTGCCACAGGGAGGCTGAGAACTTTCTTCCAGTGCATTTAAGCACACAGGGCGGGGGAATGCAGGTGTAAAGGTCAGTCGTGCAAGAGCTGTGGCGAGTTGCCTGGACTTCAGCCTTCCCTTCCAACCACGGAGAGAGAAACTCAAAGGGAGATTTGGCCGAGGTCTGAGCAGCGAAGGCACAGCACTGTCCTGAAAGGTTTGCTCCTCGTTTCTCTTGGATGGGTTTTGCAGGGTTTAAAAGTGGGCAGACAGCTCTCCCGGGTTTTGGCATTCACTGTTGCCTGTGCCTTGCTGCTGGTGGGGGGAGAGGGGTGTTGCAGGGACCCTCTGGAGGAAAACTGTCTGCAGACAGCACTGGAAAAGTGGGGTGACTTGAGCACTCTGAAAAAGTGGGGAGACTGAGCTTGTCTACCCCTTCCTGAAGCCAAAGGAGGCTTCAGAAATGAGGCACGCAACTGTGGGCATGTCCTGCCCTGTTCCTGCAGATCAAGGAGTGGCTCAGGCTAGGCTTTTGGATGCCAAAAGGGTTTTTTTGCACCTCCCTCATTTTTCCCTGGCTTTCTTCAGTTTCCTCCAGTTCTTATTTATGTTAACTTACCTTTGGGCACAAAACTGATAGAAAAAAAATTATAAATTACTCTTTCTGCAGACTGTGTAAGTGGGAGTGTTTATTATTTAATCAAAGTTCACGTGGGTTCATTTTTTCTTAGTTTCTTTGCTTTCCAGTCAAGCTCAGTGCAGCTCAGTTTACACATCCCAGCTTTGAGTTCCTCCCATTTATACCCAGCGTTTCCCGGGTTTCTTACCTTTTGTATATCCTGTAATCCCAGTCGTGCTTTCACAGAGCTGTCTAACTTCTGAATGGCTGTGCCATGCTCCCGCTCAGTCAGGCATTGCTTTGCTTTTTTTCTTTTTTTAAACCCTTTTTGTTTTCCAGAGATTGCTCTTTAATGGGAAATTAAAGAGGAAAGCGTGAAAATGAGCCAGCTTAGCTGGAGTTGTTTCTTGCAAAAGTTTCAGGATGATCACTTTGGGCAGGCAGAAGAAGATAGCTGCAACTTCTTTGCATGCCCTGGTTTGGGCTGCAAAAAGGAATAAACTGAAGGGGTGGAACAGCAAGGTTTAAAAGTGTCTCCCTTTTCCCCCCATGAAGGAGGGGGATCCCTGGACCCCCACTATGGGCTTAGCACAGCAGGAAGGGTCATGAGCAGGATCTGCCCACAGCACTTGAATCAGGAGCTGGCCGTGGCTTTCTCCAAGAACACCTGCAGCCAGAGAAGACCAGGGGTGTTTTGCTGGGGATGGGCAGCAGGGACTGGCATTTCTGCTGATCCCTGGGCTGTTGTGTTTCCAGCTGCTCTCACACCAGCCCGTTGCCTGCTGCAGGCCAGCATGGTCCGGCGTGTGGCCGTGATCGGGGCCGGCGTCGGGGGCTTGGTCTCTGTCAAGTGCTGCTTGGAGGAGGGGCTGGAGCCCACCTGCTTCGAGCACAGCGAGGACATCGGTGGCATCTGGCGCTACACGGTCAGTGCCTTCTGGGTTTGTCCACAGGTTTGTCCCCTCCCTTGGATGCTCTTTGACAAAAAGGAAAAGGTGGCCATGCCCTCAGGGGCCTGTCTCTATCGAACTCATGGGGCTCCTCCTGGCTCCAAGAGGGAGAAGGAAATGGAGGGAGCAGAAATGATTGTCACTGGGTGCTAGTCCTGGTTATTGCTTGTACCAAAATACAAGGGAGAAAAATACTCAAACACTTTATGGGGAGAAAGTCCTTCCCTGCACACCTGGAAACAACACCACTGGCTTCACACAGGACTCCACGGATGATGGCAGGCTCAGTGTGTACCGCTCAGTCATCACCAACACCTCCAAGGAGATGTCCTGCTTCAGCGACTTCCCCTACCCGGAGGATTTTCCCAGTTACCTGCCCCACAGCCTCGTCCTGGAATACTTCAGGATGTATGCCCAGCACTTCGACCTCCTGCGGCACATCCGCTTCCAGGTGAGCAGGGACCCCAAACCCCGTGGGGAGAAGAGCCATCAGTAGCTGCAGAGATGGGACAATGCTGGGTGCCATCCCATGAGGACCATGTGCCTTTTGCATCCTGAACACAGCCTTTAGGCCCCATGTTTTAAACAAGGCTGCTTGAACATGGGCTTGCCCCTCAACGCCATCACCAGGGGCGAGGTGCAGGGTGGGATTTCACAGCTTCAGAGGTGACATGCAGCTCCCCAGGGACCCAGCCTGCTCCCGGCAGCCCCAGCCTTTCACAGGCACATCTCCGAAACACAGTGTGATCCCTGACTGTTGTTTTGTTGGGCTTTGGTGCAAGACAACAGTTCTCAGTGTGAGAAAGCGCCCGGATTTCACCACCTCAGGCCAGTGGGAGGTGGTCACCGAGACCAAGGGTGTCTGTGAGTCCCACGTCTTCGATGCTGTCATGGTTTGCACTGGCCATTACCAGGAGCCCTACTTGCCATTGGCTTCTTTCCCAGGTAAGCCCTGTCCCAGCGGTGGGGTGTGCTGGGGTTGCCCCACAGGGTTTCCACGGTCCCCTGGATGTATTTTCCTCTGCAAGCCTGCCTGCTCCATGAAGCCTCCACACTGGAGCAGGCAGGGCCCTCACCCCATGGCAGTGGTGGGGGGCATTCCTGGGAGTGGGAAAAACACCTTGTAAAGATTCATCCAGGCTTTTCCAATAGGATTTGCAAAGCGAAACTGAGCTGAGGAGGTACAGAGGAGTGGCATCACCCAGGAAGCCAAGCCTTCCATGGGCCTGTCAGCTGCAAGCAGAGGTGGCAGGGGGAGAATTGGGGGCTGCAGAGGATCTGGGCACAAGGCTGGGGTTAAGTGAATGTGTCTGGCAGTAGGAGATGCTCCCTGCTCTCTGCCTAGGCATTGAAAGTCGCTTCAAAGGCCAGCGCCTCCACAGCAGGGAATACAGAGATGTGGAGGCTTTCCGAGGAAAGCGGGTCCTCGTGGTCGGCATCGGCAACACCGGCGGTGACCTCTCCGTGGAGCTGAGCCGTGTGGCTGCCAAGGTACAGCTCCGTGGTGGCCCAGACAGGGACCACGAGAGCCAGTGGCTCAGGGTACCACAGGAAGCTTTGCCCCCAGGTTTCTCAATAAATTCCATTTCCAATTGAGGGCAATTGAAGAAGCTTTGCAACTTCTGGAGGTTGGGCCACCTGAGAACTGGCAATTGAGCAGCTGTGGGAACTTTACAGAAGCCACCACGAGCTGTTTGGTTCATCTGGGTGCCACCTCTTTCCCTTGGGGTAACCCCGTCGGCTCTTAAGTGCAGAAGATGGGATTTGCTATCCAGGGAAAAACCAACAGGCTGAGACCTGCCTTCCTCCCCAGGTGTTCCTCAGCACCAGGAGCAACACGTGGGTCATGAGCCGGGTCTCGGACCACGGCTTCCCCTGCGACATGGTCGGCACCACCCGCTTCAACCACCTCCTGGACTGGCTTCTCCCATCAGCCCTCACAAGGAGGATCAGGTTTCGGAAGTTCAATTCATGGTTCAACCACACAAACTATGGCTTGGCTTCCAGCAAAAGGTGTTTTTTCTGATTGTTTTGTTGGGTGATCAGGCGGTCTTCATAACACAGAATGTTCAATCTTCAGTTTTGGAGGTTATTTGTGGAATAGCAAACCATTGGAGGGGAACTCTGACCACAAAAGTCATTTTAAGTCCCTCCCAGCTGCTAACACTGCTGCCCTCTTCTCCCCTCTGCAAGCTCCAAATTTAAGATGATTATTAATGAAGAGCTGCCATTCTGCCTCCTCTCTGGGACTGTGGTGTTGAAGCCAAACGTGAAGGAGTTCACTGAAAGCTCTGCTGTTTTTGAAGACGGGACAACTGAAGAAAACATCGACGTGGTGCTCTTTGCTACGGGCTACAACTTTTCATTCCCCTTCCTCGAAGAGTCTGTTCGCAGTGCCATTGACGATAACCGTTCCCTCTACAAATGCATCTTCCCTCCCCAGCTGGAAAAGCCCACGCTGGCCATCATTGGCTTGATCCAGCTGACCGGCTCAATTATGGTGGGATCAGAAATGCAGGCTCGCTGGGTGACAGGGGTTTTTGCAGGTAGGAGATGGGGGAGATCTTCTGGGTGGGAGGTTTGGGGCACCTTGACCTGCTGCCCATGGAGCTCAGGGAATATTTCAGCTCTGTGGTGGCCATGGGAATCAGTACCACGGCAGTCTGTCCACCAGCTGCATCCCTGTATCCCTGCTGCTCCACACCTGCTTACCACACCTCGGTAAAGGTGCTGGGAGCTTGGCAAGGCAGTGAACATTTCCCCTTAAAGTGCTGCTGGAGGTCACTGGTTTCTCTGTTCTCAGGCTGGAACAAGCTGCCTCCCCCCAGCAGGATGATGGCTGATGTTTTGAAGAGGAAGCCACCAGCCAAAAGGTGTGTGATGCTCCTGCACTCGGGAGGAGACAGGTGCTGTGTGCCAGGATATCTTCAGGGAAGGAGGGGCTCCCTCCTCCAGGTCATGCTTAGGACACCCAGCTCTGCATTTATTACCTCATCACCTGTAGTGAGGTGGGGAAATGCTCTTGTGGCTCCTTTATGGAAAAAGACACCATAAGCTGCTCTGGAGCAGTTTATGACAAGAACAGAACCTGCAGCTCCCCTTCCCTCTCTTCCCATCTCCCTCCCTTTCTCTCTCCTTCTCTGGAGATCCACCTCTGCCAGGCCTCCAAGCCATGTCCTTACTCCTAGCATGTCAAGATGGAGGTTTGGGTTCCTCCAGACTAAGGGTGCCATCTCGTGGCTTCTCCCTCCCAAATCCAGGCAGTGGAGACCACTGGGTTCAGGGCCAAGCCCCATCCAGAACCCCCTGTCGAGCCAGGCAGTGTGGGTAGGGAACAGTTTGTGTCAGTTTTTGACCGGTCAGGGTGAGTATTCCACACCATGATGTTGTTACACAGAAATAGGGAAGCCCGAGGTGCAAGGGAAACAAACGTGAGGCTGTCTCAAATTTCCTGAAGCAGATCAGCGTGTCCTCCCTCCTGTGAGGGAGATAGGGCTTCAAGCAGAAAGATCCTGGAGGTCCCTCCCAGCATGGGAAGCTTTCTGCATCTCCCAGATTTTCCCAGTTCCTTTGGCATTCTTATCTCTGACAGTCTACATCTCTACTTCTCAAAATCAGTCAAATCCACATCCCTGAACTTCAAGGAGGGACATAGCAGGGGTACTTGTGGCATTACAAGGATGGTACTGTTCAGCTAGAACTGATTTTGAAGCCACAACTATGCTGCAGAGACAAAACAAGCTTCTGCTTATCCCCTGGGTAACTTGGAGACCAACCCCAGGAAGGCTCTTTCAGTGTTTTTAGCTTTATTTGGGGCTAAGAGAGCTCACCTGGTGTCTGAGCCTGATGCTTTTCCTTTCCATGGAGATGGGAACTGAGGTAGGATGATGCTATCTGACTTTTATTTCTTGTGTCCCATCGAAGGAATCCATCTGAGAGGGAGAACCTGAAGATGAGTTTTATCAGCTACACAGACGACATCGCTGCATGTGCTGGTGTAAAGCCCAGCGTGTTAAGGCTGCTCCTGACAGATCCCCAGCTGGCCCTGGCCATCTTTTTTGGGCCCTGCTCACCCTACCAGTTCCGGCTGGTGGGTCGGGGCAGGTGGAGCGGGGCCAGAGATGCCATCCTGACCCAGTGGCAGCGCACCTTGAAGCCCTTGAGAACTCGGGTGGTGGATGACAATCCCCCCAGCTCGTCTGGCTGGCACTGGATGTGCCTCCTGGTTCTGCCAGCAGCTCTCACAGCAGGTTTTCTCTTTTCTAAATACCCCCAGCCAGGCTGGAGCCCCTGGGCAGGTCCCCAGTGGTAGAAGGAATCTGGAGAGCCCCAGTGCCAGGTGAGCGGGGGACTGTGCGAAGCTGTGTCACTGCCAGCTGCTGTCAGAGGGCTGGAGCTGGCCCAGCACCAGCAGGAGCCTGGAGCCTGGGGCTGTCTGGTGTCTGTCCATCCCCCTCCTGCTGCTGTTCCACCAAGGGTGACACGGAGTGTTCGCCCCAAATGGTTTTGGGATGAACTGGTGAGAATGAGCCCAGCCTTCCTCTCCCCTGCTCAGCCAGAGCTTCTGCCCTAAAATTTTGGCAAGACCCACACCGCTTCGAGATTTTGTGAAACATGAACTGTTGAGAGCTATTTATGTGTCTGGTAACTTTTGGGACATGAAGTTTGGGACATATGACACAAATAAACCTCACAGCTTTGGTCTTTGCTGATGGTTTTATTAACGGTTTATTATTAGGGTGTGTGAAGTGGCCCCCACACTGTGGCAGAGGGGAGAGTCTTGCCCTTATATATAATCTATACATTATATAGATTATATAAAAAATATGTAAGAAATGTTATATATGTTAATATATAGATATATAACACTAAATTATACACGTACAGTGACACATCCAAGAAAGACAGCATCGCTGCCATTGCCCGGGCAGCCTCAGGCTTAGAGGGAACCCTGTAATCCCTGAACCCCTAAATCCCAGCG
>VZTJ01000392.1:903560-979249 GCA_013397795.1 Orthonyx spaldingii
CCCGGGCCGGCACCGCTGCCGGCGGAGCGGGGCGGGCAGCGGCGCTGGGCGGCCATGCCGAGGAGCGCTGAGCAGACCCGCATCGGCGCCCGGGGCGGCCGCGCCCCGCCGGCCACAGCCCAGGCCGCGCCCGGGGGTGGCGGGAGGGGCGGCTATGCTGGGACCGCTCCTGCGGAGCTGCTGCTTCCTTCTCCCGCCCTCCTCTTTGCCCGCTTTTCTCTCCCTTTTATCTAAGGCTGCTGGTCTCTTCCTCTCTCTGTTCCCCTCTCCCTCCTTTTCTCTCTCCTCTGGAGATTCCTCGAGAAACGCACCGGCCGCTGCGTGCATTTGCGCTCACTTTGTGGCTGTGATTCTTCCCGCAGAAACGCGGGGGGAGAGCAGCCTTTTCTTGCGGGGTGCTAGAGGCAAGGCGCCTTGGTTTTCCAACTCTGAAATACGCATCCACGGTTCTTTCACTCTTCGCCTACGGTGAAAGGCGGTTCTTGAGTGGTTTGATGTAGGGCTGAGTGAAGGAAGGCATTGTGTGTACTCACAGGGCCAGGATTTGTAGGGGTGGAGTGGTCAGAGCCAGGGGTGTTCTCATTGATAGCGCTTAAAGGATAGTGAGATGACACGGCTGAAATTCAGGCAGTTGGTCTGCAGTGGGCATAATGCAGTGGGTGATCGGAGCCATCACCCAGGGATGCAGGTGATTGAAAATTTTCAGGCTGAAAGTGGTCCAGATGATTTCCAGTTGGGGTCCTCTTCCTGGGGAAGGGGACATGCGTGAGAGCCCGGTGCTGGGTGTTGAATGGAACATTGTGGTTTTCCTTTCCTTTTTGTGTTTCACATGGGTGGTCTGTAAATATGTTCTTTGGTGGAAGGTCTTGAACTCTGTATCTTCAAGGAAGGAGCATTTTTCCTTGTTGCCCCAGTTATTGGGGTTAGGTACATTACTGGAAATTAGCAGTATTTCCAACTGAAGGAATGGGGCTGTAGTTTTTAATGGTTTTATTTCTTGTGCAGTGAGGCACCAGGTCTACTTGGTGTCTTGATCTTAAAGAGCTCTGCTGGGACAAGAAATTGCTTTTGAAGGGGCAGGAAACAGGACATGATCTCATTTGTCCATTTATGAGAAACAAAAGGATTGACCTTAAATACTAACTGCCAGGAGCCGTGTGTGTCTGTCAGGGATTTTTTTGAATTATGTAGTTTAGAGAAATTTTCTTCTGCATTAATTTTGTGGTGTTTTGGTGCAATTCTGCAAGCATTTCCTTGGGAGTAAAGAATGTCAAAGTTTTGGGAGTCGTGTGAACTGGATGAATGTTCAGTGGAAAGGTGGTTTGGTGATGTGTGCTTGAGAGGTGGCTCTTTAAACTGAAGTGAAAGCTTGGTTGTCTCACAGGATTGAGGCCTCTGTCTGCCACCTAAAACTCTGCCTTGCTGTGTAGATACATTCCTTGTATGAAGTTCTTGGCTTTTGTAAATAATAGCCCATGAAATATGTATAAATTAATATACAGTTGCTTCTGTGAGCCTTGTTAATATAAATATTCTGTGTTTTGGCAGTTTAGTAGCAATTTATAATTTAGACTTTCCATAACGGGAACCCCATTTTTTTTGTAGAGCAGAACAGTTACATCAGTCTCCAGTTTTAACTTGGACTCCTGGCTCAATGGTACAGTTTTATGGGATGCGTTTTCCATAGGTGCTGTTTCCCCACACCCTGGATTGTGCTGGGGAGAGTGAAACAGGCCGCAGGGAGCAAGGGAGAGATGATGCAATTCCCAGGGGAGCTCCCAGGGGAGCTTTTGTAACAATTTGGGGCTGTCTGAATGAACGCTGGGTGGCAATTAAGGGAAAGAATGTAAGTCAGAGCAGCGATTGTGTTGTGTGAGGTTCACTTCAGCCAGGTGTGCTGGGAGTACAAGCCCTTTGTTCCAGGCTCTTTTCCAGGCTAAGGAACAGGAGGGATGTGAGAGTGGAGAGACGGTAGAATGTGTAGACTAAATACCATATAAGGGGTGGTGTGGATAAAATGAGGAGATAAAAATCTTGCAGAAGAATTAAAGCCTTGCACAGTGTGCTCTCGCAGAGGAATAAACCCTTGTGTAGTGGATTGGGGCGGTGAGAGCAGGAAAAACACTCCTTTTCCTTCTGCTGAAGGAGGGGTTGGACGTCTTCGGAGGATCGTACAGTAGTGGAGGGTTTGAGGGGGAAAACTCCGCCCTGAAAATGCACCACCTTCCCACCAGCTGGGGATGGATGTTGGGCTTGTAATGACTGCACTGCCGCTGGTGTTTTACTGGTAGAACCAGTTCATCTTCTGTAGGAAATTTTTCCTTTGCTCAGCTTCGTGCTCTCATTTTTTTTTGGGTCTGAGTTTTCCAAAACCCAGTAGAAGCTTATGGGTGAAAGCAGTGTAAAAATAAAAGCTGGAATTTGTGTGAGGAGGTGGGAGAAAATAATACTCAAGAGTGTCAGTGAAATGAAAATGGAGTGCACAGGAGTCCTAAAAAATGCATCAAGAGCAGAGGAAGATGAAGTCCTAATAAAAATCAGATGAAGACAGCTTTTATGTCTATGAAAAACAGGCTAACAGAAATAGACTGTTTTTATTACAAATACCTCAGCCATTACATAACATTCTAAGTAAATGCTAACGAGCTCGTCTGTTACAGATTGCAAACACATACTAAAGGGAGAAACTGTTTAACATTCATATTGTTCATGGTTTAAATTATCTGGCACTGTCTTGATTAACGGTGAAATTAGAGTGCAGAGTCAACATTACATGTCTTCAGTCTGAAGTAGGATGGTGATAAATTTTAACTGATTTGTATTTGAAAATAACGTGAGCTTCATTTTCAGGGGCTTCCAGCATCAGAGACAGGAATGGCTGCACTTTGTATTCAGGTATAACAAATGCACGAGTACTGCCTGAAGAATTGGGGCATCACCCAGTCCTGGGTAACTGAGAGAAGAGGGCTCTCTGAAATAGCAATTTGAATCCATGTACAGCTGATTCCTAAGTGAAATGGCAGTCTTACTACAATTTTACTTGGTTGGGCTATAAACTGTAGTTCAGCAATGACTAGGCTGCCCATTTTTTGCTGCACTGCTTGCTTAAGTTGGCAAATCAAACTTTCTGTGCTTAGAAAAGCAACCCTTTCCAGGCTGTCCTCATGAAATCATGTAAACCACTACATCTTGGTTTAAAATTCATATTTTGTAAGCATGTGACTCTTCCTCGATTTTGTTGTTTATGGATTTTAATTTACAGTTTAAATCTACGGTCAGAATTTTAAGGAATGCTTGCAGGAGTAATGATTTAGGATGTACTTGAGCTGATTTGAACCTTCAGCTAAGGTGGAAGTGCAGCAGCATTTTCTTTTTGTTTGAGAAGCTAATAGTTTCCTCCCAGTTAAAGACTTGATATTGCTTTAGGACTTCTGTTTCAAACTCACCAGATATTCCACTGAAGGACCTCTGTCTTAATATCAATGAATTGATGCTTTCATTTTGAAAAAAATAAATATTGTATTTACAGGGCTTGTTTTTAGTTATGTTTTTAGTCTGTGCTTTGTATATAGGTGCACAGCAGAAGTCCTCTAATGAAGAGGAACAAGAACATTTTCTCTTGCTAGTGTCTGTAAATAAGAAATATGTATTTTAGTAAGAAAAGCTTGCCTTTGGCTTGTGGCATTTCTGAGTGGTTACTTTGCTGGAGTCACCTTGATTGGGAGATGTTTTTCATGCCACAGATGAAGCTATCAGCATGGACAGGGCTTTGTAGGACACACACAGCTTTGGATAACAAAAAGTTCCTTGATAAGTATTTTGATAATGTGTTGAGCTTGAATTATTTACTGCATCTTGAAAGCAAAGTGTCAAGGGATGCGTGGGATTTTTTTCTAAGCAGAATAAACAGAGAACCAAGAGCAAGTGAAGATGTTAAACCTCGTGTGCAGCCATTTGGCAGATGCAAGTTAACTCCCATGGAAAATGGATTCTGTGGTGCTGAAAGACAGATGCATAAAGCTGGGTATGCTGATAAGGCTTTTCTAATTTAGCTTCTCATCTTTTTTTTCCTTTTTTTTTTTTTTTGTAACAAGATGTGTTCAAATCCAGTATAAAACAGAGGGCTGAAGCTGACCCTTACTGTAATTAACCAGTGTTCTCCAGAGCTGTTGTCAGTGTGATGTTGGCAGCTGCATCTCTTACATGCTGAGCATTCTTCAGTGAACAAGGAGATGTGTCTGTTCCAAGAAATTAGTGAGTCACAGGGAAAAGCATGTAACCAGAGATCCAGAGGATAATGGGCAGCAGGTAGAAGAGACTGTGAGCAGCTATGAGCTCTCTCCAAACTGGACCAGACCAAGGAGCAAATCCTACCGCCTTTGTATGCACTCGAGGGAAATTTTTTTACTGATGCTGTCAATGTGTTACAAGCTGATGCATTTGGCAACCCTGGCTCTCACTATCACAGTGGGAGGATGGTAAAAACCTTCAAAAATACCCTGTAAATTCTCTTTAATACAGGAAAGAAATTATGTTTATTTTTGATATACATGAGTCAGGTTAGGAATATGGTGTGAGTAACAGGCAGCAAAGAATTTGGGTAAGGTGGGAAGTTTTGAACGTGGTGACAAGTAGCTTAAGTCATTACATAACTGATTAGAGTAACTGTTTGGAACTTTTTTATATCGTGGTGAGGTTGTACAAGACTGTACAAAACTGTTCTGTAGGTTTCTACTGCTGAGTGCTTCCATCTTCATGGTGAAACCTTCAACAACAAAAACATCTTGAGAAGATGAACAGAAAAGAATTGGCAAAAAGAGCTAGCGAAGAGGGGATTAATTTTGGCACATGTGTTCTAAAGAAGAGTGGAAATCCTTAAGGATGTAGGCCTAGGGTGGTTCTTGTGCACTGTCAGAATATTCTGATGGAGCTCATGAACAGAGGAGTTTGTCTGAACATTATTTCAAAGCAACATCTAACAAATTTCCAAAATAAAAACCCTAAAATGTAATTATTTGTTATTTAAGGATTACCTTATGGATAGGGACTTTGAAAAAAACAAGTTACATATACAAATTTTAGTTATTTGCAGTTGAGGTCAGGAATACTTGAAAGATGCAGAAAAGTATGATGTGGAGAGAAATCCACTGCTCAAAGTTGTGGTTCCTTGGGAAGAACGCTGAAAAAAGGTGTCACTTCCTGTGTGAAGAAATATTAATTATTTCAGTGAGGCTGGGGAATTGTGGTAAAGGAGCAGGAAATGGAAGTTTTGAAATTCCTTGAGTTATTCACAGCAAGGAGTGGCGTAACTTTTTTCTCTTAATCTGTGCTGCCCTCTTCCACTGTCCAAGTCTACATGGGGTGGATGGGAAGGGTTGAAAATATGCCACCCGTTCAAATGGCATTGTTTGAGGGTTTGTAATGAAGTGCAGGGGTTTTGCAGTGAGTGTTAAAAGGAAAAATGAAACGGTGGGAAGATGGATATTGGCTGTAAATGGCTGCAACTTGTGGTCCTCTGTCGGGAATCTGGTCTATTTTCATGTACTTACTGATTTTCTTTCATCAGCTTCCTAAAAGAAAGTGTTTTGCACCAAATTATCACTGGGACCGACTTCAGGAGCCAACCCCAGTTCACCTCAGCTGTTGTTTCTGGTAACTTGCAGAGGAGCAGATCCTGAGCACTGCACTGGAGTCAAAGGTGTCAGCAGCTGTGAGGCTGCTTCTGTATCCCACCGTGGATTTGTCTTTTGCCCCCCTTTTCTCAGCCTCACACAGCAGCCGCTACTCAGGATGCCACCACGGAGGACACTCCCCACGTCACTTTGTGTCTGTGGGGAGAAGGGGTTTGCTGATCTTTTTGCCTTTCCAGGCTTCTGCTGGATGGGGTGGTTGGGTTGAGCAAGAAACAAAGTGGTGCTTGTGACAGTATGCTAAGTGTGTTTGTAATTTTTTAAGGGACTGTTTGTGATCCTAACCAGTAGCAGATGCCTTTACAGAGAGCTGCTGTGGTCTGGATAAACTGATCTAAATTAGCTATTAAGAAGCCTGGTGAACAGTTGTAATTTTTTCAGTTAAAAAGTCTTCTGACAGGTAAGACAGGTCATCTTAATCTTCTGTATTCAGAGAAGAGTGCTGCCTACCAACCTGCTGTTTGAATCCTGTACCTTGATAGCAGGTACACAGCTTGTTTCTGCAAGAATTTACCTTAATTTATTCCCTTATCTTGTGCTCAGATAGGCAGTGATTCAGTTTCGTGAGCTTTGAAGTTTTCTAATTCTTCCAAATAATGGAAATTTCTTTAATAAATGGTTTTGCAAATCTTAAAAATAAGTCTCATTTGGCATCTGCAAGTTGAAAAGCTAATTGGGCGAAAGCACTTACATTGTTCTGTTCCCAGAAATAATGAGAACGCATATCATTATGATGCTCCCTTTAATTCTATAGAAACTGGTTTTTGGGATTTTTTTCTGGTCCTGGCTTCCTTCCAGAACTTCAAAACTCCTGCCTCAATTAAAAATTTGCAATTTATAGAAGTTTCTTAACCAACTGCATGAAACTGGAAAATCAAAAATCTATCTTGCAAGAAATTTACTTAATGCTTAGTGACAGAAGTCAGAAAATACTTGTAAAGACATGGTTAGGCTAAGAAGAAATAAAATTGCCTGCCCTAAAAGTGACCTGCAAATAAATCTGGGATGTTAGGTTTTCAGAAAAGAATACATTTTTAGCTGAAATATGTTTGGTAGTCTAGTGAAACATCTAAATTTGTGTCTGAGGATCACCAGCACACGGCCAGAATAGCTGAGTTGGGTTAGTGCATTGGCTTTGTGCAGTGCTGCTTCTGACTTAGGTGGGACACTCACTGTCAGTCTCTTTACTGGAATGTCTTGGAAAATCCTCTCTGGCAAAGAAACTTGGATAATTTGGAAATGGGCTGGCCCTTGAAGGAATGTTTCTGATACAGTTATTGGTAGTTACTCCTCATTTGCACTGGAGCTGTGGTATTAAGTTTCTCTCCACTGGTGTGGTTCATGTAGAACGAATGAGTAAATGAACCAGACACTGCAGTACCAGTGAGGGCTGTGCTGTATTTACCTGGGCAGTCTGTTCCACTGGGGTTTTCTCATATCCTACAGTTCATAGTCTTTTTAGCCTCTGGAAGCTTTTTATTCATGTGTCAGTGAGAAATGATTTGTTTTGCATTGCTGCCTTCCTGTGTCTCAACCCAAATTGGGAATTGCTCTGAAAAGGACTGGAAGCTTGTTGGACAAGTCTGGTGGTCATTACTCTTGGAGTCTGCAAACAGGAGAACTGTTTCTTTAAGCATGATCCCACATCACCTCCATCATCCATGGAAAGCTCTCTGGGACAAATGCAGCCTTACAAAACTGACTGCAAAGACAGAGTAAGATGTGCTGGATCAGTGTTGAGGCTAGTGTGCTTCTACCAGGATCAGTCTGGACCATTCCAGTAGAGGGGAATGCTAAACCCACTGTGCATTTGGTCTAGTGGCATATCCAGGGTTTCTGATTGTCATGACTTTGTGGTGCCTGTGCAGTCAGGTTCACAACTTCAACCTTTAAGTCCATTCTATTGAGTATTTGATTGTATGCAAATTCTGTCAGCCTGTTAGCCTGAAGAACTGTTCCTCATGTTACAAGGAAATCTGATAAAAACGACCAAAGTAAATTTTCTTAACTCAGAAGCCAAATTAAAATCACTTCTATCTAGATTTTTTTTTTCTAGTCATCAGGTTTTTTTTGACTAAGGACTTGAGCCTTGAGGCTGAGTGTGGACATCATGTATTTCACATCTTCAAGGTACTTGACTACCAGATGAAAGTATGGGAGAGGGTTTTTGTAGGAGTCTTACTTGCTTGAAAGTGCTGCTGCTTAAGGTGGCTGATGTTGGGTTTTCAGTTCAAAATAGTAGAAGAGATTTTGTTAAAACTCTCTGGTGATACTTGCACCATTTTTCATTATCTAACCTCTGGAAGGAAACTCAGAGAATTACCAGACACAAAATACACTGAAGTTTTTAATTTGACCTTGTTTGATATTCCACTTTGGTAATTGATACTTTTAAAAATAAATTTCTATTTTAATTGTAAAGTTATCATTAAAATACAAATAACACTAATTATAAAGCTCAAGCAGACAAGGGTATTATATCTTCTGCACGTGCAGTAGTTGAGAACTGAATAAAATTTTTAGGGAGGGACTTACTAATTTCAGCATTTTGTTTTAGAAATAGCTGTATTTATGCTTGAGTGTATCTCTGCATTATCTCCTTACCTCCTTATACTAGGCAGAAGTAAATGTAAGAGGTGTCCTGATGAACAGCTTCCCTTATCCAGTAGAAAGCTGGAGACCAAAATTGAGCCATTGGGGTAAAACATGGAAGAAAGTGACAAACATTGAAAGCTTTGAATTCCAGGATTGTTTTAGGTAATATTTAGATAGTGTTTGTCAGGACATTGAACAGCTTTATTTGATGTTCTCAATATAAATATGCAAAAAAATTAGACTAAATGAAATGAGAACTGCCCTGTTTCCCCCCAGAGTTCTTAAAGAGCTGCACTGGCATCATTCTGCCTGTGGGGGAGGGGACAGGACCATCATCTCTCAGTTACTTGAGGTCACTTAAAAAGGAGAAGGTTTCATAAGCAGTACAAGTGTCAGTAATCATCTTAGCTGAAAGCAGCAGCTGTGTGCCACATGAAAATATTCAGTGTGGTTTTGACAGTTTTATTGCCAGTGTGAGTTTATCCTGTCTGTGGCTTTTTAATCCCTTGTTATATGGACACATTTAACTCATGCTGATTCTGACTGATCCTACTGATCAAGCTTCTTTTGGCAGGGCTGTTCCACAGGAATATGGTTTCTGTGCATGCTAAGTGAAATATTCATGCACATATAGTTAAATGTATATTATAATCTATGGATAGAGACAAATTTGAGGTTTGCTGTACTTGGATCTGCGGGTTTTTGAATTATTTTTTCTTTTGTTCTCAAGAAAACACTGGGGAAAAAATGAATAGAACTGACAGATTATTTTTTTCTCTGCAATATGCATGCTAAAAGTTTGGTTAGTGCCATGTTAGTCTTCAAATGCTCCTAACAAAAATTCCCTGAGCTGTAGTGGTTTGTTGCTGGTTTTCCTGTTGGAAAGCCAGGTTTTAGGTGATTAGTATTTCTCCCAAAAAAAAATCAGTTCAACAAGTTGCCTTGCAGGTTTTCTGAGGCAGCAGATTTGCTTGCTCCATAGATTGCTGGTTCAAAGTAACATATGCTTTGTGGTGAAGTTAGTTTCTGTGTAGACTTTTTTTGTGGGTGGCTAATTTGGGTTGTTTTTTGTTGCTTAGCTTAGTAGCTCTATTTAGACTCTTGTTGGATGTCTGTTAGAATTGATGCAGACATATTTGTGGATGCTCATTTCTGGCATCCACAGACTCCATTTTTAAAAGATGCATCTGTGGGATAATGTCCTAAAATGGCTGTCTCGTGTCATGGTCTGTTTTCCACCTGACACACTTAGTTTTGGTACTGTTTTGGACAGACTTTCTTAGGCTTTAAAGAGGAGTTAGTTGAAGAATGATGGGACTAGCAAAGCCTGCTTTGCTAGAGCTTTGTTTCAGGATGGAGTGTCTTGGTTCTCAGGAGCAAAAGTAGTTTTGATTTGTTTCCATTTGGTGGCCCTTAGCTCCTCTGCAGATTGTGCCTTTCCTACAGTTCTCCCACTGAGGTGATGGGTATAAAAAAGATGGTGATTAAAGAGTTTTCCTACTCTGCTTTCAATCTCCATGGATTTTATAGATTCAGTGCAATCAGTACATTGTGTACCCACTTTAAAGCTCTGCTGAAAACCAGTGAGCCCAAAATCTAGAGGTGGAAAACTGTATTAGCAAGGCTCTGTAAGAAAACAAAACTTGGCGTGGGTCTTGTTCAGAATGAGTTGTACTGAGATGTCCCCAGAACTCTAAAGATTTGAAGAGCTTCTCTTCTCGTAGGTCATAGAGCTGTGACTGAGGTACATGAAAAACAAGCTTGAAGCCCCCAAGGTTTTCCTGCAATTTTCAGCCTGCTTAGCAGCAATCTGCTTGATAATGAACTTTGCTGCAAGTGGTTCTTGGAGGGAAGGAAAATCCTGATTTTAGAGGCTTTATCAGATACTTGGATTTGACAGAGACTTCTTTGCTACCCAAGTGTTACTGAAGGTTCTCCAAACTTGTTTTCATGTCATATTAAGCTGACTAGTGCTAAAGTTCTTAAGAATTCTTGATAGTGGGATAAATGGCCAAAGCTTTTGTTTATTTGTTTTGTTGTTACATTTTTGTAAATAAAAATTTGACTGAAAATGTTGGTCCCAGAGTATTACTTTGGGCATTACAAATTTGAAATATAAGGTCATTATAAAGAGATTGTTGATGTGTATTGTTTATAAACATCCATGTCAGAGAAGTCAAGTCAATATGTTTAATTGTAATTCCGTTTTTTTATTTGTGTGCAATCTTCTCTGTACAAAACCACATCCAAAACCCATCCATTCAGTAATTGCACAGTATTTTGGAGTGTCCTTTTAAAATAACAGGATTCCTTGATAATGGGTTACAGAAAGCATGAAGAAGGCTTTCTTGGGTTCCAAGTACTTTGACTCCAGTATCCTCTGTTTGTTTGTTTTAAATTGGCATTATACTTCTGTAATTGATTTAAATTGGTCTCTTTTCTGAAGATCACGTAGCTGTTTCTCAAAAATTAGTATCTAGCTGGAGATTATGCTTAGGTTTTGCAGCAGTGGGGAACTTCTTCAATTCTAGAATCTAAATATGCCAGACTTACAGTTGAAATTAAATCTTTCTGTCTGAAATTTTTAGTGCCACATTTTTGCGTGGAGAGAAATTTTTTTTGAAATTGTACTGATTTGGGAGCATCTGCCTCTAAAACCAACTGAATATGTGGTAAAAAGTTTAATTTCGTTTTGTTTTTTTTTTTCAGTAGTTGTATTTGGTTCTGGAATTTACCAGAACCACATTGCTCAGTGTCCCAGAAACAAAGCTATTCTTAGAAAAGTGAAGTTATGGCTGGATACAAATAACAGATTTGTATATGACGGTTTTTACCCTTTAACCACTTCTAGTGTTCTTAAAATAGTGTATGAAAATTCCTTCTGGATTGGTTTCTTGGTTTCTGTTTGAGAGAGGTGCTAATGTGTCCCAGTTATGAATAAACTTTCATGTAGTATTTTTTGTGATGTTTCCCACCTCACAGATGGGCATTTGAGGCACTGAGAGTTCAAGGTTCTATGAAATCTTCAGCAGGTTTGAGTCTTGAATGGTGCTCTTTGCCTTCAGTCACTGCAGTTCATCTTTCTCCAAATTTGGCCAAAATACAGCCCTTGGAGTGGAGGTGACGGGGACTAGATATCCTTGCTGCAGTGAATAGGAATTGTGAGAATTATTCCAGTATTTGCTTAATGTTTTTAAGACTTCAAAAAGTCTTGTAGGTGGGGGATTGAGGTGAAAGGATTGTATTAAAGCCAGCTAATACTGCTTGAGAAGTCTCTTGACATGTTACATTTGTGTAAAAAAAATCAAACTTCTTTTTGTCTAGGTAGGGGTTTAAAAATGCAGTGTGTAAAATATGGATCCAAGAGAGTTTGTCATCTGGTCAGACAAGAATTTCGGAGTTAAGTTGTTAAATGTTTTGTACTTCTTACCACTCAGTCCTCAAAAGTGACCTCAAAACGTAAATTTTTTTCCCTGTTTAATCACGTAAAACTTTTTTCTGAAGCAGAGGTGACACATTTTTGGGTCTGCAGTTGGCCCTAATGGAACACTATGCAAAGTTTACAGACATAATAAATTATATCATTGACTTCTAAACCCGTCATATGGGTGAGTTCTGAAATGATCAGGAGAGCTAGGAACTTAGTGGAAAGGACCTGTGTGGGGGTTTTGTTTGCTGGGGGTTTTACTATTACTTTTTTTACTATTTGAGCTTAGTGATTGGAATATACTGCATTCAGTTTGTTCTTGTACCAGCTCTAAATGTCTAAGAGGGTACAAGTAAATGTTCCTCAATGGAGACCAGGATCTCTAGAATTCGTGGCAGCTACTTTGTGTGCTATTTTCTGTACACAAGCTTCTGAGTTCATTGCAGGATCTAAATAAGTCAACCAGTTGGAGTCTGAAAAAATGGCCTGGTATAGAAATTGCAGTAATAATTGTACCCTAAAATCTTAAAACCACAGTGAAGTTCAGTTAACTTACTTGATAACATTGCAGAGCAGCTAAAAGGTAAATGTTTGCTCCAGAATTTTGGGAGCATTGTGCTTTTTGTAATTGGGCATAATAGTGACTGTAATCATTCAGAATGAACAGCTGGCTTGCTTAAATTTCTTAATAGTGCAGTGAACCCTGCCAAGTGCCATTATGGCTTGTGCTGTTCCCTGTCCTTCTGTTGGCTGTCACGGTGCTTACTCAACTTGGGTGAGTGCTTCTGACATCTTCTGTGTGTTTTCAGAGGTGCATTCAGCTGCCTCATGTTACAGCACAGAGCCTGAGCCTAGCGCACAGCAGCACTTCACTTCTAAGGATTTGACTAACAGTAACAAAATATGTGAATGTTGGGCAAATTGGGAATCACTTGGGGAGGAAGGTACTTGCCAGTGTGTTGTGTGCACAGGTTAAACGTGTCCTGTGTTGAGAGGGGAGTGATTCCAATGCGCAGGTATAGGAATGTAGCATGTACAGCTAAAGTTTGGATGAAAAGGCAGAGGGCTTGGAGCTGGATAGTTTCACATGGCTCGAAATCATGCAGCTGTCTGTTCATGACTGTTGTTACATGGCACTGAGGGCTTGTTTAATGTGTGACTTGGCAGATCTGTTTGTAGAAGGCCACATGGGCTCTTCAGAGGCAGGATTTGTCATCCCTGGCTTGAATACCTGGTCTAAAGTCTAATTTTGCAAGAATATCTTCTTTGGCAACCAGTATCAGGTCTAAATGTAGTTAAATATGTATATTATATATTATTGAATATATTGACCTGCCTAATTGAAATTATTTGTTTTGTGCACGTCAGATTACTGAGGAATGTGTAGTTTTAATTATTGTAAAATATTCCATTTATTTTTGTATGTAGTATAAGTTTGGAAAAACTTTTCAAACAGTGTGAGTTTTAATAGTATAAAAGGCATACAGCTCAGCTGTAATGAGCAGACTAATTTTTGCAAATTTAACATAAAAAGGTATTTTTGGGGAATGTGTTCACTGTCTTCTGTTCTTGAAGCTGTCACACGTTTTGGAAAGAACAGTTGTTACAATTAAGGTCTGCCCAAGCATGAAGTCTGTATTGCTCTGTAAAGAAGAGTGTTATGACTAAGATTTTCTGTGTTTCATCTCTACCAGAGGTGCAGGCTTTGGAAAATATGACAAAAGATTATCTTAAACCACCCTCAAACTGCTTTCTGCTCTGGCTGCATCTGTTAGGGCTTTGCTGCTGTTGAGAATTTTGGGGGTAAAAAACGACCCAAGTTGTCTTTGTTTGGTTTTTTTGCCAGCTTCTAGACTATTCACCATCATGAAACAAGCAGCTGCTTCTTGTTTGCAAACTCCTTGTCTTGGATGAGTCTTGGGCTGAAAATGAAAACTGTATATGAATTGTTTGCACTTGATAGAAGGTGTGAGCTTAGTGATTGTAGTGGATGACTTGATACAGTTACATGCTCACCTGAAAGCTCATTTGCCATCCTGTGCTCCTGGCAGTGATGTGCCCAGTGCCTTCTCTGATGCTCCAGGATGATGGTGGTGGACTCTTGATCATAACTGGAGGCTGGAACAGAGAGTAACTGAGGAATGGAAGGCACAGAGTCTGCCAGGTTGTTTCCCAGACATTTTACTGAACACCTTATGGTAAACTGAGTTTCCTTATAGAAGAAAAGGCCAATGCAGAGCCTCATGTCTGATCTAGACTCCAGCCACAGACTTGGCTCTTAGGCCATCTCTCATCTATCCAAAAAACTACACTGAGGCTGCAAGGTTTCACTGGATGCCAAAGCTCGCTACTCAAATAAATATCTTAATAGAAAAAAAAAGCACCCAGTCTGATACATGAGTTTAGGCAAGCCTTATCTTTGGAGTTACCAGCTGAGCAGATTTCAAGCAACCATTCACTCTTCTGGCTGCCCCAATACTTATTTGCAATTCAGCGTGTCACGCATTGCCCATCAGTGTTATTCATGGCCACCCTGCTGCTTTCAGCCTGTCTGGAGACCTGAATCCAGGCAGACTTGTTTATCGAGCTGAGTCTAGATCAGACATGAGGCTCTGCATTGGCCTTTTCTTCTATAAGGAAACTCAGTTTACCATAAGGTGTTCAGTAAAATGTCTGGGAAACAACCTGGCAGACTCTGTGCCTTCCATTCCTCAGTTACTCTCTGTTCCAGCCTCCAGTTATGATCAAGAGTCCACCACCATCATCCTGGAGCATCAGAGAAGGCACTGGGCACATCACTGCCAGGAGCACAGGATGGCAAATGAGCTTTCAGGTGAGCATGTAACTGTATCAAGTCATCCACTGTAATTACTAAGCTCACACCTTCTATCAAGTGCAAACAACTCATACACAGTTTTAGTTTTCAGCCTGAGTCTGTGATCTGCTTGGTGGGCTGGGTTCACCCTGCTCCCGTCCCCTATTTCATGTTTTTGGATGACACAGAGAATAACTGTTGGTGTAATACTTGCTGTTGAAATAGCCAAATGCTGACTAATCTGGAAAAAGAATGTGGGAGTTGCTGTCTTTTTGTGAGGGGAGAATATATTTCTTAGCCGTGTATGTGGCCCCATACAAGGCTGGAGATTGTCCCCTTTGCAGCAGTCTGCATGGATTGTAATAGAATAGCTTCTGGCCCAAGTTGTGCTGAAGCTGAACCATCCCAAGGTTATTTGCCATCTTAATTTCTTTTCAGTCATGGCTTGTAAATTGAGGTAGAAGGCAGAGGAGGATGGGAATGTTGTCATACCTACATAAATGAAAATTCCATGGTCTTTTGACATTGCTTAATGTCTGTCATGACCAAGTGAGTGCTTTGTTCTTTAGACTGCTTATCCTTGTAGACTCTTCTTAATCCATGAGCACCTTGCATGTGAATCAAATTCCCTTTGAAGATCTGCAGCTCTGAGTTTGACATGGGAGTTTGATCACTGAAGGGTTTGAGCAGGATGTCTTGCGTCTTGCTGCCTGCTTTTAGAATGAAGCACAAGTCTTTGAGCATATATAACTATTCTGGAATTCATATGGAAATATATAAAAAATTGTTGTGAAGAGGGTAGAAGGATTTTTGTGTTAAGATAAATCAACAGTATAATAATGTTCTGTTGGAGTGAATGCTCACTTGTGTTCCTGCCTGGTGATGAGCAGCAACTCTGCAAGTTCCTTCCAAGAACTTCTAGCAAAGTATCACTGTTAATTACTGGGTTCTTTTTCTCAAGGCCTGTTATTCTGGGAGAAGGAGGGAGGAGAGAGATGACCTGCTCCAACAGCCCTGTAATTTACTGCTGCAGGAAGAATAGTGTAACTCTTGGTTTAAGGAATTCTCACTCTCCTTGTCTGAGCATACTGTGTTCTGGTTTAGGCAAAAAAATCTTACTCTGTATGTTTAGTGTCTCTGGCTCCTGTGTTCATGTTGATTTTAATTGGGGAAAAAAAAGAGGCAAATTCCAGCAATACTGTACTGCAGTAACTGTTAATTGTGTCTCAGTGCTTGGCTTCGAGATTGAGTGAAGTCATTGAGCTTTCCCAGTGGGGAAGGAGCTGCTGGTGGAAATTCTGTGTGTTTGTGGGGTTTGGGATTGGGGCTTTATTATTCATTTTCTAGTGAGATCATGGATGGTATTTAACACTTTAACAGTGTTTGATGTTAATTAAATGCTGACCCTCCTGATTTTGTTATTTAAATGCTGACCCTCCACATTCAAATTGAAGAGATAGAAATACTTCAAAATTCCTGGTATTACACAAGGATAAAGTTTCTTGAGTTAATGCATTCCTTGGCATCCTGCAGTATGCTTAAATGGAAGAGTGCTGATGGTTTAAAATATGCTGTCCACTTCTGCCCTGTGGCCTCTGACTTAAGTGTTGGCTCATATTCAGATTGCTTTACTTTTCTGTTGTTTTTCTTTACAGGCAGATTTTGAGGAGTGAACGGAAGGTACCAGACTCGATGAGTTTCCAGCGAAATGTCGGAAAAGTCAGGCCAGAGTACAAAAGCAAAGGATGGAAAAACAAAGTATGCAACACTCAGTCTGTTTAATACTTACAAGGGAAAGTCACTGGAAACTCAGAAAACCACAGGTGAGTAAGCTCTCTGTAGAGTTGCATTCTTTGTTTCATCATTCCTGGAGTGCTAATTAAGGGTGCAGAGTATATGAGCACTTAACCACAGCAAGGTTTTTCATAACTGCTTGGAAGGGTTGTGGAAAGCAGCATTCATTATGGTTTCTGGTTAGCTGTAAACAGGAGTGTCAGTTCAGAGAGACAGTGTTTGCAGTCTCGTAGAAGTAGAATGTGGATGAATAAAGACACACCATTCCCCAGCTGTGCATTTTACTGCATTAACATCTGACATACTGGAAGTGTTTGGTTAAGGAGAAGGCAATGCTCACTTCCAGCTCAGGGGCTTTGTCTGGTTTTTGGACAAACACTGGGTAAAACTTACACTGACATCTCAAATAAGGTGACTGTGAGCCTGCTTTTTCGTGAGTCATTGAATGGAGAACCAGGGGGAAATGATGTTCTGAAGGTTTTGAGCTTGGCTTGACATAGTTGCCTAAATTGTGTGTGAAAGAGAAAAAATGTGCCCAAGCTTGTTAAAGTTTGCCATAATATTGTTTTTAAAGGTTGAAACTGAGCTGTTTGTTATGGTACAGCCTACCCAGGGCAGTCACTTGTACTTGATCCCTGGGTTGGTTACTTGGGTAGGTTGAATGTCCTGTGTGGTGCATTAGCTTTGTACTTGTGGTCTGCAGTAAATACAATTTGTAGGAAAGTTTTGCAAGGGTAGCATCTGCCAGCTGAAGTTTGCAACAAAAAATAAGTGGGCTGGACCCATAGGGGTATTCCTGGACTCATCAATGTACATTAAGCTCTCAAAAGAGCAAGATAATAATGCTTGACAAAATCTTGAAGGGTATTAAGACATCAGCATCATATTGTAAATGGCTTCTTTACCTTTCTGTCACTGAATGTTCTGTATAAAGGTGGGGCCATTATATCCATTTTAATCTCTGGAACAGGCTAACCATAATGACTCAGTGTTCAAAAAATACTCAGGTTTTCCCAAACCAGGTATTTCCAATTTAAAAATTAAATTCTGAAGCACTTTAAATTTTTCATTCTTGCACTGAAATCTTTCTGACTGTCTTGCAAAACATTTTTGTGTAGCTCTGCCCAAACACTGTCTGCTAAACAGCATTGTTCACTTGCACTTTCTGTCCTGGCCCGCAGTTGCTGCACGCCATGGATTGCAGAGTCTTGGAAAGGTTGCTATTTCCAGGAGGATGCCTCCCCCAGCTAATCTGCCCAGCCTCAAAGCAGAGAACAAAGGCAACGACCCCAATGTGAACATTGTGCCTAAAGATGGCACAGGATGGGCTTCGAAACAAGAACAGCACGAAGAAGAGAAGTAAGTGAGCTCTGGCTTGATTTGCTGGGCCTTTTCTCTCAGGTTTGCCCAAACCCAGGGATTGGCAGGGCCTGGGAGGAAATTGGCTACACTGGACTGTCCTCAGGGTAGCTACCAGAGAGGAAATTGCACCACTATTCGTTTTTGGGAGGAAGAGCCTTGCTATTAGAGGGGTAGTTAAAAAAACCATGCACAAAAAAAACTACCCCACATTTAGGTTGAAAATGGTCTGCTATAAATTCCATATGAGGGGAAGAATATTTCCTTGGAAAGAATATTTCCTTGGACATGTAAGTTTTGATGTCTGCTGAATGTCTACAGCACATTTTTGTAAGATCAGTGTCATGACCTTAAATAAAATTATCTCAAAATGCTAGGTACACAGAAGTTCTCTTGAAACCCCAAGGAACACAGCAGGAAAATTAGATAATAGCTTGCAAGTTCATTAGTGTGCTAAAACCTGCTTAATTGTGGTTGTGCTAATGTATGGCAGAGAAAACTCAAAATTTCTTAGCTTGTATACATTTGTTTAAATCTCTGCTTCATTTTCCAAATGGTTCTTATTTATGCTTTAATTTTTTTTGCTAGAATGCCATAAATTCTACAGACTTTCAAAATTTTTTTATCTTAAACTCTACACTATTGTTTCACACTCCTCCAATATGTGCTGTAAACAAGACAGAAGCGGTGGCAATGTTTATGCACTGCTCTATACCTTGTAGGATATAAATTTCCCATGCTCAGTGCAGTTTCATGTCCTAGATTTGTTTCACATTTGTATAGCTAAAGAAAATAGAATGAAAGGATCAAAGGATCATAGAATCATAGAGTGTATTGAGTTGGAAGAGACCCATCAGGATCATTGAGTCCAGCTCCTGGCCCTGCACAGGAAGAAACTAAATAGAAACCTAAACTTTTCCGTTTCTAATTGGAAAGCATTTTAAAGTAGTTTTTTTGCCATGTAAGCTTAAAATAGGATGTGATTCTCACTGCATAAGTAGAAGCAAGGTTTAAGTGTTAATTCCTTTCATGCAAATTGTTCTGAAAAACACTGGAATTTAGGGACAGTGGTTGTATGTTGCTAGTGCTTGTGAAAGCCAAAAACAAGGTTGAAAGGTTTCCTTCCCCATCTTTCTGTCACTTTATTTCTCTTTATATACGTTCTGCATTTAAATACTAATTTTTGACGTCTCTCTAAAAAGCTGTTAGACTTCAGGAATACAGTGTTGTGTTTAGCCTTTTATTTTAAGCTTTTGAAACTACAGATTTACAGTTTTTTGCCCTGTGTTTTGTTTGGTACTTTAACAACATCTCTCTGTACTTCAAGGTCGCTTACACTTTGCCCTGTTATATCTGTGTTGATCTGAGAGCTTGTTTGACTCAAACAAGCCTTTCCATGGCCAGGTGTTAGAAGAACATACCAGTAGTTGATGTTATGCTTAAAAACAAATAAGAAGCTGTCCCTTATCTGCAACTGCAAGTTGTTTGCCTTTGTATTTTCATATGTATTACTCTGATAAAGGCCTTGGAATCCACATACAAGTAAAACGTGTGGGGGAGATTTGTTCCCAGGAACAGCTGTGTATGCCCAGGCCACAAGTAAATTCTCCTAAGTTTGGACCATGTGATGTGTTTGTTCAAATTGTAAGACCATTTGTTTGACTATTGCTGTGTTTCTGTGATATTTCAATGTGCTTGAAATGCTGCAGTTTACTTGTGAAGTGTTTTATTGTTCCTCTCGCAAGTGTTGCAGATAAAGGTTACACCTTGATAACAGCTTCAGCTTGCTTTAGTTTGTTGCCTTTTCTCTTGTAGCAATACATTGGAGTTCACATGAATGTGTAATTATGAAAATTCATTCTTTTACTGCTTTCTCGAGTTGTCACTCATTCTGTGGGTATTGCCTCAGTTTCTTTCCTGGACAGTGCAGCCTGTTGTGTATTGATTTTAGTAATTCAACCAAGTTATTTCCCTCATCTATACTTGCAGGGCAGTGCTTGGATAACTAAAATTCTAAATGGGCATGTCTTTGAAGCAGGAAGAATGCAAGGAACAGTTTCTTTAACAGTCTTGTTGCTTGTTTCACTTGTGTGTCACAAAGTACAGCCATCTAAGTCACAAATTCCCCAAAGCCCACTTAGAAAATGTGCAGCTGTAAGAAAATTCAAGTGAAAAGCAGAAAAAAATGAGAACGGTTTTTGTTTTTTTTAGCTTGCAATACTCTCTGGAAACATGAAAATTGCATTTAGTTATCCTTACAAGAAGCCTGTGTGTTTCTCCCCAGCAGTGATCTTTTTAATGATGTTTACTTCTCTGTCAGTTCTGAGAGTCCTGTGTGGTAGTTTGGGTTGATCACTGCAGAACCCAAATGGAGCTGAGTCCTCAGTGGTCGTTCTCAGTCTCTTCATTGTTAAGATGGTGAGACTGAGACCATTTCTTAAGACTTAAGGTTCTGGGCTACAGTTGATGGTACCCATACAGTTTTTTTGTGATGTCTTTCGCTTTCCTTATCAGTTCCTTTTACGTGGTAGTTTCTGACATGTGTTTGCCTTCTTTCTCTCAGTTCGTGGTGGTCTTGAAGTGCTTTCCTCTGTTAACTCCCGAGGCAAGAGAACATTAATCCAAATTATTCCCTTTGATAGTTGTAGATGGATTGTTTTTTTGATTGTCCAATACACTTCTTTAAAAGCTGTAATTCAGTTCATGCCTGGCTGCATTTTCTGCCCAGCCATTTTCATTCATTCCTCTCCTCTTTGGGAAATGGAATCTTGAAATAATTAGCTAATTTATTCCATTTTTTTAACTGTTACTATAACAACTCCTTTTATGTAAGAAAATGCTTTTTTTGAGGAAAAGTAGTTATTGGTTCTTCAGCTGCACAGCTCCCTTATTTTATTCCCTTGTTTGCAGTAGCCATCCTGACAGTCTTACTCTGCACTCACCTTCTTGTATTCACAAGTGCTTTTCCTCTGATTCCAGACAGCCAGACGTGCCGCAGACACAGCCAAAACCTGCTGTTCCTGCTCCTCCAGAAGCAGCTCCTGTTGCCAAATCCTGGGCCAACACCAAACCAGGGGGACAAGAGGGTGAGTGCTGCTCAGGGTGGAGGGTTCTGCACTGGTGTCAGGCTGGGACTGTGCGGGGAGAGAACCCACACTCGGCAGTGCCCCGAGGCTCAGCCAGGCCAGCTGGGACTGGGGAAAGTTGTGGAAGCAACATTCCAGGCTGGAAAGTGAGCCCTGTCCCCAGTCACTCAGATGAGCTCCAGCTGGATTTACCAGCAGGTCTGACTGAGTTTTACAAGGTTGATGTAGTCACCTCTTTCGAATTGACAGGGAAGTGGTGGTGGCAATGTAAAATCTTGAACGTGGCTGTGGTGAGGAGGGAAAATTACAGTCAGTACTTACAATACAAACAATTTTGGCACAGGAAAGAGAGCTATAAACAGCTGGTGGTCATTCTGGTCATAGTTTTGGATCATTTTGTGCAAAGTGCGTGTAGTTTTTGTTTCTGTTTAAGCATGTGAAACAGCAGTACTTCTGCCTTCATTTTATAAACTCTTTGGTTATTTAATATCGAAGTGATAGTGTTCAAGTAGTTTTCTTTCTGAGAAAAACATTAAAGGTGTGTTTTGAGGGTTATTTAACATAATTGGATGAAAGGATGGAAAATTGTTTCCATCAGTGTGAATCTTAGCTTGAGTGTTTTCGTTACAGATGTAAGATCAGAACTAAATCTTCAGCAGATTTTCTTAAATGCTTGTGGAGTGAGAGGTTACTTAAAATTCCTGTGTCTCCATTATGATAAATAACCTGCGATGTGTTTTATTCAAGTTTGAGACTTGCAAGCTTTCTGTGGCTGTAAAATGGAGTTCAGGCTTTCCAGTTGAAGAATTGAGTTCTCTTCTGAATAGGGATCTTAAAATAGTAAAATATTAATTGCATGGAGGTAATTTCTTAGATGTTATATGGAATTGTTAACATCACATATCTAATGATTGTGGCTTTTTTTACACTGAAGTGACAATTTTAGATTCTGCATTTCTTGCTCTCATTAATGTTCAATGGTTTGTTGTCAAATGTAGAAACTTTTCTCCTTTAAGCTTTTACAGGATTTCTGTAGAATTTAAAAAAATGAATTAACAGTGATGCAAAGTGATCTGCATGGCAGCCTTCCTGCAGAAGCTGATAAGATCATCTCCATGACACAGGAAATAGTGATTCGACTCAGTGGCTTCAAAATGCATTTAGCTAATTATTTCATAGTTACCATGGCAGCTCGTGTGCCAAGCCCAGATGGCACCCTCGTTTCATTCAATTAATGCAGCACTGGGTTTGCAGTTTCAAGGAGCAGCACTGGATGTGAATTGGCACCAGCTGCTTGCTGTGCTGGGTTTGAAACCCAGGGTACACCTGTTGTGCTGCTGCTTTCCTGAGCTGCAGTTGGCTCCCAGAACCCGTGGTTTTCCCAGCTGCCTCGTGAGCGTTCCAGCAGTCACTCAGTGGCTGCCTCGTGCTCTTGTAAAACTGGAGTGAGGCAAGGCTAAACCTTTCTCTGATCCTCTTGGTGGCCATGGAGAAGGACTTATGAAATGGAACAGCAGCATCTACTTTTGAGCTCATGCTTCAGCAAAAAGTTGCTACCGAAATATCTTTGAATTTTTTAACTCCTTTCTGCTGGCTACCAGTCTGACTGTTTCAGGTTTGTAGCTTAAACACAGTCAGGCAGATCACTGATGCTGTTATTTTGCCATTAAAATGTTCTTGTTCACTGAGTAGACTTTATCAGAATGCTTTTTTCAAGATTCATAAAGCTCATGGATGTTGCATGCCACAGGATCTCAGAAGGGGCTCCCTTGCCTGGCAGCTCACCTGGTTAGTGGGACTGTTTTTCTGTCCCATTGAGCAATTCATTGGATGTAGGTGCTTGGGAACAGCAACACTTCAATGTCCATTAAGGAAAAACAAATTAATGTCATCTGTAGTATGTGAAGTCAGAATGAAAACTGAAAGATTTCAAAGAAATTTGTAGACACAGGGATAAATACTGGTATTTGCTGTTGTGCCTTTACAAAGCACAGAGTAATGAATTTATCCTGTGTTTAACTCTTAAAAAAACCCACAACCAAATAAAAGCCCACTGGGATCCCTGCATTTTCTCTTTATGAATGATTCTTTCAGAGATTGGAGAGAACAGAAGTTTTTCTAGTTGTTAAAAAAAGCCCATGATTGGTATTGGGGGAGGTTAGACACCATATATTCAGATCCCTTTTTCTGAGTTTGCCCTCTCACATAATCCATGTGGCCTAATACCATGTCCCTTACAGTAGTCAGTAGTAGAGACAGGTACAGAACAGGGTGTTTTTCAGGTTGTTGGAATAGAAATCCTCACCCAGTAAGATTATTGGTGATTTGGCACTAGAATGCTGCTGATCTAATAGGTCACTATACATTTTGTGGATGGGGAGGGGATGAAATTGATACAAAGCAGATGCCAACAAAACCTTCTAAAGGGAAGACAGCCTATATATTTGGCTTCCATACTACATATGACAGAAGTCTTAAATTCCAATCTTGAGTATGATGTCAAGGGTTAAAAAAAATAAAAAAATGTTACAGGTGTTCTGATATTTTTCTCATAATGTGAAAGCTGTGGCCTTTTAAAGTCCTGGAGGTTTATTATTAGAACAGTAATTAATCATAAACCTGTTTGCAATTACATAGTTTCCCATTCTTGGGTGCACTATAGTTTTAGAGTGAAAAGAAGGAAATCTTTGTCTAGACAGAGTGGGGAAAAGTGTTTACAGAGCTCAGGAACTCCAGGTACTCCCTGGGTTAAGTCTTGTTCCATTGTCCATTGTTGTTCTCTGGTGCTTCTGGATTTTTCTCAGCCTCAACAGTTGTGATAGTTGGTCTAGTAAATTTAACAACTTTGGTAGCAAATATGAACCCTTTATATTGCCAGTAAATGACTGTGGCTTTAACATTTAAATGTTTAACTTTTTTCTTTTAAAGCTTTAATGTTCACTTCTAAAGGATGATCAGGCTTCTGTTGCTTTCTGAACTGTTTTGACTACAGAAAGTTGTGACTCTGTGAATGTCTTGCTGTGTAGGTCCACCTATTCCAATCAATAGTTATTTCCAGCAAGAATTCCCCAGTCTGCCGGCAGCTGGGGATCAGGAAAAGTCAGGCAAAGATAAGGATGCGCCTGAGGATGGATCAGGACCCACCCTGCGACCACAGAGTAAGTGTGTGCCACAGATTGCTGTGAAATTGCATTGGCTTGTGTGGAACTTACTATCTGTGTCCTGTACAAAATAAATTGATGAATATGTTGTTTTAATCAGCACACTCCTACACTGAAGAAGTGGATTTTTGGGGCTTTATTCTGCTTTACTGTATTCCTGGTATGTGGAAAATAGTGTGTTTAATCCTGTCACTTCCCATTTTCCCAGTCTGGTCAGTACTGTAGTTGTGCTCTGAGGAACATTTGTTAGTTGCACGATACTGGCATTTTCTTACTGCCAGCTGCTCATGCCACAGCAGGTGAGATATGTCTTTAAAGAGCTCTCCTAGTATTAGCTAATTACACAAATCATGATCAGGACTGGCCTCAAGTGGTTAGTACTTGTAAGAGTGGAGCCTGAAAATTCCTGAAGAGGAAGTCCAGTCTACAGGATGCCAAAAGAGTGGATTGTGCCTTGAAAGGCATTGGCATCTTTAGTTCCTGGATGCAGTGCTGTGACCAGCTGGATCTGTTTAGGCAGTAGGGGGTTAGATCTAGTGAGAACAACCATAACAGTACTGAGTTTACATCTCTTGGGAAAGAAATGTGTATTTCTTCCCCAGATCCTTTTAGTGGGAAGGTATTTGGGATTGTGCTTGTTACCAGTGAAAAATAAGATTCCTTTCTCCCTCAAAAATGTGGTTTTGATGAGGTTTGATGGACTAGAGGTCCTGTCTTGTACTGTGGCTGGCACTGTCTTGTGCCAGTGATAGGCACTTTGGAGGGCTTGGGCTCTCAGGGAATCCTTAACTCCTTTCCTTGTTACAGGCCGTGGTTTTACTTGATTTGTTTGCAGGTCCTGCAGACCAAGGCCATGTGCCTCTTCATGTCATCTCTCTTGACTTTGCTCTAAAGAATAAATTGTCAGGAAATGGGAGAGGTGTCCAGCACCAAATGAGAGCAGCTACGTGTCTGCTCAGCCTCCTGCAGGCAGTTACAGTTTTGGTCAGCACTGTACATGCTATATTAAGTCCTTCTTCCATGTCTGACAGCAGAAAGCTAAATGAACTTGGCAAGTACTCCCCGTTTAGCAGCTGTGCTTCCCAGCAAAGATAAGTGCAAGAACTGTAATGGATACTTAGGAGCATAGTTTAACCCTGCTTAAAGGGTGTGTGCCCCTAAAGGAACATTATTTACAGTGTGTGTCTGTGATTTTTTTGGTGATCTCCATTGATCTGAGCACTGCTACTAAGTTTACTCTGGATATTTTTTGTCCTGACCTGTGCTCTGCAAGCAGAAACTCCTAAAAGAATGGACTGCCTGGCACAAACAATAAGTCATTAAAATCCCTGACTTCTGGACGATTTGCTCGACGTTCACACCCAGAAGTACGGCCCTTATCACTTCTATTCCATCCTTATCAGGCAGAGATAGAAGCCAGACTCTGCATACCTGTCTTCACTTTGACACATACCTGTGCATTACCTTTCTCTTTGAGCTGCTTTGGAGTTCCTGGTAGGCCTTTGCTGCTTAGGAAGCTTGATCTTTGCCTTGACAGCATCTTCACGCTGAGTCAACAGTGGCCCACTTAGCACAGCTAAATCTGTTTTCTTTCTTGTGCTATAATCAGTATCCTTCCTAAATTACACTGTGTTTTGGAAGGTAGAATGGGACAACTAGAGCAGTCCATAAATTTAGCTCTGACCCTTCAGGAACACAGCTGGACCTAGGGCTGAAGAGGATCAGGAAGCAGCTTCTGTTGATTCTCAAGTGGCCACTGCTTGTTTCAGTAGCAGAAAGGAACGTGTCTGCACAGATCGCTGTGTCACCAAACAATGTATTCTTCACCATCCCTGGATGGAAAGCTGCAGTATAAAGTGTATTCCTGGCTTTTCTTGTGCTGATTCTGTCCGTGCAGATGCTACTAGTTGGAGGGATGGGGTAATAAGAACAACTCTCGTGGTTCTCCAACAGATCAAGAAGCTAAAGCTCTGGGACAAGAAGATGGCAGTGCTACACCAGCAGAACAAAACGATGGCCAGAAGGCAGGAGACAAGAGGGATGTGAGGTTGCCACAGGTCCCTCAGCCCAAGCTGAATGGCCAGCAGCAGCCACCCATCTCATCCCAGTACAGAGCAATGATGCCTCCTTATGTGAGTGATGGTTGCATGAATGGTTTTTAAGCAGCAGGGTTTGATTTTTAGCTGGTGTGATTTCCTTATGCCCCTTTCTCTCCCGTCCACGGAATTCTTATCAGTTCTGCTGGAAGGGCAGGATTGAAACCAGCACCTCAAAGGATGTGGTTACCCTGTTGCTGCATGGAGTTTGAACTTGTCAGGAGTTAACACTTCTTATCACTCCACCTTGGGGACTTGGTGTCACACACTTGTGATATCAAGCAAACTGTCCTGAGGGAAGAGTCTTGCTTTACTTCCATTACTTTCTTTGATGGTCTCAGTATACTTAATGCAGTGATACTTTTTAATGAATGGCTCCTGTTTTTAAACCCTTTTTAGATGTTTAATCAGTATCCTAGAATGGCATATCCTCCCTCCATGCAAGGTCCAACAAGATTTCCCAATTCTGAGCCAAGCAGGTAAGAAACCTACAAGTGGAGGTGTTTTTTTGTGTGGGTATGAGCTCTGTGACTTAATTTTTAAAAAAGCAATAATTTGCACTGAGTATCTCAATGGTGATTATACACTGCATAAGAACTGACACTGGTCAGTCTCCCAAGTTTTGCTTTGTGTGGAGCAGCACCATGGAGTGTCTGGAGTTTGAGAGCTCAACTGCAAAACTTGAGGCAATTCTGCACATTACAGGGGTTTTTGATTGTGAAGAGCAGGAGTCACTTGCAGGGACACCTTTGAAACTTCAAGCAGTATTTTGCCCATAAAAGGACTTTTCCATTGTTACAGAGAAAGTAGTTAATTCCTGGTTCTCAGTTCTAATGCTTTCTAATTAAAATTTAAATCTAATGCATTTTAAAACTAGTTTTCCACTTTTGTGTGCATTTCTCCATAGTGGAGGATAGCTGTGCACATGCAAGAGTATTTATTTGTATTCTGGTAGTCACACACGTGGATGAGACTCCATGTTTATGCTGTGCTTGAAACAACAGTGCTGTATATTTCAAATAATTGTCATACAAGTTGACCTTTTATCTGTCATTTGTGGATAAGCAGTGACAGTGGCTTTTGTTGCTCTCATTTTTCAGAGGCCCAAGGGGAAGAGGGCCACCCTCGTGGTGCTCAGAACCTATTGAACGCCCATCCATTCTTAGTGCTAGTGAACTCAAAGAGCTTGATAAATTTGATAATCTAGATGCTGAGGCTGATGAAGGCTGGGCAGGTAAGAATGTCAGATTAATGGTCTGTTATTTGTATGCTGAATGTTTCTGAAAGATTAATTGAATATTTGTTCATGCATCAGGTGCTCAGAGTGAAGTGGATTACACTGAGCAGTTGAATTTCAGTGATGATGATGAACAAGGAAGCAGTCAAAAAGAGAAGGAAAGTGGGTGAGTTGGCATTGCCAAATAGATGTGAAATGTCACTTAACTAGATTTTGGAAAGATTGAACGAAATGAGTACAAGTACTCATTCCAATAACACTAATTCCAGTAATTTAATACAGTTGCATAACTGCCTGCAGTCTCCAGTCAGCTGAGCGTGGAGTAGAAATTATCCTGGCTAAGAAACATTGAGGCTAGAAGATAAATCTCCAAATACCTGTGTGGAGTACACATTCTGTTTTTCTCATTTCTTTGCACATAGTGATGAACAAACACCATCAAAAGATTCCCAGAGTCCTGACGGCCAGAAGGAAACAGAAGAACAGACAAATGCCAAGTCTGCCACCCAGGTTTCCACAGCAGCAGCCAAAGGGTCTTACAGCAAAAGCTCTCAGCTCGATCAGGTTTGTGTGCACTTCTCTTCAGCTCCTGTGGCAACAGCCTCGTCGGGAGAGCTCCGGCTCAGGTGTCTTTCCAAACTGTCAGGTCAATTAAGGTTATGAACGTGAGGGAGAGCATTAGCTGCTGAAAGCATTATCTGAGCTGTGCTAACTGATCAGGTGCTGCTCAGGCAACTTAGCTGCCTCTGGTCGCAACACAAAAATAGCACAGCTTTATGTAGTGTGCTCTGCCCCACAGCCGTGAGGGGTGAGAGCTCTTGTGCAGGCACTGTGGCTCAGCTGACAGGCTCAGTACTCTTGTGTGTCCATCCCTGTAACTGAATGAAGCCATTCTGGTGTTTATCAGGTTTTCCAGTGGATAAATAGCCCACATATTTTTCATGGGTGTGGGGATTTTTTTAGTATCATGGTCCACTTTCTGCAGTGCAGCTTAGCTGTAATATGAGTTCGCTTCTCATGCTAATAGATTTTATACAGACCATGTAGAATTCATCAGCTCAGCCATTTTTACTTTCCTCTAGTAGAGGAATATTGCCATAGGCCTCAATTTATGCCTGCTACAGCCCTATTTTTTTTCCACTGGAAAAGCTACTGTTGGTTTTGAAAATTTCCCCGAAATATTTTCTCTTGAACCAATAATAATGAAGATAGGGGATCCGGGATTGGTTTTACTAGCACTTTCTCTCTGTGTTAAAGATCACATTGTTCTTTAAGGTTTGATGCTGCATTGAATCTAAGGAAAAATGGTGCAGTAACATAAACTCTGAAATTTGGATGTGTGAATTCTTAAATTGTTCAGCTCTCAGTACATAAAAGTGAAAATGTTTTTGCCCTTGTTTTGCATGCATATTAGTGTTGAATGCAGATGCCTTATTAGTTGTACTGTCTTAATGTGGTTGAAAACAGTAAATCTAAAATTTATAGTTCAGCTTGGAGCTTACTTAACCCTGGTACTGTGTTTGATCCAACAGGATCGAGGTCCACCACAGCCTTCTATACATGAAAGAGGTGGCCCTGCTCTTCCTCCAAAATCTATTCTACCACCGGTAAGAAAGATTAGAATTGTCCTTATTTCCTTGAGTTAAATTCTTTAATGCTGTAATGGAGGGATTTAGACAAAGAAAAGTAAAAATATGCTTTTTAATAATAATAAAATATCATTTTATTATAATAAATAATAACCTTTCCTTTAACGAGTAAAATTATCATAGTGCCTGTGGTCAGTAGGAGTGGGACCCCAACACAGCCATGCTGCCAATTGTGTGAAGCAGCCCCATCTTTGTAAGTGCCATGTGAAATGCACAAGAATTTCAAGAGCTTTTAGTTATCCAGCCCCACTTGGGAACTGGAGAGGACAGGAGCATGGGAATAGTGCTGGAGGGCTGGCTGCCAAGACAGATGTGGAGATGAAGTTCCAAATGAAATGTGAACTAAAATCTCTCTTATCCTGAGCTACCTTGAAATTCCTTGGCTCCTTGAGGGACTTTTGTCTGAGATCTGCCCCGAGTCTCTGAGATTTAGAGCAACCTGTAAGAAAATCTAAAATATGTTTGTGATCTTTGCTGTCACTTTGCCTTGTTGGTGATGGGGTGAGGAGAGTTGACATGAGCCCAAGTGATTCTCTACCTCTCCTTTCTGAGCTCAGGTTGTGAGAGTCTGAACTGGATCAGGAAGGTGGGGAGTGGCTTTTTCTCTCAAGTCTTGCTTTTAAAGAGGCCATGCAGATACACATGTGTTGACAAATGGTTAAAATATAGTATTTCAGCTGGCTGTTCATGTAACACGTGTTCAACATGACTGATTTTCTTCTTGCAGCACCCTCCTCCCCCTGATCGCCAGATGGGAAGGCAGGGACCCTTTCCCCCTAAACCAGTACCAGATGAAGATGAAATTTGGAAGCAGAGGAGAAGGCAGCAGTCAGAGATATCAGCTGCAGTGGAGCGAGCCCGTAAGCGGCGAGAAGAGGAGGAGAGGAGAATGGAAGAGCAGCGAAAAGCAGCTTGTGCTGAAAAGCTCAAACGGTTAAATGAGAAATTCGGCTGCGTGACAAAACCCTCCCGGGAAGACCCTCTGAAAGAGAGAGAAAGGGAGAGGGAAAGAGAAAGAGAAAGGGAGAGGGAGAGAGAACGGGAGAGGGAAAAGGAGAGGGAGCGGGAGAGGGAGCGAGAAAAGGAAAGGGAAAAGGAAAAGGAGAAAGAGAGGGAAAGGGAGAAGGAAAAGGAAAAAGAAGAAAAAGAAAAACTGGAGAAGGCGAAAGAACAAGAAGTGGAGAAAGAGAAAGAAAAAGAGGTGGAGAAAGAGGAGAAGGACAATGAGAAAGAGAAGGAAGAGGAGAAACCAGCACACGAGGTTCCTGAGCCTGTAGAACCTGTGGCAACACCTGTAGTAGAAAAACAAGAAAGTGAAACCAAGAGTAACAAGGAAGAAAAAGGTATGCTTGCACACAAGTAGGGGTTGTCCCTCTTAAAGCTGAGTCACAGAGCATAGTTGTCATCTAGAAGTCTCATTTGCATACATAATTAACCTGGTGCATCTAGACCAATTATTTTCATGGCGCATTACAACTGATAACTGTCCTTTGAGCTAAGCCTGTTTGCCCAGCTCATCAAAAGATTGGGGCAAAAAATTGCTTCTGTGATTTAGGCTGGGCTTTGAGGAACACAAAAAAAAAAGCAGGCTTTCTGCTCTTCCTAAAGAAGGGTCAGTCACCCAATGTTGCTTAAAAAGCAGTGCAAATTATTTCAGCTATTCTGTTCTTTCAGCAAGCCTAGAGAATTAGACACAAAGGGCACCTGCTTAAAAGTGGTGCATTTTTTATAGTGAAACTTGAGTGCCACAAGAAAACTGTTAGCCTAATGCTTGGTAAGGTTATATTATCTTTAAATGGATACATTCAGATTGTAAGACCAAACCTTAGTTAATAAAAAAAAAAGTTGATCGAAATGCAATATGGTGTCTTTGATACATGATAGTCACATGATAGCTGCAACTCAAATGCCAGTGGTTGATTTCCCAGTGTATTTAAGTTTAAAAAAGACAGAGGTGTATTAACAACAGTTGTTCTGTTTTGAGGGGTTGTCCTTAACTCTTTGTGCCTTTATTGGTTTTGAGACTGTTAGAGCAGGCAGACATTTCAGAACATTCTTTAGCTGACATGCTGGTAAAGTTGTCAGTTTTAAGATTGACTCATCTCCCATGGGTGGGTTTTTTGTTGGTTTTTTTCAGAAGATCAAGCAGTCTTTACTCGACAAGACAGTGGTCGCAATGAGAAAGAGATTTCACAGGTGACTCATGAGAATGAGCCAGACTCAGGATCTCAGCCTCGTCCTGCTGTTTCCTCGGGCTATTCCAAGCAGTTCCAGAAATCATTGCCACCAAGATTTCAGAGGCAGCAGGTAACAAACCAGTTCATTAAAGGAGCCTCATTTAAAGAATGATGTGTTCTGCCTCATTCTGAATAAGAAGGTGGCCATAGGAGTTTCAGAAATCCTGAGTTTTTGGTTGCCAGCTTCTAGCAAATGGTATTGGCAGGAACTGCTCTGCCTTAAACACTTCTTGTCACTTGCAAGGTCTGTAAGTGAGCAGAAGGCAAAAGAGGCTTTAAAACTGGCCCACACTGGCATTGCCCTGAGCTTGCCTGTGGATGCTGAAGTCTGATGATTTGATTATTATTTCTGCAGCTTTTCCTAAAAGGGTGTGATATTCACAGATGTGAGTTGAACTTGGGTCCTGTGGTCTGAGGAGCACTTTGCATTAATGACCTGCATGAAGTATAGGTTGTTCTGTGTCTCAGCTGCACGCCAGTTAAGCTGTAGCTATTGTAAATTGTCCAGTCTGGTTTACTCCCTTTTCTCGTAGCTCATCCTGATGCATGTTTGCAATTAACTTTGAGAATGCTTGCTGTCCTGGAGATAATTTACTTGCTGTTTCCAAGGGTTATTAGAGCTGTGCTTGAGTCTTCATCTTACCAAAAACTCCTGTAACACTGTTTTTTGATCTGCAGGAGCAAATGAAACAGCAGCAGTGGCAGCAGCAGCAGCAAGGTGTCCTTCCACAGTCTGCTCCCTCTCAGCCTTCAAGTGGCCCCGTGCCACCGCCACAGCACAGACCCCTGTACCAGCCCATGCAGCCCCACCCCCAGCACTTGGCTTCCATGGGCTTTGACCCGCGGTGGCTCATGATGCAATCCTACATGGACCCGCGCATGATGTCGGGGAGACCTGCCATGGATATGCCTCCTATTCACCCAGGTAAACCTGGAAACGTTTTTGGCTGTTGAGCTTACTTGGTTTGGAAGTAGAAGTCTTTCCTTGACCACACTTGGTTTAGTGAATGGGTGGGTTTTTGAGAAGAAACCTACATTATTTTATTGTTTAAGACAAAATAGATTGTAGTCATATGTGACTAAAATTGTAGTCCTATGAGAATGTATACCTTTAACTATAAAATAAAATCCCAGCTGTCACACTGCAGGCATGTGAGTGACAGTTAAGATGATTGAGAATGTCAGCATAAGCCTTACTTTGTTACAGACAGAAAGCTGGCAAGAGTTAGGTTGAACTGAGAGAAGGTGTATTTACCATTTGTGTTTCATTACATCTTAGCACTTGGCACTACATTGCTTCCTAAAAAACCCATGAAACTTTGCTATTTTTACATGATGTATTAACAACTCCAGAGTCTTAATAAATTTGTGGTTTCAGATTCTTGACCCTAAAAAGTCCTTTTTAATTTGTGGAATGGCCATCTGATCTGCAGTTAGGAAAGCTGTTGGGCGTAAATAATAGAAATCTGTCATGTAATGTAATGGAGATACCTGCCCAACTGATGAGCAAGGAAAGGGTATCCTCAGTGAGTGCAAGGAATGAATGGAGGAAATGGCAGGCTAAGCAAAGATAGTGAAAACCACAGAATTTCTTCAAAATGGTATGAAGAAAAAAGCTGGAATATAGAGAGTATAAAGAGTATAAAAAACTGCCTGTGTGTACACTCATCTTGCCTTTTGCCATTCAGATGTTACAGCGGAAACTTCATCCATGAGTTTACAGGTCTACAGACCTGGTTCTTCCCACTATAGTGAAAGCAGACAGCTTTTTCCTTTTGTTGGGACATGGGATACAAGTGCTGCATATGATTTAGTCATTCTGAGGTCAACTGGCGGGAAATAGACATTTGATTTCAGCAGGGAGGGTCAAAGGGAAGGAGACTGGAGGAGAGAGAATAGCATTCCTTGGTACCTCCTGACAAGCTTTGTTTGTATTGAAGTCAGTTTCTTTGCTAATGTTAAATTTGTTTCCATTGTTGAACTTCACTCTGCCACAGGAATTATGCCTCCCAAACCACTGATGAGAAGAGAGCAGCTGGAGGGCTCAGCAGCTGGTTCAGATTCGTTTGAGCACATGGCTCGCTCTGCAAGGGAGCACACGGTGCCTCTGTCAGAGCCACGCATGATGTGGGGCTCAGAGCCCTACCCCCACACAGAATCTCAGCAGTCCAGTTCTCCTCCCAAGGTGTTAGAAGAGCCTGATGATTTGAGGTAAGCCTGAGCTGTGCCACTGCATGTCACCTTTCCAAGTCACATATTCTTGCTCACCTGGCTGTGTAACTTAAGTCGAAAAACGCCGTTTCAGCTGCCTGGGTTGTAGCTGCTCTTCACACAAAACTTGAAAAGAGGAGTTGTGACTGGGGGATGCAATGTACTTGGTGCTGTTGTACAAAACAGAAGACATGCCTGCTCTGTAGCAGAGTGTAGAAAGATAATTTACCCCTTGTTTTGGATCCTTAACCTAGATGAATAGTGACTGCCAGAATATTTTGAATTTTCAGTTTTGTAAAACATTCCTGCAGTGTTCGCTTGTTCTTCATTTGCTCTGTGTTCTCCCCATATTAGAGAACTCATGTCCAGTATATATTTGTTTCAAAAGTGGTGTGTTAAGCACCAGTGGTATAAAGCAAAACATTCTCTTTTGGCCTTTGCTCCATCATGAATGGTCAGGATTTCCTCTGCATCTTAAAAAATATTCAAAAATTATTTTTGCTCTGCTGCCATCTGGGTAATACTTGGTGGCTCCATTAAATATTATTGCCTGTTACTTCACAGAGCTGACATGAATCCTTAATAGAAAATTATTTGAGTAATTATATATGAATAATTTTTTCCCCACATACACACTAATACTCTTAATTATCTTCTGCTTAGGTCTGAGGCACACTTGGAGCAAGAACGAGTTGCTGTCCCTGCCAGTGCTTATCCTGTAGAACACAACCAGTTGGACTCTCATCCAAAGACAGAGTTTTTCAGAGAATCAGGAGAGGTGGAAGTACAAAAGTTCCCAAGCAGGCCTTTGGAAGATGTACAGCCTCTCCAAACTGACACACCTAACACAACAGTTAATTTTGAAGGAGTGAATGAGAAGATTACACGTAGCTCTCCAGAAGAATTGGTGCCTGTGGGGGAAAGTCACTCTTCATTAAAGAGAAGCATTTCCCATGGTTCAAGTCACTCTCTAAAATCAGAAGACCAGAGGAGTGAGACAGCAGCAAATATCCCTAAATTAAGTAACAGACCTATTGAGACAAAGGAGACAATTGAGAGACTTGAGATTAAACCGAAAAAAGAAATTCTGATCACTAACAGAACATCAGAAGGACCAAAACCTGAGAAAACTTTCAAACCCAAGTCTGAAACAAGATGGGGTCCTAGGCCAGGTTATGGCAGGAGAGATGAAGGTGGTGATAGACCAGTAAGAAGATCGGGTCCTATTAAGAAACCAGTGCTTAGGGATATGAAGGAAGAGCGTGAACAGCGAGAAGAGCGTGAGCAGAGAAAGGAGAAGGAAGGAGAAAAGACAGCTAGTGAAAAACCAAGCAAACCTGAAAAAAGTGACAAAAAGGAAGCATCTCAAGTGCCACTGCCTCAGGCTGAGCCTGAGAGATCCGCTTCCAGCAGCGCTCCTCTGGCTAAGAAGATACCCCAGGATGCTGCTCCAGCACCAGCAAGCCAGGAGAGCAGTCAGGCCGAGGCTGCAGCTAAAGCTGTGGTGCAGCCCCCTGGCCCTGCAGTGCAGCAGCAGCAGCTCCCAGCTGCCCAGCCAGCCACTGCCCAGCTGCCCCCGGCCATCCCACAGCCCCCGGCCGCCCCGCCCGCAGCGCAGCCCCCGGCCCCTGCCAGCAAGGAGGAGAAGCAGCCTGAGAAGGTGGTGAGCAAGGAGGTGGTAGAGAAACCACGCTTAGAAACCAGACCAGTGAAAAGAGAGCCTGGCTTGCCACCCAGGACGTACTGGAAAGAGGCCAGGGACAGGGACTGGTTCCCAGATCAGGGATACAGAGGCAGAGGTCGTGGCGAGTATTATTCCAGGGGCCGTAGCTACAGGGGTTCTTACGGAGGACGTGGTCGGGGCAGCAGAGGCCATAACAGAGAGTACCCACACTACAGAGATCCTAAGCCTAGATCAGAGCACGTGCCTTCAGGGCCTGTTAGGCAAAGAGAAGAGAGTGAAACTCGTAGCGAGAGTTCTGACTTTGAAGTAATCCCGAAACGGCGGCGCCAGCATGGCTCGGAGACAGATTCTGACAGCGAAGTGCACGAGAGCGCGAGTGACACCCTGCTCTCCGACAAAGACAGCGTCATCAAGGGCAAGCACCCGAAAAGAGAAGAAAGAGCTGATGGCAAGAAGCCTCCAAAGCCCCTGTCATTCAAACCTGAGAACAATATCAGAGTAGACAATAGATCCCTTGAGAAAACATACATAAGAGATGATGAGAACAAACCCAAACCAGGATTTCTTCCTAAAGGAGAGCCTTCTAGACGAGGCAGAGGGGGAATGTACAGACGTGGTGGCAGGGATCCCGGGGGGCGGCCTCCACGTCCATCCACGATAAGGAGACCAGCCTACAGGGACAATCAGTGGAACCCTAGGCAAACAGAGATCATTAAACCAGAAGATGGGGAGCCTCCAAGAAGAAATGAGCATTATGGTCCTATACCAATTGATAAGAGGCCTCCAAAATTTGAGAGAAAGTTTGATCCAAACAGAGAGAGGCCACGAAGACAAAGACCTGCCCGGCCTCCAAGGCAAGATAAACCACCACGCTTCAGGCGCCTAAAAGAGAGAGAGGCCGCATCCAAGATCAATGAGGTGGTGACCAGCTCCACAACAAGTGCCACAGTTAATAATGCAGTTAGTGAGCCCTCCAACCCTGCTCTGGATGTGTCAGGAAGTAAGACACCAGACTTGTCCAACCAGAATTCTTCAGACCAGGCAAATGAAGAGTGGGAAACAGCCTCGGAAAGCAGCGACTTCAATGAGAGGCGGGAGAGGGATGAGAAGAAAACAGCAGATGCAGCAGCACAGGTGGCTGCAAAGGCAGGAGAAAATGCTGGAGCTCCAAAAAGGGAAATAGCCAAGAGAAGCTTCTCCAGTCAGCGGCCTGGAATAGACCGTCAGAACCGACGTGGCAACAACGGGCCGGCCAAGCCAGGGAGGAACTTCTCAGGGCCCCGGAGCGAAAGGCGGAGTGGGCCTCCTCCCAGAAGTGGAAAAAGAGGGTGAGTAACCAGCCTCTGTGAGGAAGCACACAGGGTCATGGTCTTCTGTTGTCCTCTTGTGGTTTGAAGCCATAAGCAGTTAGTTTTAGATCTTTAGAGTGGTAGAAAAGACACTAATACGTGCACCCGTGGCTCTGTACTTTGTTTTTTCTGTTTACATACAGACACCTGGAACCTGAGGCTGAGAGCGGAGTATTCTTTATGCACAATACTAAAAATGCATAATTATAAACAGTTGCAGTGCTGTGTCTGAGTTGAGCTATGTTTCTCGAGATTTGGATGCAAGCAGAAATGTTCATGTGAGCAGTTTTGCAGCTAATATATAAATTGCTGCATTGCATTTCAGATCAATCACCTAACACAGACAAGCAGATGGAGAAATGCTTACCACTTAGACTAAACTTCATTTTTCCATCTGCTTAATTTGATGGAAGATTGAGCAGGGCATTTGATATTTCCCCAAAACAACTTTTGCTGTTGAGCTTCTCATTGAGGAGCTGAAAGCAAAAGTCTAGATCCTACTAAGAAGTCAGTAACACTTACAGCCCTACTATGGGATCTGAATTAGACTGTTGGCTCCCTCCTGAGTGTTCTCTGTCACTTAATTTTCAAATGTTTTTGTCTAACACAGGCCATTTGAAGAGCAGGCAGCCCCTGTGCCTGGTGTTGATCCCACCAACGGCAACTCTGTACATCAGGAGGATGGGGGTGTCACTGCTGCAGGACAGAAGACCACCAAGGATGCAAGTGGCAAAAAGAGAGAAGAACCAAAGGCTGGTCCAAAGAAGCCTAAGGAAAAAGTGGATGCCTTGTCTCAATTTGATCTTAATAATTATGCAAGTATGTATTGATAATATCCTTATAATTTTGATAGTTGTGCTAGTTTTGTTGCATGTAGAGCTAGATGTTTGAATACTTTAAAAAAGGTGATTTTTTTAAAACACCAGAATAATTGTACACTTGAGCATGGTTCCCCTTGTGATGTCTAATTAATGTGTGTGCCTCTAAATGGTGGCAAACCTAATTGTGTTATGTATAGATGAGAACAACTTTGTACAATCATAAACTTCCATTCATACCATTCTCCATCACATTCTCATAATTTAGTTGATTTTCAAAAGTAAAGGCAGCGACTATCACTGATAAGCTTACAGCTGATTTCTAGGAGGGCTGTTCATTATTAATTACTGTGCTTTAGTTCATATTTCCTGGAGAATCTGATACAGGAAGCTCCAATTTTAAAGTTCTTAAATATTAACTCCTTGTCTTTGAGCTCAGCAGCAAAGCTATTGGCAAGCAGAAGCTTGCCATTGGTCAGGGCCCCCGTCTGTGTCTGTGGGGAAGTAACTTCCACTCCAAAGCCAATTTTGGCTTGGTGCATTGCACCTGAAGCTGTGGAAACAGCAGCATCTCTACCTTTCCTTTTCCTATAGGTGTTGTGATCATTGATGATCACCCTGAAGTGACAGTAGTTGAAGACTCCCAATCTAACTTGAATGATGATGGTTTCACAGAAGTGGTGTCTAAGAAGCAGCAAAAACGCTTGCAAGATGAAGAACGCAGAAAGAAGGAAGAACAAACAGTGCAGGTACAAGACCAGCATTTATAGTGGGGGAAAAAGCTGCTTGCAGTACTGGGAATGTTGTCAGGGGTGCAGAATCTTCCTTCCAAAAAAGCTGTGTTTTCTCCTTCTAAATATAACTATTTAGTTATATTTAGTTATATTTAATGTTTAAAGTTAAATTTAGTTATATTTAATGGTAAACTAAATATAACTATTTAGTTATATTTAATGTTAAAGTTGTTCATATTTAGTAAATAAAATGAATTTTTATTTAGTCACCTTGGGATTCTGTACTTCCCAATTGGGCACCGTCAGGCAGGTGGAATTGGCAAACTGCAAAAAACCACCATTTTTCATACTGTGATAAAGATTTATCCTATTGCTTGTATATTAGTTGGTTCCAAGAAGAAAATGGATGAGAAATCACTGTTCCTGTGGTTAAATACCCCCAAAATAAAATTTTCTGTGAGGCTGGGTTAATCAGTTTTGCTTTTTGCTTTTTGCACTGTACAATTGCTGTCTGTACAGATTGTTACCTGAAGAATAAAACTGGCTTCTCCTTACAGGTTTGGACCAAAAAAGGATCAAGCGAGAAAGGCCGAGGTCAGAATTCCAAGCTGCCCCCCAGATTTGCCAAAAAGCAGCAGCAGCAGGCAGCAGCTGCAGCTGCCCAGCAGGCACAGGCTCAGGCCCAGGCACAGCCCCCGTGCCCAGCACAGTCTCCAGCTCAGCCACAGGCTCCCGTTCCAGCACCAAGCCAGGCTGCAGCAGGAACAGCCAGCACAGACTACAGCGTGTCAGGCAAGGTCCTGCAGAACAGCCAGGCTCACAACGGCCTGGCAGCTGAGTTATGGGACAACAAAGTGCCTCCTACAGCAGTTCTGAATGACATCTCCAAAAAATGTAAGTGGTGGCTTCTGGATTTGAAGTGGGGGCAAGCAAGCATTGTATTTAGAGAAAGCTGATAGCCAGCTGGCTCTCTGATTGTTTTTTTTACCTGCCTATGGATGCTGCACAGGGAAAGGAGGGCAGCATACCCAAGTGCAGGATAGTAACCTCCAAAAAGAGAGCTTTGCAGTATAATATTAGTATTTTATGTTGTCTTGTTCCTCAGTCACAAGCAATGAGCAATGTCACTCCCTTGAGCAGTCTGTTTTGTCAGACTTGGTCATTCTTCCAGACATAAAAATTGCCCCACTTGAAAGCAGCTGAATAGGTAGCATGTTTTTAACCATGGAATGGGTTAATTAAATCTTAATTAATCAAGCCATCTGTGATTTCATTGTCAGTCGATACACTGATTTGAATGCCTCTAGCAAAATTGAGGGGTTTTTTAACTCTCTTTTCTTAATTGTCAGTGGGACCCATTAGCCCACCTCAGCCACCTTCAGTCAGTGCCTGGAACAAGCCTCTGACGTCTTTTGGTTCAGCTACATCTCCAGAGGTAAGAGTGAGGGGAGGAGGAGTAGCTGTGTGTGAAGCTTACCCAAATTATATCTCATGGGGATTGGGTATAGATTATCCATTTATCCAGCTGTGCAGATACTTAAACTAATGTGTGTAGAATTCCATGAAGTCAGGAGATGGTACAGAAACATGAGGTACAGGCTGGTGATTTTATAATTGCAGCATGAAAAAGCTGTTCTCTTGATAATAACTCAGCCTTTCACAGATTTTATTGGTAGCTGTGATTCCTTGCATTTCTCAAGGAAAAATATTGCCCAGTTTGCCTGTTTGTGTGAGGTTCAGTAATGTAGACAGAAACAGGATGTCTCCAAGGAACTGAAGGGATTTTGTGTTCCTTAAACTGGAGATACAAAAAACTGTCAATGCTTTATAAACTGTATTACCTGTGGATGTGCCCATGGAATTTGCACAGCCCTAAGTTTTGCATTTTAAATGTTGTGGTTTTACTTTTCTTGGTACTTTTTTAGTCTTAATTGTTTTAAACTGCAAAAATGTTGAGACAGCTGTCGTAAGAGACCATTTTAACTGCATAAGAGATCTGGAAATACTTTTGTATTTCTTACTGTTCCTCTTGAACATTATGAATTAATGAATTGAACGTTAAGTTTTGAACTTTGCAGAGAATGTTATGAACCTGAATCTGAATTGCACTTGTTCCTCTTGATCTTGATGATGTTTACATATTTCTTCACTGCTTTTTTCTTGAGCTTGTTCAACAATAGAAACTTGAGGAGGAGGAAGTGTGCATTCAGATATTGTTTATTCTTGCAAATCTGTTGCAGTCACGATACTTCTGGCAGAAGATAAAAGTACCTCTAGTGGTTTTCAGCTGAGCATATTTTGTGCCCTTTTCTGAACCACTGTTATTGTACTGATACAGAAATTTTCCAGAATGGGTTAAACATTTTCCTTTTAACTAGGGGACAAAGCCTGGGCAAGAAGGTGGAGTGGATCTTGGTATAGAAACTATTCAGTTTGGAGCCCCAGCTTCCAGTGGCAGTGACAATGAAGTTGGCCCTGTACTCTCTGAGAAGTCCACTGACAAGTTACCAGAACCCAAAGAGCAGAGACAGAAGCAGCCTCGGGCTGGACCCATCAAAGCACAAAAGGTAAAAAAGGTCATCATTTCAGTACAAACTTGTAAATTTAAAGAAGTTCAGTCAAAAAAAGGTTGCAAACAGCAGAATAGAATACTCCTTGAGTTAGGACTGCACCCATAAAAAGTGCATTCCCTTTTTATATTTCCTAGAACAATCAGCAAGGTGGTTCTTGCAGAGAAAATGTGTAGTGTGATGAAACAGCAGCATAGCCCAGCAGAGGCTGCACATTGGTTCTGTGTTTGGAGCCAGGGATGGGAGTACGGATTTGTGGTAGCTTTGTTGGGATGCTGGATGTGGTGGAGTGCTTTGTTTTTGTTTTGTAGTTTGGGTCTTCTGTTCTTCCTTTGAGCTTGCTTCACTCAGGCCTTGAGAGCTGTTTGGAAGCAGCATTCCAGTGGTGCCCTGGCTGTGTCTCCAGGTGTAGTGGTTCTTCCTGCCACTGTTCCTGCCTTGCCCCCTTGAAGTGATGAGTGGTGCCCTGCTTAGTTTTGTAACCAGGTTATCAATTGATAAATACATGAAGTTGCAGAAAAAACAGTTTTGAGGAAAGAGAAGAAGGTTAGAGATACTAGTTTGAGGTCTCCAATTCAAATGCACAGATGTCTGAATAATTATTTTTTTTTGCAGCTAATACTAAATAGGTAATCAAACTTATATCAGTTTAAAAAATAAGTGTGTGTTGCTCATCTTCCAGAGATTTTCTGTTATTTCCACCTCCAGTGCACACTAATCTGTGCATCACTAGCACTCAGCACCAGCTTCTAATTCTCAGAAAGAGAAGGTTATAGCAGAAACTTGTCTGGTGACTTAGAGCATCAGCTATTCCAGTCCCTCTTGATGTCTGAGATTTGGCAGCAGTCCTGATGTAATTAAAGCCCTTTTGTCTTTCTAGAAGACTGGGTGTTTCTTTGTGTTGGTTGTTTGGGGTTTGGTTGTTTGTTGGGTTTTTCCCCCCTCCAGAAAAAAAGAGCTGAAATCTGAAAGTGCAGTCACACACAGAATGAATTTAACTTCTGCTGTATATGAGACTCTGAGTGGTTATGTTGCAGTTCATGGCTTTCATTGCAGAATATGAAACCTGTACAGCAGAGAAATATGTTTTAGTTAAAACTGCTGGTGAATTGCAGTAACCCATGTCTCAGATACACTGCAGTATGCCTAAAACTGCCCACATAAAATCACTTACAGATACTGCACTCCAAAGTTAAATACATATAGAGAGAGTCTACTTGACACTGTGCAGAAAGTTGCTTGTTTATAGCTGTCAAAACTCCTGCAGATTTTGTGGAAAGACTCGTGTGACTAAATAGTAAATGCATTGGAGGGTAACATTTTTTTACACTCCTTTGAGTGAGGGGGCTGTAAATCCTTTTAACTGTCTTGTTGACAAAAAAAATCTCAACAAACAAACAGTTCTTACACACCCACACACCCCTGTGGTGATACTGTTTTCTCTGAAGCCTAAATACAAGCTTGTGTTCAGGATTGGAGGTTGGTATTGCAGAATTAACATGGGCAACATAAGAGGACTGTACTTGAAACAAAGCAATTTATCTTTCCAAGTGTGACCTTAAAGTGTCTGGAGGAATCTCAGGGAAAAAATTATTTGGAGTGAGGTGGGCCTGATGTTCCTTATTGCAGCATTTCAGAGCTCAGGCATTTGCTTTACTGTGTTCTTCCTGCCCTCTGAAAGCCAGTCTCTGCTGGCCTCCTGAGGGTACCAGATGCCTTTGGGAAACTCCACCCTCCCCAAAGCCATCGTATTTTAAGGAGTCTCCATCTACTCCTGAAATAGCTGGTTTGTATTGAGAAAGAAAATTGCCAGCAGCTTCAGTCTTTCCACTATCAAAGCTTAAAGAATAGGATTTTAAGGACTGCCTTGAAGGGATTTTTGTGCTGCTCAGTAGTGAAGTCGGCTGAGAGTCTCAGCCAGAAGGGGCATGGCTGTTGAAACAGCAGAGCATTCAGGTTCCCTAGGCCCCTTCATTCTGCTGTAATTCAGCTGCACAAAAAGAAACTGCTGAATTGCAGCAGTGATCCCAGCCATGGTGTCTGCAGTATAAGGCAACACTTGTGCATAGGTGTTTTATTTTTTCTGGATCCCCTTAGTGATTGGTTTCCAAGGAAAAATGCTGCCAACATCCACATGTCAAGATAACTTCAAATGAAAGTAGAGTCTTCTGTTCTTGTTTCCTGGGGCCCTGTAAAATCCTGATTCTCTGAAAATTAAAATGACCTGTAGGTATACAAAGTCATGTTGTTTCTGTATTTTTTGTACTTTTCTTGTAAGGACAGTCAAACTGACATTATTTTGTATTTTAGTTGAACTGTACCAGTTCACTTAAAAAATTCATGGCTTGAAAACAATGGTTTAGATTCCTGATATTCAAAATCAATGCATTTCATGTACCTGTCACAAGTTAGTCTCAAATTCTTTACCTGATAGAAAATGCTTACTCTTGGAAAGCTTTGTTATGTTTAAACAATGACTTTAGCATGTTAAAGTATTCTTGTTGGATAGGACATAGAGGGGAAGGCATGACTGACAAGTTAACACTAACTTAGCTTCCAGACTTGAGTCCAGTAGAAAACAAAGAGTATAAACCTGGTCCTATTGGGAAAGAGCGTTCTTTAAAGAACAGGAAGGTGAAGGATGCCCAGCAGGGAGAGCCTGAGGGACAGGAGAAGCCATCTCCCACCTCTGTGAGAAGCCCAGAACCTGTCACTGCAAAGGAGACCAAAGCAGCGAGTGAACTGAGCACGGAGATAGGAACCATGATATCCGTGTCTGCCCCAGAGTTTGGAACAAACACAAAGGTAAGACAAATACTGACTGATTACTGAGCACTATTTGTTAAATGTGATTACAGTGAGGTAATTGACACTTGGTTGCCTGCTGGTGGTGCTTGGACAGCAGAGTCCACTGAGTAGCAGATAGGAAACACTGGTACTGTGTGAATTAAACAGTTCTGCAGAAGTGCTACAGAGATGTGCTGTTTGTCACACCCCTGAGCAGAGATCAGCTTGGCAGTGTGTTCTGCTGAATGTGAAAATTCAGTCCTGAGCCCTGCTGGGGAGAGTGGCACTGGAGCCTGGTGTAGGCAGAGTCTGTAAACTCAGCTCAGTGTGATGTATGCAAGATGACTTCCAGCAGAGAAGTGAAGTCATGTGCATGATTGCTGGTTGAGTGTATGGATGACCTGAAGCTGTGAATTAAGTGCTGGTCTGTGAAAAAAAGAAATCTCTAAGCTAGGGGGAAAAAAAAAAAACTCTAAACTGCTAAAGCTTTGGATAAGGCTTATTCTGTTTCCCTAAATGGTCATGTATCTCCTCTTGGCTTGGATATTGTCTAGATATTCCTTGCAGAACTCCTTCGCAATATTTAGGACTCATCATAATTGGATGAGTCCCCTGACTTCTTTGTAAGTGCTCAGCAGTGGGATGGTGAGCTGGTGTTGGGATTCATGGTTCTGCAGCTCAGTTCTTAGCTGTGGCTGAAAAACATCCCCAGAGACATCTCCTTTTTGCCTGTGTGTTGAGCGGGAACTCAGGTTGTCATCTCAAATGTAAAGCCATGCAGTTTGAGTAGCTACTACTTACTAGTTACACCTGCTTAGGTAAAGAAAAGTGCTTCTGGTAGGTTTGAAAAGCAGTTTTAAGTGCAGACTCAGGTTGGTTGCTTGCTGTTTCAGCCATCCTGGTCTTAAGCAGAAATCTTCTCTTGCCATTTAGGAAACTTGATCCTCTTTAAGAGTTACATTAATAGTAGAAGGGTATGAAGTGTGAATCACTCGCAATTGATCTTTGTGACCCACAGCTGGGAAAAAAAAACCAAAACAAAGGACAGCTTTGGCAGCTTTTTGCCAAGGTGTTATGCAAGCAGAAGATCCTGTCTCAACGAGGTGTTGCTACAGAGCAAGTGTTAGGGAGGGTATTTGTGTCCAGCATTGGAGCTGCAGGTTTGATTTCTGAGTGGAATGGCAAATATATAAGAAAATTCAGTGCAGGGATTTCTCATCCTTCCTGAAATTTTCCATCTTGTAGACTGATGTGAGTGGTTTATGTTTATATCAGAAATGGATAAAGTGTCCTTGTATGAGAATCAGAAGTGTAGAGCAGTAAACAGCAGCTTGCTCAGGTGTTTGGTGAGAAGCTGTTTGTCTGCACCCTTTGCTTTCCCACGCTTCTACAAACTCCTGTGAGCAGAGCTCAAGACAGGATAAGAGGCTTCTTCTAAGCCACAAACAGAACAGGAAACGTAGCTTTGATTACTGCAGGCTGACTGGATGTAGTCAAGTAGCTCTGCTTTTAGCAGAAATTTTGTCCTCCGAAATTTACAGCAGAATTTCCTCTCTGCAGTTGTATTTTTGAAGTATGAGTTTGTCAAAAGGGAAGTCTGGACTTGCTGCTGGTCTAGGCTTAGTTTATCATGGGTTGCAAAAGTTCTTTGAATTACCACAGTATTAAAGCATCGAGATTCTGTCTTCTGGAAGGAAGACCAGAATGGAAAGAAGCTTTCCAGTTTGTGCTCCATATGAAAATTCCCAGTCATTTCCTCATTGAGTGGTTGCCTATAGAAGCCTTGAATAATAGGCCTAAATATTCCTGTCTTAGCAGCACCAGGTTTGCTTTTAAATTCCTTTGTTATGAATAGTTCCTGAGGCATCAGCAAGTTGATTTTTTCTAGGAAAGAAGTGGTCATATTTTACATCTCTGGAACTTAAACCAGCAACCTGCAAATTTACTGGGTAACGTTCATCTAGATTTTGCAGGAAGAAACCTGCAATAAACATCACTACTTTTTAAAGAGGCTTTTAAAAGGAGTTCAAATACTGCTCCAGCTTTGGAGTTCTTGCACTGATATATGCTGCAATTGCTTTTCTTGTCTTGATACTCTTTCCATTGCTCATTCATGAGGGAAGAGGTGTTGACATCTTTAACCTGTTGTTTCAATGTCAAATGTTGAAGTTTTGGCAAACCTAAATGGCTTTTCTTTTGATAGTCTTAACCATCCCTCTCAGAGATCACCTCTCAGCTTCCAGGAAGGCACACTTGTGGTGTGTTGGATGATTTCAATGTCTGTAAAAAACAGCTGTCCTCCTTCAGAAGCTTTGTAAGAGTACCCCATCCATTCCAAAACAAACATCTTGATAACAGCATGTGCATTTAATCATACAAGACTGCTTAGAAACTGTATAAATATAAATGAACTCATCCAGTGAGATGTTTAAGTTTAGCACATAAGTATGATGGTCAGAAGCCATTGCAGCTGTTTCTCTTGGATTTTGCCGTATTTTTGTAGTGAAGGCAATCTGATGTGTCCATTTCTGAATTGGGTAAAACATCTTACCTTTCCCACCCTTCCATTTGAACCTCTCAAATTCCAGGAAGATCAATACCTGCTGATGGACACCAGTGAAGTATTGGTACAGGTAGTAGCAGCTGTGTCTTACAGATCATGTCTAAAAGGGCCCAGGCTGTTTTTCAGAAAATTTTGAGGATCTTTCAAACTCTTAATTTGGACAGTTTGTGTAAATCAGGAACAAATCAAATACCTCATTCATCCCACAAAGTATCCTGATCCTTTACAGCAAGGTCAGCTCTGAAGTCAGCCTTGTCCTTTGTTCATCAAGTCACTTGAGGTTTTGTGATCTTTTTCAGTAAAGGAGGTAGTTACAAGAAGTCTGCCTGTTCTTTTTCTTCAGGTATAAAAAATGTGTAGAGAACTCCAAAAAAAAAGCCTAAACATGAGCTTTTTGCTCTAGCTGTTACTAGTTTATAATAATCAGTTGGTTTCTTCAGACAAACTGTTATACAGGAGAATCACTTTAACTGAATTACAAAAGCTTAGGTGATAAGCCATATCTAACAGAATCCTGGATTTAATGTGCCAGGAAATGAAGGATGGAGATTAACCTACAGTTTATGGGGTGGTGTTCATGTGGTTAAAGAATTGTCTTGCTTGCATGTTCAGCATGTAAACCACCCTTGTGCTTCAGCATTGCACATACACTTCTAAGGGCACCAGAGCTGATACAGTGGTTTGGGTTTAATTCTAGTGAAAAAGCTCTTTCTGTGCTGTGAGTGTGCAAAGTGAGAAAGTTACCAATAGTCTTGATCCATCTTCTTTCATAAGGAATTTCATTGCTGAAACCCTGTGAAAATTGCATCCAGACATTGAAAGAACTTTAATAAAAAACCTTACTCTTTCTTATGCAGTAATGCATCCTAAAAAAATATGGAGCCATTTAATTAATCTTCATTAAAAGGCCATTATGATTAAAGCAGCCTTGTGTGCTTCCCTTGTTTTACCCAGATTAAGTTTTCCTGTTGGAATCCAGTGCAAACATGCAACTTGCAGTTTGGTGGGTGGGACTGGGGGAAGCACCATGTATCTTGTATTTCACCAGTTTAACAAGTAAAGGAAGTAAATAAATGGAGAAAAGAGTTTGTTTTCTTCATAAATTATACAAATAAATCACTGTGCTCATTGTCCTGTCTCACCCCATTAAGGTTTAGCTTGTTCTAGTCTTTTACCAAAATGAGCTCATCCTTCTAAGGAGGATTCTTTGTTATTTGTCAGTTACTATCTCAGTGCTTTAATTGCTTTTTTAGAGGCATTGCCACAAGCCTGAGGAATAAATTGAGTGTGCACTTTTTTAAATAGCTTATCGTCATACTTGGTGGATGCAATTAAACAAGCATTATATGGTTTGTGCCTTCAAAATCATTATGGGTTGGCAAGTCCAGACACTCAATAACAGTTCTGCTGCTGATTTCTCATTCAATTCCTTCTATAGAGATGATAGAGCCTTCCCTGGGCTTCAGACATGTGAAACTTCAAACATGTAAACCTTTGGAGCTGGCAGTGCTGGCTATAGAGTGGCTCTTGGCTGTGTCAGGGTCACACCATTTCTCCAGCCAAGTCTCTGGGTCAGGTTCTGCTTACGCCGCTCTGCCTGCCCAGAATGTGCTCAGTAGATAGCAGCCAGGAGAAGTAAAAAACAGCACTGAACAGTTCAGGCTGCACAGAAGTGCCAGTGCCCTCTTTGTTCATTGTAGGTGGTTCTGTGAGGGCTGGCAGTCTCTAGGGAGCCACTTTGCTCACACTGTATCTACAACTGCAGCAGGCACTGCCTGCAGCCAGGACTGTCCAAGTGGACCTTGTTTGCTGAGCACATTAAGGTCCACTTAACTGTGACAAATAAGCTTCAAGGAAAGCCTCTGGGTAGACTGGAAACCTCAGTCCTTTTCTTCCTTGACGTCATTACCCAGTGCAGAAATCAGGAATTAGCCTGCACCATCCAGAGAATCTGAGTCTTGTGACTTTCAGAGACAAAACTTACAGGAAAGAAAATTATTTTGCAAATTGCAACCATCCCTTTGTGTTCTTTTTAATCTGGAGGGCCTTACTTGTCATAGTAAGGAATTTCTGTATTTATTTAAAGCTGCAGAGCGCTTTCAGCTAAGATATTTTACTTTTTAAGTAGGCTGAAAGTGCCTGCAGGTGGCTAAAGCATCTTGAGTGACAAATGATAATGGGTTGCACCACCACAGTCCAGTTTTACAGTGCCCAGGCAGTCCATTGCTCTGTATGTTCTTGCCTTACAGACTGTATTTTGACTTTTCTCCAGATGTACATTGTGAGGTCATGAGGCAAACTCTAATCTTCTAAGAATCCTCCTGACCTCAGTAGCAATTCAACAATCAGGATTGCTTATAAGAAAAAAATGGTGTGAAATTCTAATCTTCTGTTGCTTGGTGAACTCCTCCTGTAGAAAGGCTGACATCTGTCCAAGAAATTGAAATCGAATTTAGGTAAGGGAGATATTTTAATGGAATTGTTTTTCTTCACAGGAGTCTGTAACAGACTACACTACACCTTCTTCTCATCCTAACACAGTGGCTACTAGCAGTACAAAAATGGAGGAGACTTTGGTGACGAACGTAAGTCTATTGCAGTGATCGTCTTGACTTTGAAGACAAGAAAATATTTTCACACTTCTTTAAAGCACCAAACAGTGCAAGTCCACAGGGTTCCTCTCATGTGAACTAGCTGGGCTTTTTCCAGTAATCTTATTCTGAAGGACATTTGGTTTGATTAGTACCTGCTCTGGAATTCTTCAGGTATTTTCTTGTCTTTTGAACAATCACAGTGAGCTAAAGAGCACAGAAAGTGGAGATGTTTATAGGGACAATTCTAAAAAAAGCAAGGATAGGCATAATGAGGGAGTGTGTTCTTGGCAGCAGCTGGGACTTGAGCCTGGTACCAGTAGCAAAGTTCTGTAGGCTGAGTTTGAAGGAAGGCTCTTACAAACAAAGGAGTTTTGAACTGTAGCCTGAAATCACAGCAGTTGCATGTAAAGGGAGCAGCTGAATGGTTTGTGAAAGCAGACAACAGGCCTCCAGGTGTTCAGTTGCTATGGAGCTGAGATATTTGCAGCCCTCAAAGCCAGTGCAGTGATCCTGACTTGTGAGTGTGGCACAATGGTTGAGAGAACCAGCTGGGTTGTGACTTGTAGCAAAATCAAGTTTGTCTTGAGTGTGTTGGGGCATCAGGGAGCTTGGATCTTGTGATTCTTGTTGTTTGAGTAACAGAATTAGCTCAGGGTTGAGTCACTTGTTGGTAGGGGAAGGAAGAATCATACGGTAGGATATCAGTTTTTTATGAAGATGTCTTGTGAATTCCATCTAAAAATGCTTTTCAGCTTACTGCAGCATCGTTTTGAAGCAGTACTGATTGAACTTCTTACTCTTCTGCTGGCTTTTCTGGTAGTGTTGTGGTTTTTGCCTGTGGTGGTTAGTGTGGAAGACTGAATTCTTTTGTGTTAATGATGTCCAATCCTTGTGGAAGTTGGAGTTGAATTTCTAACACAGGAATTAGGGGTTCCTGGCCGCAAAGGATCTGTGTCATCCCCTGCTTCAAAGCTTCAGTATCTGTCTTTTGGATTAGCCTTGTCTCATCCAGTGAAAGTCCATTAGCTGTGCTCTGAATAGAGGCAGGAATGGTTAGGATAATAGACTGGCCACTGCAGTATTTTTGATTCATTTCCTTTAAAACTTCTAGGAAATCCATCAGAGTTTTCACAGGCAAAGATAGCAATAGCATTATGTCAGGTTTATTTCCCCAAGTATCACATCTTTCATCTTTTGAAAGAGAAAATAACTGAATTCAATTATTGGATGGCAGATCTGTTGTAGTTTGTTTCATGGTCCCGTGATTTTGCAGGTCTATAAAAGCTTCCTCTTTTCAGAAACTGCATCTCAGAACTCAAGGTCATGAAGCCCCATGTACTGTATTGGTACAAAAAGGGACAAACTTGGCTTGGGAAGAATTTTTGCATATCAGTAAACTGAAATGGTACTTGAAATTAAATCCCCAAACAGACAATTGGTGTTTGTTTATGCAGAGGACATGGACACTTTAAAACCTTAATCTTCAGCCTCTTAGAGAGATGAGAAGCATCTTGGCACCTGCTGAGTGGCCTTTCCTTGCCTACCAAATTTTCACTTTGTTTTATCAGTCTCCCTGCCAAATGCTCAAGCCTTGAAGAAATTGTAGCTCACTTGATAAAGCTTGAGCTTTGCTTTCTGGGGCTTTTCTAGTAGACGTAGTTAGAATGTGATGTGTGTTGCCTGCCTTTCAGGTGCCCCTGCCCCACACCCTTCCCCTCCCTAGGAGGGAGACTTTACAGCAGAGCTCCAGCCTAACTCCAGTTTCTCCCGCTACCGTCGACCTCACCCTCAAGGTATGTACCACATCCCTCTAAGGGTCGTTTTCTTGCATGCAGGGGAAAAAAGTTATTGGAGAACTTGCTGGTGAACCTTTTTTAAGAGCCTTCCTTTGTTTCCTCTGCTGAACTGCTTTTGCATATAAATAGATGGCTGAAACACAAGACTCTATCGAAGGATGCATTTAAATCATAAATTGCTAACCCCGTTTTGCATTAACACTTGGCATCTCAACCAGTCTTGGCTCCCACTGCCCTGAAAACCACGATCCTAGAGTTTTAGCATTGGACCAAGGTGCTCATGGCAAACCATCAGAATCCCACTGAGATTTTTTGAGTGTTGAGCTTAAAGTAAGTTGCCTGGTTTGGTGTAAAGGCTTTAAGGATTTGCTTGATAAGCCAAGCTTGATTTCCTCTTAGCTGTAAGACTTTGGTGCAGTGATAATGTGGTTTTGAGTTGGATGGCTGAAGTTCCCTATAGTGACATGTAGATGGTGTGTTGGTGTCTCTGAAGGGCAGTTAGATCAGCGAGTCAGAATGTGTTTTGTTGTGTTATAAATGTTCTGTTGTTTCCTGCTCTCCAGTGCAGAGCAAGTGTGTAGAATATTTTGAGTGGTGTTTTCCCATTTTGTTGGATTTTGGACTGTGTGCATTGTATAACTCACTAACACAGAGTTGGGCTCTAGCTTTGCTACTGTATTTTTAGAAGTTGTTGGGTTTTTTCTTCTGTTGGTGTCCTAGATCTGCATTGTGATTGTGACTGAGCCAGTAGAAGTATTGTTGCTGCTTCTGGTATTAAGGAATAATGATGTTTGACCTTAGTATCGCTAAATTTTTAGAAGTAAAAATGAAACTTGAGATTGGATGCAGAACTAATGTTTTGGAGGAACTTGCTTGCCAATCCCAGTGAGACTTGTCTCACTGGCATGGTTTGACAGCTGCTTGCTTGTGTTCTCTACAGATGAGAAATATTCATGTTCTCTTGTTGAATCTTTGCTTTTCTTTTGTTAACACTTTATTTCCTAAAAAGAAATAACATCTCTTTAAAACAACAGATCTGCAGAAAAGGGGGGAGCACTGTGGAGGTACAAGTAGTTTAAGAAAAACCTGGTTTTCTGCTGCATTCTTGTGTAATAAGTTATCCTAATGTGACTTTCTGGCGTCTGAAAGTGTTCTGACAGTCTCTGACTGTTTTGGCAGCTGGAGGTTGAATCCCATGTCATACAGGTAGAGCTGTTACTGCAAAGTGTGGGACACTGCCCAGTTACAGAGCAAGCTGTGGTGTCTGTGTCATTCATCCTGCAGTTTCTTCTCCTGCTCTTGTGGTGTTGGTGATTTCTCAGTGGATGATATATTTTTGATGTGTGGTAACAAAATAGGTCAAGGTCCATGTTTTGAGGCTGCCTGGAAGAACCCTCTGACCAAAATCTGAATGGAAAGCTGTTTGGAAGCAGGTTTATTGCTAATTTCTTTATTCCAACCACTGGAGCTCTCCCTCCTTTTCACCAATGCTGAAGGCAGCAGGCTTGTTCTGAAGCGCGCACTGAGACTGTCACTTCCACAGCAGGCCTTCTGTCCAGGCACAGCTCTGCTCTTTGTCGTCCTCTTCAGTAGACTCTTTGTTTCTTTCAAAAGATAACTTTTGGTGCAGAAGAAAGGAAAGCATTTCCTTCACTTTCTTAAAAGAGCAAAATGTCCAGGTTCTGCCTCCATAAAGGATTAATCCTTGCACCTCCTCTTTCCTCCATCCCCTGTCACAGAAAGCTGTCTGTGCAGAGACTTGTAGGGAACTTGGCCACAATTGCTCCCACTACTTGGCATCATTCTTGGGTGGAGGTTCAAGATGCTCTCAGGGAAGCCTTGTAGAGATCTTGTTTCCTTGGAGTAACTTTGCTAAAGACACCTTTACTAGGACATCCTGAGGACTTGGCTCATAGGGCTGTTGGTAGGTAGGAGCTGAGCAGAAGAAAGTCCAAAGCAATCTCAAACTGAGCTGCTTGGCCCTCTTTGTGTCCAAGGTTTCATCTAAAATTCCTACGTAGGCATCTGGTGCAGAATCTGACACGCTTGGACTTTGTTTTTGTAACCATGTAGACATTGGTGTATTTAAGGAAAGGCACGTTGGGGTTTCTCTCCAGTGGAGGTTTTGGGTTATGTGCAGGACTGTTACTGTAATGTGAAGGCCCCAGTGGATCATTGATGAAGTGAAGCCTCAAACGGCCACGATCTCCTTGTGCCCTCCTTTCCCCCTGAGCAGTGAAACTACAACATTGTCCCCAGTCTCACTTAATTTAGAGTCTCTTACTCCTCCCTATCTGGTCTGTAGATGGTGCTGTGCAGGCATTCCTAGAGTACCAATGTCTCTTGCATCTTTTTTTTCTAGCTTGTAAAAGTTAGAGGTTGTTAAGTGGCTCTCTAAAAGCAAAGCTGTTAGAAAACGTCAGGACTGTGTCACATGCCCTGTATGTGACAAAATGCAGTGTGTAGCTCTTGCTATCAACAGTTTCCCCAGGACATCATGAAACCCAGTGACCATAGTAGAACCTTCTACATCTTCTCTGTTCTGACAATCATGGGTACTTAACTCGCTTTCTCTTAATGCCAGTGCAATACACCTAAACAAAATCATTTCCAGCACATTAGTGATGAATAAAGTTTGCCTTGTCTGTAAGAATCAGAACTAACTTGGAGGAAAATGTCATGGAGGGGAAATAGAATGATTGCTGGGGAAGATGATCTCAAAAATGAAAATAGGTGACTTTGCCCCCAAAGGATTTAATGTGTCACTAAGTTTCCCTCCTCCCCCTTCATTCTCTTCAGGAATCCAGAACTCCATTTTTCACATGAGTGTGTATTGATCACCTGTGAGCCACTTCTTTCGATATTGCTCTGCTTTTTTATCACTTCTGAAGCATCTTGACAAATAACCTAAGCCATGTTTGGTCTGTCCAGACTCTGCCTAACTCATGTAAAGCAGGGTAGGTTGACAAGTGTGGCTTTGAAAGACTGCAGGTCCTACACTAGGGGGGTCTCTTGATGCAGGCAGTGAGGGCAGGCATGTGGTGAGTATATATCTGCCCCTAAATATCCACCACTAAAGACAGCACCTGGCCTTGAGAAACTTAGAGTGAGAAATTTCAGCTCTGCTAGCAAAACTTGTGTTTCTGTTGGAGACAGCTGAAGGTTGTGCAGAAGTCCATGGACCATGTTTGAGCTTTTAAATTAGTGAGTGTAGTCTGAACATTAATATTTCCTGTTCAGTGGACCCTCAGAAGTGTCTCAGTTTAGATTTCACATTGTATGTCTAATGTAGCAATAATTAGATTTTATTGGCTGCAGTAAAACAATGGTTGTTTCCACTTGTGGGGGAAGATAACTCTGTCTGTAATATTTAAAGTTTCATCTCCCTTGCTGTGCAAGACATAAGCTCATAATTATTATAGAAATAGAGGAGCATGAAGCATTTTTGGCTTTAAAGTAAAGCAGCGTGCACAAGCTGTGTCAGCTTGTGGTTGCTTCTTGAGCAGCAGTTGCTTTGGAAATCTAAACCTGACTGCTGTCATGTTTACTGAGTGTGCAGTAGATTTCTTTGGTGGGCACTCAATGTGAATGATTTGCCAGGAAAGCAAGGGGCTGCTTCATTTAAATGGCCCAAGTAACTTGCAAGTAGAGGATTTGATGGAAATACTTAGAGGGGGGTTTTACCTTTCTTTTGCTCACTGTGTCTTTGCTCTTCATGTCAAACAAAACCAAGCCAAATTAGTGTGAGTGAACTCTCTTTTGAGCATTGGGTGTTAGGATGATGAACTGTGCCCGTGTGCAGTTGGAACAGATGAGCAGCTCCAACTTCAGGCTGTGTGCTTTTTGCATGAACAGAGTTGCACGATTACAGTGACTTCAAAAAGAGGCTCGCATGAGGCCCGAATTGCCTTTTGACTAAAAAGAACTATGACAAGAGGAAGGATGACTGGATGAAACTTCCTAATAGATGAGGAAATTTCTTTTCTTTTTAAATAGATGGAGTCTGCACGCAAAGCATGGGAGAATTCCCCAAACATGGGGGAGAAGAGTTCACCGGTGACCTCGGCAGCGTCCCCCATTGCTGGTGGCGGCAGCAGCAGCAGCAGCAACACTGGGCCCAGCAGTGGCACTTACAGCTCTTTCTCAAGTGCATCAATGCCCCCTATTCCTGTGGCCTCAGTTACCCCCACAACTTCCCTCTCAGGTACCACGTGTCAAAGCTGCAGTGTCCCGTTTTGTTGTTCCTTGCTTATGTTTTTCAAGGGATTGGATTCCCTTTGCAATTGTTTAATGCAAAGCTAACAAAAGATTCATGCTGGAAATGGAATGTAGGATCTGAACAGCAGCTTCCCAAATAATCTGTTAACTGACTTCACCTGTTTCACTTCAGTCAGCTGAAAGTAATACTAATATGTCTCTGTCTAAGCTACTTACATGGACTTGAAAGAGGAGGTAAATGTCTCTTGTCTACCTTATTGGTTTCATTTTGTTCAGTTAGATGGAGGCAAACACGTAGATTTTGGAGCAGAGGGTAGTTCTGGTGTCCAGCTCATTGCAGTCTTACTTCCATTTGTGCTCTTGCTTTCTAAGTTAAAGCTTCAAGAACTTAAACCAAAACCTATTTGCAAAAGGCAGAGCAAATGTCCAGCTACTCTTCACAAACAGTGCTGGGTGCCACCTTGGTTCTTAGCAGCAAACAAAAGATGCTGAATCTGGTTGTGTTAATGCCTTGGAATATTAAAATGTATCTCCATGAGAGGCACAAGCATTGTGAGTTGCAATGTTTTGTTGCATAACTAACCAAGCTGTCTCCTTCAGTATTTCTGTGGGCTCCTGTGCCTGAGAAGGGAGATGTTATGGTTGCAGCACTTCCCTTAGTGAACTTCACAGAATTGTCTCCATACTGTTCTTGTGTTGGTGGGAACAGCTGCATTAGGTTTCAGTGGTCTTTACCAGTTGTGGCTGTGCTTACAGAGCTGTCCAAAAATTTTGACCTCTGAGTGATGAGGCTTTGAAATATCTTTGACTGATGCATCCCTTGCTTCTCTCTTCCTAGGAGCTGGAACATACACAACCTCTTCACTGAGTACAAAGACTGCAAGCACCTCAGACCCTCCTAATATCTGTAAAGTGAAACCCCAGCAGCTGCAGACAAGCAGCTTGGCTTCTGCCAGCCACTTCTCCCAGCTGAGCTGCATGCCATCCCTCATTGCCCAGCAGCAGCAGAGTCCCCAGGTCTATGTCTCTCAGTCTGCAGCAGGTAATGGTCTTTGTGGCTGAGAAGCCACACATCTGCTTTTTTGGAATTTTTGACGCTGGAGAGTTGAATCTGATTCTGGTTTTTCTCTGCAGTATAAAGACAAGATGATAAAAAAGAGTGTTCTGTAAGCAGATACTCACTGATTGTCTTACTCTGAATCTATAGTGCTTTATCTGGAAGTACAAAGGTAGTCCTGTGTTAGTTTTTTGAGGAAAGTACGTTTGAGTCTCTTAAATGTACCATTTTTCTGTTGCAGAATTGTAAATTGCTATTTAAGACCAGGAATGATTTAGTCTTAATTTCTTTCTTAAAATGCTACAGTAGTTGAGAGTTGTGACTTTTTTTTCTTTAAGGAAAATCCTACATCTAGCTGACAATCTAGTTGAATTACATGACAGCGTAACAAGTTCTTGCCCTTCATCCAAATGCCTTTTTTGGCCAGAATCTGTTGTTCATCCCCCCAGAACTGTGTGGGATTAATGATACCTTTGCAAGAGTGATAGATTCTGGGGGTGAATTGGAAAAGCTACCAAAGCTGGTGAGGCACACAGCTCTCCAGTGCTGTTCTTGCTCCCAAGCTCTCTGGTAGCTGTTACAGTGGGAAGTACTGACAGTAGCTGCATCTTTAACTCTTGATGAAAACCTTTCTAGCAGGGAGGTGTTGGGAATCAGGTACTAATTGTATTGCTCTTCCTGAGGTACTACAGCTCAGATCCCAGCATTTTACATGGATACAAGTCACCTGTTCAACACCCAGCATGCCCGTCTGGCACCACCTTCTCTGGCCCAGCAGCAGGGCTTCCAGCCAGGGCTTTCTCAGGTACTTGGGGATTCCCAGTTCTCTTTTTTTCCCTCCCTATCCATATTGCCTTCAAAGTTCTGCTAATTATCCGATGGGGGCAGGGGAGAGTGAGACTAAAGACTGCAAAAAATGAGGTCATGCCTGCCCTTGCTGTTTCGTTCTGGTGCACGCAGGCAATGTTTGATTATTTGTCATGAAAGTGGAGAGAATAAGCTTCCACTGACAAATACATGTGAAAGTTCATATTCCTGGCAGGTGTTTCTGTGGCCCCATGTTACTGCAGCTTTACTCAACTTCTGTAGGACAAAATTATACACAGTCTCATGCAGTTGTTCTGTACGCAGATCTGAATAATTTACTCAGTTTCTGCTGGTTATTTGTCAGGAAAAGTATAAAATTCAACTGGAAAGTAGTTTTCATAAGGGCAGCTCTGCATGCAGCCTTGGGATTTGACATCCTTATTTTACTTTTCATAATGCTGCACAAATCCTGGCACACGTTTAACTGTAGCTTTTCTGACTTAATGTTTTCTCTTTTATGCAGCCTGCTTCAGTTCAGCAGATCCCCATCCCCATCTATGCACCTCTGCAAGGACAGCATCAAGCTCAGCTGAGTTTAGGAGCAGCACCAGCTGTTTCACAAGCCCAGGAGTTGTTCAATTCTTCCTTACAACCTTACAGGTAGGTAGCATATGCAAATTGCTTTGGGGTTTTAGTGTCAGAATTATTGAACTTGGATCCCCGCAGATTTGCATTCTGTGCTCCATAGCTGCCTCACCTTCCTGTCTTCCCCAAAATCTCTTTTGTCTGAGAACTCTGGATGCAGACTGTCTGCCTTGTACAGATGTAGTGAAACCAGGGGTTCAGAAGCTATACATGGTAGTTGTATCTTCAGGAATCCAGACTAAAAAGAGCTGAAAACATCAGTCTGTCATACTAAGAGAACAGAAAGTGTCTGTCCCTTTAGTTCAGCAATTTGTTTTTCCTAATCACACCAACATTGGAGTCTTGAAATCCTTTGAAGTTCCAGTTTGAACTAATAGGTGGTAAAAACTTTATTTCAGATGTGTGAGGGGCAGCAGGGTGTGTTTTAGAATGTTTTCTGTTTGCTGCAAAAGGTAACAGTAGGACCAGCATCTCTCAAATGGCACTGACAGCCAGACAAACTTCCACTGTAAGCCTTTCCAAAGCTTCCTTGCACTTCTTATCCAAACTGATTCACAGCAGTATAATTCTGACACATGTTGTTAGTTCCACTGTGAGAAAGCTTCTTTGGAGTTTAATTAGAGACTTTTGCATAGGCTGTAGGAAAACCTGCTGGTTGCAGTGTAGAAGGCTGAGGCCCAGAAGGTTTAATTAACTACATTTGTATCCTGACTTTGTGCTTGGCTGACTTTGTGGGACCAAATATTGCTTGTCCTGCTACAGCTGACAAAAGCTGTTGCAAACAGTTGGCTAATTGCAGAAACACAATCAGGCTGGCATGTGGTGCAGATTAAATAAATCTGATCACACACAAACATGGCATTAATGGAGTTCTAACAGTGTGAGTACTTCTCCCACACAGTAAATGTGCAGAGGAGGATAAGCTTGGAGATGTACAAGTTATTGGTTTAAAACAACACAACCAAAAGTTAAACGTGAATAAAAAAAAAACTTGTGAAAAGAATTTTGGCTTGATTGAAGACAATCCTCTGCATTCAATCTGGAAAAGTTTTTGCAGTGCTCAGAGTATGCTGTAAGAGTGTTTTGCAGTGAGGGAAGGGTGCAGAACAAAGCTCACCCAGGCGTGGTCACAAGCAAACCCCACCACACCAAGAGATTAACAGGACCAGTGCTGTGCTCAGACAGATCCAGCACGGGCTGAAGTAAAAAGTGTTTTCACATCAAAAACACTCTCCTCTGATCTCAAAAGCTTCGAGAGTGGCATTTAGTTAAAAACTCCTGATTTCTTCAGTCTGAAGGTGGCTACTCACCAAGTTCTTAATGGAATGTTTAGATAAATCTTTCTGATGGACTAAACCTGCTGTGGTGCTTTGCTGTACTGGCTTTGGTCTTCTTTAAACAAACTGCAACTTCCCCATGCTGGTGACAAAGGAAGATCTGGTTAAAATTAAAGGCTGTGAGGTCTTCTGAAACCAAAATATTCATTTGGAAGCTACCATTGTCAGCATCCAGTGATGTAAGCTGTAAGGATTAGAAGTTGGAGTGTGGAGCTCTGTGGAGTCAAGAGAACAAAGCAGTTCACTTTGATTAAGTGGAGCTACTCACATGTGCTTTCCCATCCCGCCTTGTAGCACAGGAACTAAGAGCTGGCAGCTTCTCTGTGTTACAGTCACCTAAGAACTATTTCAACATGCACATCTAAATAGCTAATTGTGATCTAAGATTTTAGTAAAAAGCCTCATGGTTTTTTCCTGTGGCCTTTAGTAGCAGCCATTATTTTGTTGTCTGCGGAGTAAATTGAAAAAAGTCTGCCTTTCTGAGGTGAAAATGTGTTCAGTAATTCTATTTAAAGAATATAAGCTAAGCATCCTAATTCTGTTTAAAGAACATAAGCAGTGCTCTTCATTTTTGGTGGCTCGTTGTTGGGCTCTGTCAGAATTTTTATGTTTGACGCTTCAATCTCTTGCAGATCCCAGCAAGCTTTTATGCAGAGTGGTTTGTCTCAGCCATCACCAGTGGTTCTGTCTGGCACAGCCTTACACAACTTCCCAGCAGTGCAACACCAGGAGCTGGCTAAGGCACAGTCCAGCCTGGCATTCCAGCAGACTTCCAACACTCAGCCTATTCCTATCTTGTACGAGCATCAGCTTGGGCAGGCTTCAGGACTGGGAGGCTCTCAGCTGATTGACACACACCTTCTGCAGGTAGGAAATGCTCCAAATGCAAACCTTCTGCACTGGGCTGATACAGGAAATCAAGTCTTGCTCAAGCTGGGTGGCAGGAAACTTAAGACACTTGGAAGAGAATGTTCTTTTAATTTAATAAATGTACATTAGCATGATCTCTGAATTGAGGCTTGTTACCCAAATTACAGGGCTCCTTGAACTGAGTCATTAATTAGAGCTTCAGGTTTAATTTCTGTTAATGATGATAAAGGGCTGTTCCACCAAATGAGAGCTTTATCACAGAGTGAAACCTTCAGCTCCCCATGCTGTGGTTTCTCCTGCACTGGTTGGTGCTCTCCTGAATGCTCTTAATGGGATGGTGTCTCTTGCTCTTCCTAGGCCAGAGCTACGCTCACTCAGGCTTCAAATCTCTACTCTGGGCAAGTTCAGCAGCCTGGCCAGAGCAATTTCTACAACACTGCCCAGTCTCCCAGTGCTCTCCAGCAGGTAAACTATGGCATGGTAAATTTCCTACATTGTATTCTTCTTAAAAGCATGTGGTGGTTGGTGGTGTCTGTGGGGTGGGAATAGAGGGGAGGGCTGAGACAGCCTTTAATTCTTCCAAAATAAGAATTGAAAGTTAATAGTGAAGGAGGCTACAGCAGCAGCCCTGCACAAACTTGAATGGCTGAGATGTTGGATGGTCTGCAGTTCATGTTGATCATTTGTACCTGGCATCCTTCTCTTGAATAGTTCATTTTTCAGTGATGGGCAAAGGTTTCATTGGCACAGTGGTGTTGCTAATTGAGGCACGTGATGATGCCATTATGGAAGCAAATATCAGGAGATAGAGATGGTGGAGAGAAAGAGGGGCAAACTCCAGGTGCTTTGTGCAGCCTAATTGTTAACTCCAGTTGTCACTGAGCTGGAGCCCAGGAGTGCTCCATGTGCCAGTGATAGCCAATACATAGAAAATACTGAGAAGTCAGCAGATAGGTGATCATGCAGGACAGCCAGGTCCTAATCAGTAACCTGCCTCAGGTTGTTTGTAAAATAACTCCAGTGATTTGAAGGGTTTTTAATTCTTTTGTGAGAGAACTGTTCAATTGCTCTGTGCAAGCATTCTGTCCTGTTTACAGGATACTGTCTAGTGGTTTCCATCTTCTGGTTCAGTTTTTTTTATTGAAATTACTTTTTAAAAAAAGCTTGTTTTGGATTGATTTATTATAATAACCTACCTCATACACAGGAAAAGTTGCCAAGACAGATCCAGAAGAGTCTTAAAAGATTGGATGTTGTCTGTTGGAAACCTAGCACAGAGTTTTAAGGACCTTTTAGAAGAGTTGGTGCTTTTAATGTGTTCAGTTCTGGCTGTCTCTAATTTTAATCTGTTATTCTTCAGAACAGAATCCTAGTAAGCCTTTCACATTTGGAATCTTGTATCAATCTCCTGGTCACATTCAGAATATAATTTTGCAGGCAGTGAATTGTCAGACCAAGACATGCAGTAACTCCTGCCAGTCAGGTCTCTGCTGTGGTATTTCCATGTTTATCACTACCACTCTCTGGTGTTTTCAACCCACAGCACTCATGGTAAATGCAGGCAAGGGCCAGGCTGTGTGTTTTTGGCATTGTTTTTAAGCTCAAACTGCTGGTTGTTGGAACTCCTGCAAAGTAAAATCCAATTTTCATCCCAATGTCCTTTGATGACTAAAATTATTTCAGGTGAACAAATAAGCCTGTCCAGTCCCGTCCTGTCCCCCCATCCCCAGACTGATTATTTTGTCCACTTTTGTTTTCTGAGTTGAATTAAATTTCCCACCACACAGTGAAATCACATGGAATGATGTTGGAGGTAGGAGATCTCATGCAACTTTGTTTCTGCAAAGCAAAGACGCAAATGCTATTAGAACTGATTATAAAAGCAAACTGAGCAATAAATTCACTTATTTGCTTGCAGCTCTCTGGTTAAATAAATGAACTCATTAAGCCATTTGCCTGGAATAAAGCTGATGTAGAGCTAGTAATGGAAGTTACATAATGGCCTTTGTGTCTCTGTTACTGGTGATTTTGTGCTCTCTCTCCAGGTGACAGTACCTTTGCCAGGATCACAGATCTCTTTGCCCAACTTTGGATCCACAGCACAGCCCCTGATTGCCCTTCCCCAGTCCTTACAGCCACCACTACAGCACACCCCACCACAGGCTCAGGCTCAGAACCTGAGCAGACCTGCACAAGTGACCCAGCCTTTCAGAGGATTGATCCCAGCAGGAACTCAGCACAGCATGATTGCTGCAACTGGAAAGGTAACAACACTGCCACATCTACAGGACAGGAATTCATTTGAAGCACAGCTCTTTGCTGGTTTATATAACCAGCACAGAAATTCACATTGACTTTGTGCATCTGAAAAATCTGCCTCAGCTTTAAAAGGTAGAAAAGACAGTCAAGGTTAATGCCTTAGTGACTGGGTCTGTGCATTTAGCTGAGGTTTTGTAGTTAACTTGGTGCTGGTCCATTTGCACTGCAGGAATACCTGGTTTGATAGTGCCATCATGGACTAGTAGGGGAGTTCATGTAGAAGCCATGTGGAAAATAGCACTGAGCTGTTGTTAGAGCAGCAGGGGAACAACAGGCTCTGTCAGGGCTGGTGGCAGATTCTGGGCCTGCTTATGTTTGTTGCTTTGCTTCTGGACTCAAAGCAGAGCAAGTTGTTTGGGTTCAAGGGTTTTCAGTGCAACAAAGGGGAGTTTTAGGGGCTTCAGTGGACTCTGTATCAGCCATGACCTTAATCCAGAACTAAACTACTATTATTGCTGGGGGTCTGCCTTTCTGCATAGCACAGCATGGTGCATACTAAAAATACAGCATTGTATGCAAGACAGGATCTTTCTGTAATGAAAAAAGAAAAGGCTGGTCTTGCAGCTCAGGAAAACTGAGTGACAGGCCCAGTAAAGAAGTAACACTAAAATAGTGCAAGAAACTTGACTGTCTAGGGGGGAATTCTCTCCTCTCCTTTATGTGAAGCTGCTAAGGTAATTGCTGATGAGGGGATGTGTGGAGCTGGCTTCCAATCACGAGGTCTCTTGTCTTAGATGGAATCCCAGCTTTACAGGCACCGGGGATTTTCGGATAGTGTGCAGCACTCGGCAGTTGCAGTCCGCTTCCAGGTGAGCAGTGGGTGACACCCCTGGACATGGACACAGCTCAGCTGACTGGCAGAACAGCCAGGTCTTCCCTCCTCAGGGACTGACCTACCTCTGCAGCTGCACCTGAAATCCCTGCAGCTGCTGGCCGAGATTTTAGGGTGCTTTTGAATATGAAATAACCCCGCAGCCGCAGTGATTTACAGCTGCGATAAGAAAAATCTGGAGTGTTAATTCCGTGTCTTGGACAGTAAGGGCAGTCAGAATTTCAGAGCACCTGGATGAAGTTACATCTCCTCACCCCCAGAGTGTGTATGGTGATTTTTGCACCGTGCAGTTTTCCAGCTTCATGGGGTCTGGCCAAATCTCTTCAGCTTTGTCGCTGTTAGGAGCCCGTTCTGCAAGCAGCAGCAAGTTTCTCCCTGCATTGTCACTGGGAAATGATCGCTCATTTCAGCAAAAAAATGAGGGAAGAGCTGCAGTGGGATGGTGGCCTTAGATGACTTTCCTGCCCTGCTCTAAGATTCCCATCATGTTGCTGCTAAAGAAAGTCAACTTAAAACAGCCTCTCATTTTTAGGTGATTTATTGTTGCTGTAACGCTTCATGGCCATGTGTGGAAATACGCTGTTCCAAAGACTCATTTATTCTGTTGCAATGTCATTGCTCCAGTTAGTCTGGAGATCGTTTTGCATGAATGACAGCTCCATTTTTGCTGTGCTTTGGGTTTGTTTATTTTTATAGATCTGGACTACTTTATGGGATTCTTCTTCTCAGCATTTTTCAGGATGATTTCTAAATATTTTCATGTGGTACCTGAGATTGGAATCCCAGATAAGGAGATCTCAACTCCAAAACATATCTTTTTTTCTTTTTTTTTAGGGCCAAATAGATGAAATGACTCTCAAACCCCCTGTCATTATGCAGGAGGACCAAGTTAGAAAGCCAATACCATTGCTGCAAGTGCCAGATAGGGCAGGAAAGTTGTACACAGAGGTGCTTGTGGTGCTGGGCCTGTCCTTATTATGAGAGGCTGTTCTGCAGTCAGGCTTTCATCTCCACTTAACTGACCTCTTTTCATTGAGGTAAGCTAACTGCTGCTTAGCAAACACAATTTTTTTAATTAGAATTAACGTGTCAGTTGCTGTGTTTTTCAGATATCAGAAATGGACCTGAAGGCCTTTGGAGGTGGCATTGATGTTAAACCTGGAACACCACCAGTTACTGGCAGAAGTACTACCCCAACCTCCAGTCCCTTCCGGTAAATCTCCCTTAAGCTCAAAATTCCTTAAAACCAGAGCTAGAAAATGTACCTAGTCATGCATGAGCAGCCTGTTGTGGAAGGTGTGAGGTGAGGGGCCTTTGATACAAGATACAATCTGAGCTCATGAGCAGCATTCCAGTGGGTCATCAATCTGCTGTAGTTAAACAGAAGTAAATAACTCTGAAATAAAATGTCAGAAATATTTTTTGGGGTAAATGAAACTAAGCAAGTCGTGAAATGACCCAGGGTTGTACCAGTAAGGCATAGAAGTGGCAGGGAAGATGTACTTGGGGATAACACTGTAAGACAGTTTATCTGAATTGTGGTGTTCAAAGTAAAAAACACTTCAAGGCTTAGACAGAGTGGTGGCAACGGCTCTGTTAGAGGAATAAGTGTTGTTGCAAGGTCTGTAAGCTGCTCACAGGTGAAATTAGTAAACAAAACAGACTCCTTTAAGCTGACAAAATACTGGTGTGTGGAGATTAGCTGGTGTCCCTGCTACTGGAGTGTGTCACCCACACCCTCTGCACGAGAACTCTCTGCAAGTCAAGCTCCCTTTCCTAAAGAAGGCTGCACACTCTTTTCTCTCTCTTTGAGAGCTGTTTGCTGCCCTTCCCCCAGATAATCAGTCAAGCTTCATGTAATTCTTGGTGATTCAACACCTAGGAAGTTTTAATGGAGGGTCATGTTTTTAGCCAGATAAAGCAGGGGGAGAGCATTTTCTGTGAATTCTTGAAATCTGTTCAAGGGCATTTTGAAACATTTGACAGCAGGTCAGAGGAGAAGCAGCTGCATGTTCACTGCCTGTTGTGACAAGCTCTGAAGGTGCTGTGGTAGAGCACAGAGTGACTGTGAAGGAGCAGGACTGAACATGAGATAGCAGGGATGGGAAGGGAACACACGTCTGCCATCAGTGTTTGTGTCACGAGTACTTGGGGCACAGGGCTCTCTCATACAGACATACCCTGGAATCTTTCATAGCCCAAATATTTCTGATTATGCTTTCTCTTTGAATTCTGAAGTTCTGATGTTTTTAGTGCATGGAAGAAACTTCTGTATAGAAAAAATCTCACACCGGCTTTTTCAGATTTATTCTACCCCCCTCCAGTGCTGAATTTCTAGTTAAGTTGTAACTAAGGGCAGAAACATCCTCTGAATGAAAGCAGTTGATTTTAACTGGAGTTCTTTCCTTTAGGGCCAGTTCTACAAGTCCTAACAATCAGTCCAATAAAATGAACAGCATTGTCTACCAGAAGCAGTTCCAGTCAGCAGCTGCAGCTGTGAGAATGACACAGCCCTTTCCTGCACAATTTGCACCACAGGTAGGTCATCGGTGGCTTCCTACAAACAGGTTTGTTCCTCTCTGTGACCTGGTGGCTCTGACTCAACTGTGTTTCCTCAGTCTTTGTTATGGGGAGATACAAAATGGAATCCCTAAAATGAAATGGCGTAAGAAACCCGATTTCAAGATGAAAGCAAAAACTTACCTCTCTGACCTTGCTTACAAGTAGTGCTGATTTTGTGGTGTTTAATTTTGAGTTCTGTGCACGCTGAGGAATTCAGTACAAGTTGTGAATGATGTAGAATAGATGTTGTTCTGGCTTGCCCAGGCAGCTGCAATGCACCTTGTCCTGCAAAAACAGCTCATTTGCTTGGGAAAGGGGAGAAGCTTCGTGTCTCAGAAGGGTCCCAGTGCATATTTTACAAGTGTAAAGACTGAGCAGATTTGCAGCTCTGAAGTATCGAAGGAGCAGTTCAGGTTGGAAAGGATCTCTGAGGTCACACAGTCCATGCCAGGCAGGGCTGATGGCAAAGGGTTTGATTTGCTTTGGCATTCCAGGGAGCACAGCTTCCAGGGGTGGTGCATCCCTGTTGCAGGTGACTGGAGCCAGGCTGTAGGGAAATGTAGCCTCTGTAAAAGTGTAGGATATTTCTGTCTTCCTTTTAGCATTTGGAGTGTTTGACTGCAGGACTTGAGATTTGATTTCTGGATTGTCACTGGCAGAAACTGCCTCACCTTCCTGGGGCTGCCTTTCACCGGTGGCTGCTCCCCTGCCTTGTGAGGGTCTTCTCCCTGCTTAGCAGCTGGGTTGAAGTTGTTGGTGCTGCTTTCAGGCACAGCAGCACTGCAGGGCTGGTTTGCTCTTGCAGTTCAAGCCTGTTTTCTTGACATTCATTTCATAGCAGAGTAGCAGCTTTTTCCCCGTTAAGATAACGCCAACGTGCAATCGAGTTGGCAATTTTCTAATTGAGAAATGTCTCTTTTTGTTGTTTTTCCCCCACTTAGATCCTCTCTCAGCCTAACCTGCTCCCTCCATTGGTAAGAGCCCCATTTACTAACACCTTCCCAGCGCCTGTTCAGAGGCTGCCGGTAGTTCTGCATAGTCAGATGCCGTCTCAGATGACCACAGGCCTTATGAGCCACCCTCAGTTACCACGTGTGGCCAGAGGTCCTTGTGGATCAGTCCCTGGAGCCAGAGGCACTCAGGCCCAGGCTGCGCTGAAGGCTGAACGAGACATGAAGGTCAGTATGTGAACAGCAGTGCTGTTACAGCAGTTCAGTCTGGCAGCTCCCAGGGCTGCAAGTCATGGCTTCAGAAAGTGCCTCTGGACCCCAAGCCAGTAGCCAGGCCCTTAACAGCTGAACACAGTCCTTCTCTAAGCCCTGTTATTTTTAAATAAGAATTTTAGACTAAAATATTTGTAGGGAGCTTTCTGTATCAAGTGGTCTTGTGGTCAGCAGTTGTGGAACTGCCACTGCTGTCCAAGGCAAACAGAGGTGTCAGGAGCCTGGTTGTTTTTGGATGAGTGGTGAAGCTGCACACCTGGCTGTTAGCTGTCCTCTCGTCCCCTGCTGCTCCTGTTCCAGCCAGCCTCGCTCCTTGGTGACTCCGGAGAGTCATTTCCCAGTGGTTTGAAGTGCCTGTGGTGAATTCTCTGTGGTAGAATGCAGTACATGATGCTCTCTGCAGAAGAGGGGGCTGCATTTCAGTAGCAGGTGATGACAGTCACCTGACTTGTTACAGCACTTTGGGACCCTTCAGTTCGAGGCAGACTCTTCTTCCAGGGCAGGACTGCGGTGTGGGACGTGTGTGTAGGGACACTGAGCCCGTTTGCTGCAGAAAAGAAGTTGCTTGAATGGATGATAGTTTGGGGCTCCTTCATCTGCTGCCCTTCCTGCAACCCCTGCACTGAGGTGTCAGACCAAGAGAATGTGTTCTGGTTATGCATGGCTGTGGGAGAACTGATTACCCCTGAAATTCTAGGTGGTTGGTCCATTTTCTACCACCAGTTTATGCAGCCTGTAGTTGCTTGCCAGGTGATGCTCTATGCCTTGTCCTGAGTGTGCACTGCGAGTTGAATGTAGCCAGTCAGAGCAGACACTGACACACAGTTCTGGTTTCCTTAATCTCCTGCAAACACTGCTGAGAGGAGTGAGAGTGACTCTGTCATGCTTGGTTACTGGTGATCACGTCATCCAGCATTAACCTCAGGGGATGGCTGAAATGTGGGTGAAAGGTTCCAGGTGTCCATCTGGCTCCAGTAAAATCAGGCTGTTGCTGCAGTCCTGCACACCAGAGTTCACAGGTTTGTTTTCTGTTCTGTTGCTGCTTGAGTTACTTGGAGCAACTACACAGTGTGTGAGCCAAGGCCTCTTGTTCCAGATTTTTGCTGTTTTGTGCCCCTGTTGTGTGTGTGTGTGTCCCAGCCCTATTTTTTTGTAAAAAAGCAGAAAATACTCAGAGAGGTACATGGAGGCTTGGTGCCTGTATTGTAGTTGGAGTTCCTTGTGTTAAGATTCTCCTTTTTAATTTAAAATAAAAAGGTGTTTGACTGCACTGGGCTTTATTGTTCAACTTCCGAATGATCGAACTCTCAATGGAACTTCTGCTCTCTGGGCAGGAAAGCCAAGTGCTTGCTCTGAAGTGTCTGATGTGCACAGTGTGAAAACTGTAACGGGAACATGTCACAGAGGCTGAATTCCACAGGTGCAGGTCAGGGTTACTGGTGGGATTCAGAGGAAGGAAGGCAGGCAGGCAGTGGTTTGTGCTGCCTGGGATGAGAGCCCGCTTGGAGCGGGAAGCAGATCAGGCTTCAGTTTACACACAACACGCGTTGACCCTGGTTCATTTCCATCCCAGCTGCAAACTCCAGGGTCTGTCCAGAGTCCCAGGGGGAAAGGGGGTGCTCAGACTGTGCTGCTGAGAGAGCCCTGTGCTCCGGAGGGGCCTCACACGCAGCAGGAGCAGTGACAGCGGGAGTGGCCCTTGGGGCCCACGGCAGTGTCCTGCAGACACCTCTGCCTCTGCTCGTGTCTGACCTGTGCTCAGGGGGAAGCTGCAGTTCAAGCCTGCTGTCAGCAGTGTTCTATTTGTAAAGCTCTGCAGTAGTAGTGGCATGAAAAGATGAGGTAATACTTCAGACCGTTGTCCCTGATCCTCTTTGTCAGGGAAGAACTGGGAAGAGCAGGGGAAGCCCAGGCATGATGTTAAACTACTGCTGAGGAGCCAAGCACCCAGACGTGGTGACATCAGGGAAGCAGCAGGATGGACACTGCCTTTTCTAGGAAACTCTGGCCACTGTGGTCAGTCCTTCCCCTTTCATTTGGGAAATACTTTTGTGAAGTCACTCCCATTCCAATGCCCTCTCTTCAGTAAACTTATTTTCTCCCTCTCTTAAGGCAAAGCAAAGAGCAGAGGTCCTTCAGTCCACCCAGAGATTCTTTTCTGAGCAGCAGCAGCAGAACAAACCCATAGGAGGCAAAGCCCCGAAAGTGGAGGAGAACGGGAGCAAACCCACCGAGGCAATTGCTGACTCTTCCGGAGTCTGCCAGGACAAAGCCGAGGAAAAGCCCGCCCCTGCGCCTGCTGCCACACCGAAACCTGTTAGAACTGGACCAATCAAACCTCAGGCAATCAAAACCGAGGAAACAAAATCTTAGAGGCTGTGTTCCCGTGGAGGGGGGGACAGGGGAGGGGGGCGAGGTGTCAGCAGCGTCAGTGGGCAGCCCGAAGGACAAAGAGCAGCCTGCTCTCCCTGCCGGGCTCCGAGCAGCCTCCAGGGGCATAGAAGCCGGCAGCAGTCGTGGTGCCAGCTGCTGTGTGTCCAGCTGAGCCCCTGGGCTCTCAGGGCTCCGTCTGCTCTAACAGCATGAAGGCTGCTTTGGTGTGTGCACGTCCCACGTGCGTGCACCTGGTTTGGCTGGCGCCTGCCCGCTTCCCAAAGCCACAACACGGACAAGTAGCAACGGCGGGGAAGAAGGTGGTGGGGAGGCATTTCTTAGCTGACACGATGACTTCTCTCATTTTCTTCAGGCTCTGATCTTCAGCTGCTATTTAGCTTTTTATAAGCCCATGAGTATGAGAACACGCAGATCTGAAGATGGTGCTGGGCCAAGTAATGTGTGTTAAGTTTTTAGTGACTTAAGGAGCTTCTATCTTGTATAAACAGAGGGATCCACGTATTTGCTGAGCGAGGTTTAACCTAACGCAGGCAGTGTTGGATTTCCCTCTGAAGGCAGTGCTTTGCTGGCTGCTGCTGCTTGGATGACAATTTACTGCATTTAGATCACCATATGAAAAAGCTACTTGGCCACCTGTGTCCTCTCCACCCGCTGCCCCCTCAGTGGCTCTCACCCCTGGAGTTGAAGGTTCGTTGCATCAATAGTCAGATTTGTTCCGTTCACCCCTGTCCAGCTGTCTTTATATGATGCGAGTGGTCCCTAAACGGTTTCCAGTTTCTGTCTGTAACACAGCAGCGAGCACTTAAACTGTGCCACAAGAATAAAAGAAACCTTATCAGATGAACGAGAGTTTTATCTCAAAGGTGCATTCTTTATATCAGAGCTGCGTTGCACCACCTCCTTGCCCACAGTGTGCTGGAAAGTAGAATCAAGTCAAATAAAATGCCTTTTTAATTGTATCCTCTAGTATTCTAGCTGTAGGACAGTACTGTATGATACTTCTGTGAATGTAAGATATCCTGTACCTGCTTATGATATGTAGTAGTGACTGTGCTATACTGGAGCTGTTTTTAATAATGTTATTCTAGAGGTTTTTTTCCAGACAATGATTGAAAAAGCTAATAAAAAGCACCAGGTACCACATCAGTAGCAGAATTTGCTGGTTTTTTCTGGGATTTTTTTTTTTCTTTTTTTTTTTTTTACGTTTTTTGGAAGGAAGAGTTGAAAGTCTAATGTGTATAATTTTGTTCAAATGACTGCAGAAGCTGGAAAGGCTGTTGCTGCTATTGATGCCTAGTGAATTGCTATTGGTTATCTTTTTATATAAATATATATATAATTTGAATTTTTGGAAACTAGCTGTGATGTCAACTTTGGAAAAAAGTATCCCACTTGTAGTGTGAGTTGGCATTGTACAGAAATTAACAGCCATATTGGTCTAGAAATGTTAAACTTAATTTTTTTTCCATTTGTACAGGGGTAACGCACTGTATGAAATATGTACGGTCTTATTTACATGGGTTTGATTACAGAAACTAATAAAGTATTCTCTAAATAAAGCCCCCGCCTGAGCTCGTGATTGGTGCAGCGCTGCAGGAGGCGAGGGGAGCGCCCGGGGAAAGCAGCTCCCCGAAGGACAGCGCTCCCAGGCAGCTCCCTTGTGTATCCCTGCACTTCTCCAGCCCTTCCCCAGCCAAGGGCTCGCAGGACGTGGCTGCCACGTTTGCCAGGAGTTCCATCTCCTGCTGTTGGAGCTGGGGTTATTCCCAGAGGGGAGCCAGGATGACCCGGTTGTCCCTTCCGCTGGTGAGTGACCACACCCGGGCAGCAGAGTTCAGGGAGCCCTGCCCCTCTCCCTGGGGTTCAGGACCAGCAGGACACAGCTGGCCACCAGAGGGAACTTGCTTCCCACAAAAACACCAGGAACCTTTGGTGTCCCGGTCTATGGGAATTAACTCCTGCCTGGGGAGAAGGTGCTGGCTGGCTCTGCACCTCTGAGGAAAGGGAGGGTCCAGCCAGGAGTGTTGGGGTGGCTCTGCAAGCACCACCAGAGTTCGGCAGGGTGACCTTTAGTCAGAGGTGTTGCTGCCAACCCTGTGGTGGGTCAGGAAGCAGCAGTTTGGGGCCACCAGAGGAGCTGGAGTCCTTTCCTGCCCAGGTTGGTTTTGTTCAGGGTAAAACTGCAGCAATATGGAGTAAATAAAAGGTGCTGGAATCCACAAATGCAGCTGTGGGCAGAAGGAGCCTCTGAGTAGGTAACAGTGCAGGTAAATCACCTTTTTCACAAGGATCTGTGTGAGCACAGCTGCAGTAAATGCTCGGAAAGGAGGGTGAACATGGGGGAGCTGAGGGAATGTAGATGCTGCTTCCATCTATAAATGTGCTACAAAAATAACTGAGTTGTGGTGATGTTTCCCCGCTTTGAGGTTGTCTTTGGCCTGCTTCATCTTGAAAGGACACCCCAAAATTGGGGACTCATTCACCAAACTTCTATTTTTAAGGAAATGCTGCTGAAAGGATTAATGTTAAATTCTGTAGTAATAAAGCCTGTGGGAAGTCAGAGGAATTTCCCACAGTCGGCTGTGGGAATGTACCAGGCTTTGGACTATTTCGTGCTCAGAGCAGGACAAGGGCAGTATTTCTGCAGAAGTTTAATTAAAAGTAAATGTTTGGGCATTTTGTGCCTCCAAATAACCCAGGTTTGATGTGTGCCTCTCCAAAACCCCAAACCACCCTGACTGCCTTTGAGGCCAGGTGGAGCTTTCAGTCGTTGACCCTGGTTCGTTGAATATTTTTATGACATTTAATCAGATAACTTGCTCCTGGCTATTTACACTGGAGTAGCTCTTGCTTTTTTAATTTGAGTGGGATTTGGTGTGTAATCTCTTTTCTAGGACTCTGGTCATCAGAAATAATTCTGCTGAACCTCCCAGAAATTAGGAAACAATTTTGTTTGGGGAATTCAATTTCTTTTTCGTTAACAATGTTGAGGCTGTGAAAGGGTTGTAACTTTCCTCAAGGGCAAGAGCCAGAAGGGGGTTAAATGTGACTGGGGCCAGATCCAGCAACCCCCCTGGGCTCAGGCTGGCTTCTTGCTGGGATGTGGGCAGGGAGGGCTTGTTTTCCCAAAACCTGTTAAGTAAAGCTGTGTATTCAGCGCTGTTCAGCTCCAGCCCAGCTTTCTGGAAATCCTGTGTACATTGGCTTGTCTTCCTTTATTTTCCTGATTAAGAGATGGACTTCCAGCCTGAAAAGGCCCTGGCGCAGGGAGGGCGGGAGCTGTCTGCCCTCAGTGTCTGGGCCAGCGAGGTGCTGCTGCTCCCCGGGGCTCTGCACAAACCCTGCCTTTCATCCTGAGGCTTGGCTCACACCCCCGGGAGCTGCGGGGTAAAGGGGGGCTCCAGCCTCACCTCCCATCCTGTTTGGGGACAGAAATGCCTTTCTCACATCCTTGGTGGCAGGTTCATGTGCACTGCTGGCTCTGGCTGCTGCCTGCTTTGCTCTCCCTGGCCCTGGCGGGCACCTGGCAGCTCCTGGGTGACCCCCACTGCTTCCCTCACCCAGATCCTGCCCTGGCCCCGGGGCTCCCCAGCTCTGTGTCTGACAGTGACAGGGGTGACATGTTCCTGAGCTACCTGGGGGCTGGCAGAGCCTGGCTGCAGATCCTGGGGCTGCTGGCACATCCCTGGCCAGGAAGACGCGTTCCTTCACTGGCCCGGGCTCAGGTGCGAGTCCCAGCCTGGCTCTGGGCCTGCCCAGCAGCAGGAATGGCTCTTTCAGCCTCCCCTCCCCACCCTGCAGCTCACCAAACACCCCAGCAGGACACAGAACTTAAGTCTCACATTTGAAAACCACATATTTTTTCCAAAATAAAGCATGGGGATGATGGATAAGCCAAATGTTTCATTATGATACTCAAATACACAGTGCTACACTTAAGGCAACAGTGTTAGTGTCAGGAGGGCAGCAGTGGGGTGAAGCATCTTACTGAAAGCCCATGTAGCTGTAGGCGATCATCAGTGTCCCACTGTGTTCTCTCCTTTTGCACTGCTCCAATCCGTGGTGTATTTCTGTCAGAAACTGCCTTCCAAATGTGGCATTTTCCTGCTCCAGGCTTTACAGCTCCCCCCACCAGCACCTTCAGCCTGTAGGTGCATCAAGAGGGGTACCAGCCCCCTACACTCCTTGGAAAACAGGCTTGGAAAGATGAGGTGTAGGGCAGCAGTGCTGCTGGGCAACGTTTATTGGGCCAGGACCCTACACAGCCCGTGGGGAGTGTGGTTGCTGCTGCCCCAAATGCCAGAGAGGGGGGAAAGAAGCCTCTTCCTACAAATTTCCTGTAATAAATAGATAAAACAGCGTGTTTGGGACTGGTGTGGGGAGAGCTGCTGGCCTGGAGTGGCCTGTAAAGCTGAAGCACATGGCTGGGAAGGGCTGGGTACAGAAAGGCCACCCGGCTGCGGGAGGCTCTGCCAGCACTCCTCACCCCTGCTCTCTTGGCTGCTGCTTTTTTTTTTTCCTCCAATAGAACAAGGCTTGGGCAATGCATGTCTGTATTTCCTGCTGCTTTTGAGCCTACTAGATGATTTTTGGAGGTGGCTGAGCTCCAGGATGCCCCTGGGCATTGGGAGTGTGGGATGCCAGTGGAGCTTGTGGGATCTCTCCATGGGAGCTCTGCAGGGCTGGAGCCTGGAAACAACAAAGCCTGACCCCGCAGAGGGGACCGCTGCTCACAACTAGGGAAAAACTTTTATTTTAAGGCAGGATCCTCCTGGGCAGCCCTTCTACCACCTGCCCTGCCCAGCCCTCACCATGCCTGAGCCCTCCCCGCTCCAAATTCAGGGTGGCCAGGCCGGGTGCTCACGGAGGATGCTGGAGCAGCTCAGGGCTGGGTACTGCTGTGACCCATCCAAAACCCACCCGAGGCTGGGGAGAGGCATCTCCCGGGCTCTGCTACAGCTCTGGAGCAGCGCTCATTTCTCTCTGCTGCACTTGAGCGCAATGGGGTGTGGCCCCCAGCATCACCCGAGGCGGTGTGAGCGGCGCTCCTGGCCGTGCCGGGGGAGACGGGGAGGGTAGCAGGGTGCCAAGGCACGCACAAGCCCCGGGGGCTGAGCCGGCGCGTTCCCAGCCTCGGCTCACGACCGGGAGAGGCGGACGGGGTAGGTGACCATGTTGAAGCTGTCCCAGGCGAAGAGCTGCCGCTCGGCAGGGTTGTAGTCCAGCATGCTGAGGTAGCGGAAGCGGTTCTCGAAGGGGATGCTGAGGGCGCGGCTGGTGCCCGTGGCGGTGTCGTAGGCGAAGTTGATGGTGGCGTTGGGCGCCGAGTAGCTGCTGACGGTGTAGAGGGTGCCGCAGATGAGGAAGGAGTTGGCCACCCCCCGCTTGCGGATGTTGGTCTCCCAGGTCCGACGGATCTCCAGCGTCTCGGGGTCCAGCTTGGAGAGGACGATGGCCCCCCGGGCTTTCTCGGTGCTGTAGATGACCCAGAGCCCCGTCTCATCCACCGCCAGGTCGATGTCGGTGTAGCCCCCCCAGGAGTAGGGGTATTGCCCGTGGTAGCCGGCGCCGGGGATCTCCCTCTCGGCCGTGATGGTCTCTCCCCGCAGGTCGTAGCGGGCCACGGAGCGGGAATGGCGGGGCTGGAAGAAGAGCCCGCCGCGGTAGATGACGGCCCCCGTGCTCTCCAGGGGCCGCGGCAGGATGTGCACCTTGGCGGGGTAGCCCCGGGCCAGCTGCTCGGCCTCCTCGTACTGGAAGAGCTGGCGCACCTCGGTGCCCACGGTGTCCACACGCCAGGTGTTGTCCCGCGTGAAGGGCGGCACGGGCTCGGGGTCCTTCATCCACACGCCGTACTTGCCCGCGATGGAGTCTGCCCGGCCGAACACCACGGGCTCTCCCACCCACACCAGCTGGCCGCAGCCTGCTGGGGACAGCACGGGAGAGAGAGCGGTCACCGCCAGCCCCTCGGGAGGGCAAGCGGCACTTGTGAGCGGCGGGACGTGCCCGTACCTGAGTCCTCCTTCCCCGGGCGGCCGAGCGCCGTCTCCTCCAGCAGCCGGGACACGGGAAGCTCCGTCCTCTCCGACTGCAGCTCCTGGTAGGTGAGGGGCTGCGGCTCCCAGCGCGGCGCTGCTGCGGGGCCAGGCACAGAGTGACCGGGGGGATGAACCAGCCCCACTCCCCGCCCCGCCTGCTCCTGCCGCCCTCGGGGGGCTCCGTGCCTGCCCGCTGCCCCCCAAAATGCCGATGCCTTGGTCAGGAGCCCGGTGCCCCCTCCCACTGCAGCAGGGCGCATTTGTGACCTGCTGAGAGGGACCCTGCTCCGCTGACGCTCTCGCCCCCCTAGCTGTTTAATTCTCTTTGGGGCGAACTCCTAATACCCCAGATTAGCACGGTACCCTACATCCCCCCTCTGCTGCGCGGCAGACGATGGGATGAGGAGGGATGGGGAGGGAGGTACGGGGCAATGGGCTGCGACCTCCCAGCAAGGCTGAGCCCACCAGGGTCCCAAGAGTGGGGGCAGCAGTGGGTGCAGCTCACGGGGGTTTGGCCGGTGCGGAGGAGCCGGTGGCACTGTCGGGGTCCCGGCCCCGGCACTTACCCTTGGCGGGGGCACGCAGCGTGTCCCGGCCGGGCCCCTCTCTGCCGGGGGGGCAGCGGGCGGCCCGCAGCCGGGTGATCTCCTGGGCGCTGCTCTCCAGCCGCCTGCCCAGCTCCTCTTTCTCCCGCTCCAGCCGCCCCTTCTCCTCCTCCAGCCGGGACTTGGCCCGCAGCAGCTCGCCGTACGCAACCTCCAGCCGGGCGGCCGAGGCCACTTGCTGGGGGTCCCGTGCCCCCCCCGGCTCGGCTCCCCGCGGCCCCGAGCCCCCCATCCCTCGCTCCCAGCTCTCCAGCCGGCTCAGGCGGGCGGCGAGGGCGGCCAGCTCGGCGCGCAGCTCGGGCACGCCGCCGGCAGCCTCGGGGCAGGCGGCCTCGACGGGGCTGGCGACCGTGAAGGAGTAGGTGCAGTGCCCGGAGCTGTCGTGGGCGCGGCGGAGGAATGCGGTGTCCGCCCGGCCGCCCAGGGCCACGGCCCCCCAGAGCAGCAGCCAGACCCCCAGCATGGCCCCGGCGCCGCCCCTCTGAGCGCGCCGGGCACCGGCGCCCGCATTTATAGGGGAAGAGAGTCGG
>VZTJ01000392.1:979599-990157 GCA_013397795.1 Orthonyx spaldingii
GTCGATGAGCCGGCGGACTCCCCTCGGCACCGGCCATTTCCCGCCGGCCCGGCCCGGCCCGCTGAGCGCGGGGGCCGCGGGGCCCCGTCCTCGGCCTGCCGGGCGCTCCCTGCTCTCCCCTCTAGGCTTCTGCCCCCGGGCACGGAGCCCCGCGGCACGGACCGGCCATGCCTCCCAAATTCAAGCGGCACCTGAACGACGACGAGGTGACGGGCTCGGTGAAGAGCGAGCGGGTGAGTGCCTTGCTCCGGGGCGCGGCGGGCGGGTGCTGAGCCTGGGGCGGCCGCGATCGGTGCCCGCGGTAGCGGTGCCTTGGCCGGGTCTCCTTGTGCTGCCGCAGCCTTCAGCCGCGGGGCCCAGGAGCCCGGAGCGCTGTGACAGCGACATTCGGTCGGTGAGGGGCTGTCCGAGCGCCAGCCCCGACCCGTGTGTGTCAAACCGGCCTCGTTACGGCTGTTCTGGGAACCTGTTGCGGCTCCTTTAGTCTGCATCCATGGCCGTGAGAGCCCCTTGCGCTCCGGTCTCCTGCCCTTCCGCAGAGCCTGGCAGGGACACGTCCTGGCTCTCCTGCCCACGCTGGCTGAAGGACTCGTGTGAAGTCACCCTGTGCTTTACAGCTGATTTTTTCTCCTATCACCACGGTCCCCTCACATTTCAGGCTTTGAATACAGGTCATAGCAGTTGCCTGATTTGGACGAAGTGAATTTAACCTGCTCTTTCTGTCCTGAGGTCACGCTGTGCTGAAACTCAGTTTAGGCTGTGGTCAGAAATGCTGCTGTAGCTCACGACAGCTGTCAGCGAGATGAGTAGCTCCTGCTGCCAAGAGCAGTTTGCTCCTCCCTTGAGGGAAGCAACGGCTGGAACTATTGCATGGTCTTGCAAATTTGCTTGAGTTGATTGAGCAAATGTGACAGGATGGAATTGTAGGTGAGCTGCAACATCAGAGCATCAGGCTTGCAGGTGGGAGCCCAAATTACACACAGAAAAGCAGCAACTGTTGGTACCCCAAGGACCATCTGCTGGGTCCCTGGGCCTGCACCTTTAGTGTGCCACCTCCCCCTCTTGATTGTTTTTAAGCAGAATTGTTTTTGTCTGAAACATTCAGACTTCAGTGGGATTGTGGGGTTGCTCTTAAAAATCAGTGTTTGGATCATCTTGTGGAGTGTAGTGGATCAGCAAAGGGGAGCCGCGGGGAGCTCTTTGGGGTAAAGCAGAGGAGCTGCCAGACCACTCTGCCCTCCGGCCCAGGGAACGCAATGTGCTCTCTTGTGGTCATCCCTCTTACACCCGCTGCCATCAGATGGTGGAGAAATTGTGTCCTCCAAATCCAGTGTGGATCTGATTTCCCATGTGGATGGGGTAGCCCAGGGTGGCTGTAGGCGATGTTGATGTTTTTGGGTGCAGGGCTGGGTTTGTCCCTTGAGCAGAGAGGGCCTTCCTGCAGTAAGAGGATACTGATTTCATTCTAAGAGCTGGAGATGTGTGTGTGAAATGGTGGCTGCTTGTTGATGAGATGGTTTTTCTGTGTTTGCAGAGGAACCTGTTGGAGGAAGACTCGGATGAAGAAGAAGACTTTTTCTTGTGAGTTGGAATGCAGTGTCATACCTGCCTGCAGCTCTGAGAACGGGGGCTTGGGAATGAAAACCTTTGACTCCCTTTGGGAGGATTTTCCAGAGCCTTGGCCTTGAGCGTGAATTAATAGGTGTGACCTTTTGTAAGAGTGAGATGTCCCACGTATCCTAAGCCATGGGAGGTACGAACACAATCCTCCATGCACAAGGCGTTGGTTCTCTCCTGTGTATCTTTTGGGTCTGGTTTAAAGACATGTTTTCATTGTACCTTCTGTCCTGACTGCTCTTTTCTGCCTGCAGGAGGGGGCCTTCTGGACCCAGATTTGGACCCAGGAATGACAAGATCAGGCAGTGAGTTGTTGTTCCTTAGTGTCACAGAGACAATAATTTATTCTGGCACCGTGAGCTCCTGCTGCTGCCTTATCAGAGTATTTCTGTGTAGCTCATCATATGAACATTCCTTGTGCCTGCTTTCTTCTACTTGACATGTCCGACCCCACGTGTCCACAGCTAAAGGAAGTGTCAGCTTTGATGCAAGCTGTCAAGAAATTGTGTGTTGACAGAGGCAAGGGGATAAAATTACATCACAGCAGCTTATTGGAGTTACTGAAGCCCTTGCTGTGTTCTGGTGGTGACCTGTTCCATGCTTTTGTTAGGGTCTTCCTCTAGAGCATTAACCCTGAATTTTAACCTTTCCTAGCACCACTTTTTATTGTTTCGAGGCTTTTTTACCTCATTTTGTAACATGTTCCTTAATGTTTCAAGAAGGTAAGTGGTCAGGAACATGTCAGGAACATATCAGGACCATGGGTTTTGGGCAGCAGCTGGTCTTCAGCATCCTCTTCTTCAGATGAAAACCTGATATAGGTGACCTGGAGATGAGCAGTGACTCAGTGGGGTCAAAGCAGCTGGGAAACAGGAAACCATTACAGCTGGAGGAGGAGTAGGGCAAGAAGGAAGGAGTGAACACTCTGGATCCTTCTCCCATCGAGTCATTTCCTGGATGGTGCTTGTTCAGGGCTCCAGTCTTTCCTGTCACTTCCTGTGAGGGATGTGGTGGTGGTACTTAATCAGAAGTGTGGGGATACTCACAGACCCCTGGTCTGTGTTGCCTTGTTTCCTTTGCTGATCTTTGTGGAGCCAGGACAGGGATCTGTGTGGGGACTGATGCCTGGGCTTTTTTCAGACTGGGTGTTGTTTGCAGCCTGAGTGTGGCTCTTGGTTAGGGATTTTTTCCATGCCAGGAAGAAGTCAGCCCAGCTCTGGGATGACTCACTGCTACCATCAGCATTAGGCTGTGCTTGCCACGTTATCTTGAGGAGTGAAGGGCACTTGAGTTGCACAAGAGGCAGAGGGCAGGTGGCTGCACCCTGAGTTTTCAGGGTGTCTCTGTTCCCTCCAGAGTGTGAGGATGCTGTAGGTAGAGATGAACTGCTCCTTGAAGTGAGCCAGTGTGGATAGAGCCTCCCTTCTAGGGCATGGCCAGGCTGATCTGGAGTGAGTGAGAAAGCTGAGAATTAGGTTTATGTGTGGGGTCTCACCCCCATAAAAAGGTGGAGAGGGGGTAGTGTCCCTTCTTCCTCTGCTGGATAGCAACTACAGTGTTCCCTGTTGGTGGGAGAAAACAGGAGCTCTTCTCTTCCCACTGTCTTGGCCTGGCAGAAGGGAGCAGTGGCTCAGGTAGAGGATGGCACTGCACCTGTGAAAAGGAAGAAAAGTGAAAGAAGCATTTAGCCAGGAGCTGGTGGGTACATGGGTGTGATATGACTGATGCTCCACACACGAGTTTTGAGATTGCCAGAGATTGCCTGGATATAGTGGATGTGGCGTGGAATATCCCTTGGGATACCAAGGGCTACATCTATGTAATATGTAGAGCATCTGTTACAAAACAGATTTTGTTTTCTGCTCTCATCAGCGTTGATTGCTTTATTTAATAAGCACTTACGCCATGCAGTCATCGCTTCTTGTCATGGAGCTCATTATTAAGTTTCTGATCAGTTTAGTCCTTGCGCTGGAGGGATCAATGCCTGGTCTCAGAGTGAGTCAGTTTTCTCTGTTTCAACAAAGAAAGGGTTGGGTTGCTGCTAAAAAACTGTAAGGGAAAGACATTTTAAGGAGGAATTTGAGCATTCGGAGAGGCGAGGCATAGCTGGGCAAAGCTAGAGAGGCCATGGCAGAACAGGACTGGAGGAATGAGGTGTGAAGATGGGCGTGAAAGGAAACTGGGTGGAGTATTGGGTAGAGGAAGAGTGATTGGGACTATGGGAGCAAAGCTGGGACATGTTAAACGTGAGGGGCAGGACTGGAAAGTTCTCCTAGTTGTCCTTGGCAGGACAGGGGGCTGGATTGGGTCAGGGTGGAGTTTGGCAGCAGAGACCTTCAAGGCCGGCTCAGCCGTGGGGAACACTGCAAACCTTGTAGGGGAAAGAGGTGAGTTACAGTCAGCAGTAGTGACAGGAGGAAGTGTCAGTCCCCTTCAAGCTGTGCTTTGTCTTGGTGTGTCTGGAAGCTGCTTGGTTGGGGTGGACTCTGCTGTGGTAGTTGAGAGGGCACAAGGGGTTCCTTTGGCTCCCTTTGAGAACTCCCATCCCCAGAGTGGGCTGGAGCTGAAAGCAGCTTTTAAAGGGCTTTTGTCCTTTTTCCCAAAGGTACAAAGAACAGGTCAGGCAGAGCTGATCTTCTTGCTCTGCCTTTGCTTTGAGGCTTTGGAGGAAGTGCTGCATGTGTGCATGAGAGCCTTTTCAAGGGAATGTGGGATGTCATCTTCCACCTGGATTTCTTTTATTTGGATAAGGAGCTTCTCATCACAGACTGTCTTTTCAAAAATTCTGCTAAAATCAGCCCCTTTTCTGCACTGCTTGATTCACTTTACTGCTGATGTTTGTGCTTTCAGGGAACTGTGCCATTGGGTTCTTGTTCATGCTGGTGGTGAGGCTCAGCACAGTGCTGGGGTTCCCTGGGAGTCTCTTGGTCTCTGTGAATCCCTCGTTGTGCTGCTTGGGGTGGTCGACATTCCCAGGGCTCTGTCTGGCTGCAGGCCCTGAGCAGGGGGAAGGTTTGGGGAATGGTTTGAACTCTTGTGGCAAGAGCTGACTGCAGCTTCCCAGGGCTCATTGCAGGTGACTGGTTGTGCAGTGAACCCCAACCATGGTCCAGGCTTTCATCTGAAGGTGATACCAACACCATGTTGACAGGCATCTGTGTTGGATATAATCCTTTCAATGATTGAAAGGCTTCAGGGAGGCACAGACTGTTTTCCTCACAGCTGGGACTGAGTAGCAACTTAAATCCAGGGCTTTGTGGCACAGTTCAGCACTGTTACCCCGTTGTTGAGAACAGCAGGGCTCTCTGCAGAGAGCTGTGCCTTGGGGAGTGCTGTGCAGCACTGGCCCCCTGCCTTTGTACCCTCCATCTGCCTTGGCTCTCCAGCCTGTTCCCTCTTCCCTGGGTGACTGCCACAACCAGGGGTGTTTGGGTGTAATTTGCACCAAAACACACACTATTAATACCACTGGGGTGGAAAACTGGAGTGTGTCATGCTGGCTGTAAACAGCCAGCTTGGAGACAAGCAGCAGCCTTGGGCAGCACGTCCATGGTGTGTGCACAACCTGTTTACAGTGTCTACAGAATGTAGCACTGTTGTTAGCCCAGAAGCCTGACCAGCCCAGGCAGGTTTTCAGTACCTAACCCAGTGTGGCCAAAATGGAAAGGCTTATTCCTCCCACTCAGGAACAGCAAAGCACAAGAAAAGAGGAGTGTAAAGCAAGCTGAGTGCCATTGGCTCTTGTTGCTTTGATGCTGTCCGTATTAAAAGCATCAGACTTGCAGTAATTAGTAAGAAAGAAGGTCATAGGAGACATATTTCATGCTTTTGTCTTTCTCTCTTTCCTGGCAGGTGTTTATTCCACCTCATTTCTCTTGGAAATCTGGCAGGAGTGGAGCACATGAAGTGTATGTGTCAAAAGCCCGTAGCTCCCCAACAGGAAATATGCTTCATGTTAGACTCATTCCCTCTTGCCAAATAAAACAAGAAAATATTTTCTTCTTGATGCGACTTGAGTTTCCTACCTCAAGCATGCCAAACTAGTGGGAATTTTTGAATTTGTTCTGAAGCTGCTGGGCCAATACATAGGCTGAGCATTTTCAGCCCCCTCCTGGAGAGGCAGCAGTGCAGCAGTGAAGGGTGGGAGAGAGCAGAAAACAAGGGCCGGCTTAAGGTCTGGTTAAGGCACTGTGTGGAAGTCTGAATTTGCCTGGCTTGACCTCTTCCTTCCAGTTTTTTGCTTTGTTGTTTTGTTGGGTCTTTTCCTCAGGGTTCTCTTTTACATCAGATGCCAAAAGGTATTGATTGGGCTAGCCAAATACATTTGTGTTCTGTTGGAGTCAACACCTCAACATTTGTGGGAGTTTATAAGCCTTGAGTTCTTCATGCCTTCATTCTCCATCTGTGAAATGTTTTGTTCTCTTGGGGATAGCTGACAGCTTGCCCAGGGTTTGGGCAGGTAGCAAGGGCCCTCAGCACTTTGCCAGCAGCTCAAGTGAGAAGAGACAGGACGCTGAGAAGCAGCTTGGGCAGGAAGGGTCTGTGCTCCATAGGTCTCCCCCAAGTGCTGGTATCCACCACTGCAGCTTGAAGTTACCAGCCTGTTTTGCCTCCAACACTTCAGGGTCTCCAGGACTGCAGCAGCACCCCTCAAAGGCTCTGACCTGCCCTGGCAGGGACACAGGTGGTATTGCATTGCTGTGCACGTTCCTAGGTGCACTGTAACCTTGCGTGCTCTCCCTTGTTAGTTGTACCAGGATAACTTGCTTACAAATCTGTTGTGGGAGGAAATCTCTCTATTTTCAAGCCAGAAAATTATTTTAGAAACATTTACATACTGCAAATGTAGACTTCTGCATGTGAAGCCAATGTTTGAGGGCTTAGTGGTTTTGCCAAGTTGGCTCCTCTGGGGTAGCAGATGTTTGTGCTTTTCCTCTCGCCCCAAGCTGTAGCTGTGTTGCTGGAAGCTCCATGCTGGAAGCTCCATGCTGGGGCTTGTTGTGCCAAGGTAAGGAAACTCCTCACAGAAGGTGCCTGCTTCTCACCCAGGGATGGGCTGTGGGGCTGTGTGTCCTGCCTGGGGTGGACACTTTGCCCCACAGGGCACTGCCATGTGTTCCTGGGCAGCATCCTCAGTCCCGCCTTCCAAGCTCTCCCAACAGCAGCAGCAGCTCTGCCACTCGCCTCCTACGTTGTAAAACAGACAGTGGATCAGAACAGGCCCCTGGGCACAGGGCAGCTTCCTGCTGAGAGGTCTCTGGGGATTATCTGCCCCTTCCCCTCCAGATAGGGAGCTCCTGGCAGGCGGCTCCCAGCAGTGTGGAAGGCAGGAGCTGCCACTGCATGGTGTAGGTGGGTTCAGAGAGATGCTGCTCCCACAGACTCTGCGATGCAGCAGAGAAGGCAGGTTCCTTTCTTATGGTGGCCTAAATAAAGCACATTTTTACGTGTGCTGCTGGGGTCCTGCATGTGCCATATCACAGCTGTTGACTCAGAAATAGGTTTCAGAGGAGTTGCCTGGCTCTCCCAGCTCTGGAAGCCACAGTGCAGTGGTGCTACAAAGCTCAACCTGAAAGGCTAAGATGGGAAACCCCTTCATACTTAGAGATGTGGAACTCTTCCTAGAGCTTTCTGGGCAGAAAAATGTATTTTAACTACTATTCTCACCTGTATTTGGAACAAATAAAGTAACAAATAAATGTGAGCAAATGATGTGACCACTATTGCTGGTTGCAGCTGCTACTCATCAGCACAGGTGTCTGCTTGGTGACAGGCATGTAGCTGGTAGGAGAAATAGGTCAGTGTGAACCTATGTCTCTAATTAATTAATTAATTAGAGGCATGGTGGCTAGGACAGAGCCCTGTTTCAGGTTCTGCAGTGCCCCAGTGACTGGCCTTGAGTCTGTCTTGGCCCCAGTTTCGTGGGCCATGGGGGAGGATATGCTGTGTCTGTTTGGAGAGCTATTTCTGTTTTGTTGCCTCCAAGATCCAGCTGTTGCCATTGATTTTCTGGGAACGGTATGTCTCAAACAATGTATTGTTATCCCTCTGGCCTCAAGAAAATTCTTGTTTCTATCTCCAGGAAAATAAACCTGTATTAGCTCCAAAATACCAAAATGGAGCAGTACTTTTCCACCAGGAAAATTTTTCTCTCTTGCCAGTGTAGGTTTTTTTTTCTGGAATGAATAAATGCATTTTTAATAACCCTACGGGTGTGATTTAGGCTACTGTTCACTGAGGACTACCCACAGAGTTGCGTAACCCATGAGAAGATGAATTATAACTTGGTTTAGTTCATATCAGCCGTTTCTTTGCTATCCTCTTGATGCCCCTGGCAGAGTGGGTTTAATTTAGCAACTCAGTTCCTGGAGGAGGGAACTGATTTAATTTCACCCCGAGTTATTGAGCGAAGGTGTGGTGTGGGATTCTATGAAATGTAGAAAGATAAAATATGGGCTTTATACTTTTTTTCCCCTTTGTGAGCTCTTCTGTAGCAGAGGTGTCCACCAACAGCAATTACTGCCTTTTCATATTGCATTTGTGTGTTAAAGGTGTCACAGAGGGTGCCCCACTTCTGCTGACTACCCAGTGCTCCCTCTGAGCCCCTTGTGTTCCTTTGCTCTTCCTGGGACTGCTGGAGATCCACCCCATGCACTGCCATGCCTCTGGCTTTCTCTGCATCCCATCAACCTCTTCCCACTGCTGTGCTCTTTCATTTTTGTGGGTGAGCTCTCGGATCCCCCCAGGCTGAGCAGCTCTGGTGCTCACTTCTGCCTCTCACGCTGCCTTTGCTCTGCCCCAGTGTCCAGAACCAGGTGGATGAAGTCATCGATGTCATGCAGGAGAACATCACCAAGGTGATCGAGAGAGGCGAGCGGCTGGATGACCTGCAGGATAAATCAGGTGTGGTGTGAACACAGCTCTGCTGGCCTGGCCCCCTCAGCTCTTCAGTTAACCCGGTTCAGTTCAGAAGGCACCTAATGACAGACCTGGGCTTACATTTCTGTGCTTCCTGGCAGTGGTGTTGCTCAGCCTTGGGCTGCAGAGCTGACTTTCTGCTGACTCTCTCCACTTTTACCTGTGGAGCTCTGTGCAGAGGCATTAGTTTGGAGGTGTCTGCTTTCTGGGATCTAGCTGGTCCGTCGAGCAAAGGTAGATTGCTCTGTCTCCAGATGCTGTCCACTGGCTTGCAGAGCAAGTTCCTGTCCTCAGAGAGCAGCCAGCACAAAGGGAGCACAGTGGGACTTGTGTGTGGGCTCTGGTGAAGGGTGTCACAATGACCCTGCTGTGGCTTTGGTGAATCATGCTGTGGTTGGGTCTTTTATTGCATAAAACTCAGTGGAGTTAGAACAAGTGAGTGGGTGCTCTGACAGTGTGTGCACTACTGAACTGACTCTTTTCTTTCCTTTAAACAGACAGTTTATCAGACAATGCAGCAGCTTTTAGCAAAAGAGCCAAGCATCTCCGGAGACAGATGTGGTGGCGAGACTGTAAGGTGAGCAAGAAGGGGAACAGGCAGGGCTGGGTTTGGGGAGGGTGGTTACCTGCCTGCCCCTGGGAGGGGATGGAGGAGCTCTGCTTCCTAGCTGGGAGGCAAAGGCCTCGTTTCAGGTCGAAGCAGCTGCCCCTGGCACCCTGTGTGACGTGCCTTTGTGCTGCTCTTGCAGATGAAGGCGATCATAGCCATGGTGGTGGTCATTCTCCTGCTCGTGATCATCGGTGAGTAGCTCCACATCACCCCAGCCCTGTCTGGCATGGACATGGTTGTGACCCCGTGGTGCTGTTGTCCCTGGGGGAGAGCACCTGAGCCACTCCATGGGCTCCACTCTGCCTGAAGTCATCATCAGGGGTGTCTGCAGAGCCTTCTGTGCTCCTTTTCTGTGGGGCTTAAAGGTGCACGCAGAGGAGAAGGCTCAAACCAAGCCCTGCTGACTGAAAGAAAGCCAGCAGTGCCCTGCCAGCCTGGTATTGATCCAGGGCTGGCACTGGCTGATTCCAGGGCTGCTGGGAGTAAATGCAAAAGTTTCAGGCTACAGCAGCGTCTTCCAAAAGCATTTCTGCATGAGCCAGACACCTTGCAATGAGCCTGCTGTCTACAAATGCTCTTCCCCAAAGTTGATGGGCTGCTTAATTTCAATCAAGTAGCTGTTGTGGCTTTGCAATTTGTGCAATCCTGTGCCCTCTGCCTTTCCTGGAGCTCCCCAGAGCAGAGATGTCACTGCTTTTCCTGCCAAACAGCTCCTAATGACCAAAGCATGTTTTTTCCAGGTAGGAATAATTGATCCCCCTGCCTGCAGAATGGGTCTTGGCTCCAGGGATCCAGGCAGCCCAGCATGGCAGTGCAGCTCTTCTGTGCCACTGGGTCTGGAGGGTTTTCCTCCCACTGAAGTGTCCAGGGGCAGCTCTGTAACTGTCCTGGTTCCTTCAGCAAAGCCCTTGTAGCTTGTTGTCCTTCTAACACACAGCCATCAGTGGGACAGGCAGAGCTGGCAGCAGGGTTGAGAGAGAGAGACTGATGGAAAATCCCATCTGGTTTAGTTTTGGGAAGCTGGAAGGAGATGAAGGTAGCAGGATGTGTTGTCTAGCATGTGTGCAGACAGCAGATTGCTTTAACTCGAGGCTGGGAACACACTTCTGCTCACAGCTGCTGGGTGTTTGTCACTGCAGGAATGGGGGGACTCCCAGGCAGGGAGGGGTGTGTGCTGAGAGCTTCTCCCTTTGTGTTTTGCAGTCCCCGTAGTCCTGAAGTACCGTTCCTGACGAGGATTCGGTGGAGCTGCCTCTGGGATAACCAAACTGCTGTGTAATTTAAGTGAGATATCTGTATATAGCTTTGAAGTTGTTTTTCCTCCTGGGAGCAGGAGGTGGTGGCAAGCAGCCAGTTCTAACGGAGCGTTTGAAGAACTACCAAACAACCCAGTTCCAGTCCAGTACCTGTTCC
>VZTJ01000392.1:990223-1011249 GCA_013397795.1 Orthonyx spaldingii
TCCAGTACCTGTTCCTGCTTTTTTTTTTTTATATAACACAAGATTCAGATCCCAAACCACCTGTTTTGTGGAATTCTGGGTCTCTGGTTTGGAGCTGGCTACTTGCCCCTACAGTCTATCTGTATATATGGCTGAGTTGTAATATTAATAATAATAATAATAATATGGTTTGAGCAGCTCCCTCCTGCCTGCTGTGGAAGGCAGAGGGGACTGGGTCCTTGAATCAGAGAACAGGAGGGGATAAATGTCTGAAAGGAAACATACCAATATATTACAGGGAACTGATTCTTTACAGGATAACTGCAAGGATGTTGTTTTTTTCTCTTGTTCAAAAAAAAAAAAAAAGAAAAGAGAAACAATGAAAGTAGGTTTTACAATCCAGAAGACTTTCTGGTCCTGCCATGGGAATGCACAAGCTCGGTGTTTTCAGTATTGCTGCTTACAGCTGTGACTAAAGACATTCCAGTAAACCTATTTTTGACTGTACACGTGGAGTTTCTGCACGTCTTCATAAAGTTTTGGAGGACATTCAGGGCTCTCCAAGGCTGGGAGTCCCCGTTTCTGTGTTTTCTTAACCAAAAGTAAGCAGTGTGTAAAACCCAGCAAGTAGCACGATTATATAAAGACACAGCAGGAGAACAATTCTCCTGACACCAGTCCACAGTGAACAAGCCCACTTCATATTCAGAGCCCTTCCCCATGAGCTGGGGGCTGTGGTCCTGAATGCCAGCTGATTTTGCTTCCTTGTGATGCAGTGTGGTGGGGATTATTCCCAGACACGTGCACTGGGGTACTTGGGGAGCTGCAGGGACCCCTGTGCTGGCATGAACAGAAGCTGAGCCATCTATCCATGGGTGGACTGCAGTGTTTTGGCTGTTTCCAGCCTTGGTCTCAAGTGCTGGTGGTATTTCTGTCAGCCCTTTATTTCTGGGATCCTTCTTTCCAGCCCCAAGCCTGGCACTTTAGCTGAGCCAGGCTCTTCTGGTTCTCTTTTTGGCCTTTTCTGATGAGAGAAGCGTTGTCATGCTAAGCACGTGTTTGAAATAACACTGGAGAGGGGAAATGGTGCCCCAGAGATTTTCCAGTGCCATGTCCCAGCTTCCTCTTCTGCTCCTGCCCCCAGGACCTTGCACAGTTTCCACCTCAGTGCTGCCCCATGCAGAGAAGGGGATTAGGAGTGAGCACAGCAGGCTGGAGGGTTGGATGTGGTTACAAGCTCCCTTGCCCAGCTGGAATATAAACAGGGCTTTTCCCCTCTGTGAGACCTGATCTCTCCAGCTGGGAATCAGAAAACCAAGCTGGGTTTTTCCTCCTGAAGCATGGGCTGGTTTTACCGTCATACACTCAGTGGAAGGGACAAAAGTCATCCTGCCTGTGCCTCTGGCTACTCTCTGCCTGCAAAGGATCAAGAAGGTGGCTGAAGAGGGACTGTGTCTGTCTCCAGGGGGCTGCAAATCTCACTGAGCTGTTTGGTACCATGTCCTGCCAACTGGAAAGTGAGTTAATTCACTCCTGCTGCTGGAGAGCCCTGCCACTGCCTCTGCCTTTCTCTCCCAGCACAGTCTTGCCTTTGCTGCTACTGCTGCTGCTGCCACCCACAGCAGGACTGTGGTGCCACAGGAGTGTGTGAGGATTTCAAATCCCTGCTGGCACCAGCTCTGAGCAAGAGAAGCAGTTCTGAAGTTGCTTGGTGGAGGCAAGGCCTGGCTTTAATGCTGGGCTGAGGCCCTGGCAAGTGGGTGCTGGCAGGGTGAAGTCTGGAGCAAGCCCAGCCCAGGCAGCTGAGCACAGGCAACAAGCTCTTGCCCTGGGAAAGCTGGAATTCTTCCACTTTGATGGAGGCATTTTGTTGCATTCCCATGAGGTTGGGGTGCAAATGGTTGTACCCAGGATGCAGGGCAGGGAAAGTTGCCACAAGCACAGCCATCAGTGCACTGCCCTGAGTTGCCAGAATTGGGTGTTTGTCAGCTTTGGGATGGAGTCACTCAGTGCTAGGGCTGTCCTGAGCACAGATCTTCCCAAGGGACAGCTCTGGCTGTGAGAGGCACCACCAGCTGCAAAGCAACAGTCCTGCTCAGAAACTTCACAGGAACAGAATTTACTAAGCAACTTTTACAGATTTTTTTTTTTTCCCCCTCCACAAGGCTGGAAAAACCATTAGAAATGTCTGGTCTTGGGGTGGTACAGAGCAGTCCTCCATATATTCCTTTGATATTGTGTTTTATATTTGTCTTTGATACTGGTTTTATATTGCAGCCTGTGCTGTCCCACCCTGGACTGGTGGCAGGGAGAACTGCAGTCAGCAGAAAGGGGTGTTGTTTCCAGCAGTGTCTGCATGCTTGGGGATTGGTTTTCACTTAGGGATGTTATGAAGGAGATTCTACAACAAAAACAACTCCTTCACCTAAGCTTTGGGTCTGTTTTACCCATTCCTGCATTGTGCAGAAGGCAGACCATCAGCTGCTGTTTTCCACATGATTGCTTTTGTACAGGGAATGGCATCTTCTGGCTTTAGTGGTGCATTCCTCCTGCCGGGATTGTTTGTGTGAGCCTGTGGTGTGACCCCGGGGTCCCCATGCCTGAAGGCAGGGGTGTGAGGGATGCGAGATGGGTGGGGAGAGGAAAAAAATCCCTCTTGAGGAGTCCCCTTGCAAAGCAGGAGCTTTGGCAGGGTCTGGCAGTGAGGACAGGCCGGGTACCATGGTGGGGGAGCTGCTGGGCCCTGCTGCTGCTCCTTCACAGGGCCCTGCTCCCCACCAGCGCTGGACTGCACTGACCTGTTCCTCCAGGGCTCCACACCAGCCCCACGGATGTAACTCTTGACTCGAGGCCTGGAATTCTTCCTACAGCCACCACCTGGTCCTGCATTTACCCGAGATGCAGGACAGGGAAAGCTGCCACAACCCAAGCCATCAGCGCACTGCCCTGAGGTGCTGGAATTGGGTGTTGGTCACTTTGGGGTTTGAATCATTCAGCACTGGGGTTGTCCTGAGCACACACCTTCCCAAGGGACAGCTCTGGCTGTGAGAGACACCACCAGCAGCAAACCAACAACGATGGAATTTGATCGCTCCGACTCGGGAAACCTGATGACAGAAAGCGCGGAGACGCGCCAGAAGTTGGGGGATGAACAGCAGTAGAGCTTGGAGCACAAACCCCTGCCCGATTCCCCTGATTCTACTTCAGGGAAAACAGCGCGGGATCCGAAGGCCGGGGCTGTAAACGCGGGCCGGGGCCGTGAGGGGCGCAGGTTGCCATGACAACCCCGTCCGCCCTGCGCGCTGCTCTCGCGAGACTTCCGGCGCGAACACCGCAGGCCGCCAGTTCCCGCCTCTCTGGCGCGGGCGGACGCGCTCCCCATTGGCCGAGCGCTGCGGGGCGGGCACGCTCCCCATTGGCCGACCGCTGCGGGGCGGGCATGCTCCCCATTGGCCGACCGCTGCGGGGCGGGCATGCTCCCCATTGGCCGAGCGCTGCGGGGCGGGCACGCTCCCCATTGGCCGACCGCTGCGGGGCGGGCATGCTCCCCATTGGCCGAGCGCTGCGGGGCGCGGCGCCGGCGCAGGCGCTGATTGGCCGCTGGGCGCGCAGGGGCCGCGCGCGCAGGCAGCATGGCGGCGCCCGCCCGGCGGAGCGTCGTGTTCGTGACCGGCAACGCCAAGAAGCTGGAGGAGGTGAGGGCGGCGGGACCTGGGCTTGCTTTCCTCCCTCCTTCCTTCTTCACTCCCTTCTCCCTCCCTCTTCACCCCCTTCTCCCTGCGCAGGTCACGCAGATCCTCGGGGACTCCTCTCCCTACACGCTGGTGGCGAAGAAGATTGACCGTAAGTTGTTGGCGCGGCCCGGGGGGATGCGGCGGCGCGGCCCGGCCCGGTCCGGCCGTGTGCTCAGCACCGATCCGTGTGTCCGCAGTGCCCGAGTACCAAGGGGAGCCGGACGAGATCTCTGTGCAGAAGTGCCGCGAAGCCGCCCGGCAGGTCACTCGCTCTTTCCCCTTTCCCGGCGGGATGGGTGTGGAGGAACCCGGACAGGGACACTGAGGCATCCTGGGATCCAAACCGGCCCCGAGCTGGCCTCGCTGCACTCCCATCACCCCGGTTTATGCCGGGTGATGGTGAATTCTCGGTGATGACACCGAGTTTTGGCAGTCCCTCCAGGATCCCTGCTGTGTCCCTCGAGCCACATGAAATCATGGAAGATCCTTTGGTCCAGCCGCAGTGGCTGCAGGACAAAAAGTTTTCTGTCTGCTGAGCATTCCAGAGCTGTCTCTGGGATGGGTGTCCTAAAAGAACCGAGTGAGGGCTGAGACTCGAGAAGAATGCAGGGATGCCTGCAGGACACAGGCTTTGCCTTTGCTTGTCCTGCCAGTCCTGTCCCCCAGGAGGGCAGGGAGTGTTCAGCTCTGCTCGTTTTCCTCCATATGAAACCTTCCCTGCTCTTGTTCAGCCTCTCTGGCCAGCCTGGGGAGAACTTGGGTTTGATTGTGTCTGTTGGTGTGGGTTGCCTTTGAGGTCAAGATTGCACTTGAGGTCAGGTGGAAATATGAGGATCGGATGGAGCAAGGGAATGGGTTTGGAGGCAGTGCCTTCCTTTAGGTCTAATGTTCTCCTTCTCTTGGGCTTCCACTGCAGGTCCAGGGACCTGTTATAGTAGAGGACACCTGCTTGTGCTTCAATGCCCTGGGGGGCCTTCCAGGACCCTACATGTGAGTAGGAGGGAAGTTATTTCCCCTTTCCTGTGCCAGAGTTAGGAGCACAGGCTGGCAGGGTGGGCTCCACACTCCAGGAGCAGCAGGGTCAGGGGGTGATTGCTGGTCTGTGCCCTGATCTTCCTCCTGCACCCCAGGGGCTGGACTGAGCTCCTTGAGCCCTGCTGTAAGTCACGGAGCAGCATGGGAGAGACAGACCTGGGCTGTTGGCTCTGGCTTCCAATCTGTGGTGCCTGTTCTGGCAGCTTGGGAACCTGTCCACACAGCAGGCTCTGTGTAATAAAAGCCTTTCAGCAGCACTCTGGGGTGAGTGCCCCAGAGGTTCCCATGGGGACAGCTTTAATCCAGAAGATGAGAAAGTTATTACATTACAGTGGAACTCCTCTAATAAAATACTGCCTCAGCTCCTGGAATTAACTTCAAGTGTAATTAATTCTTCCAAACTATCTATACTGTGCTAAGCAGACATAAAAGCTTTATATTACAGGATAGAATAACGGAATATTCTGAGCTGGAAGCAGCCACAAGGGTCATCAAGTCCAAATCCTGGGCCTGGCCAGGACAGCCCCAAGAATCCCACCACATGCCTGAGAGTGTTGTCCAAACACTTCCTGAACACTGGCAGGCTTGGGGCTGTGACCAATAAGCACCACAACCCAGTGTAAAAAGTGAACAATTTGTGCTGAGAGATGTATTTTGGCACGTCAGTGCTCAGGAGTGAGAACTGGGTTATTGGCATAGACCCCAGGACTGCAATAAGTTAAATACCTCTCTGCTGTTTTCACTGATTCCCCTTCAGCTCAAGAGTTAAGTTTGTCCTTACTGGTGGATAGTTCAGAACAAGATGGTCTGACAGCACAGTGAAGAGTGATCCAAAGGCCTATGAAAATACAGGCAACATTGTCTCCAGGATGCCTGTATTTCTGAGAGATAATAGCAAAAATTAATCTTCCCTCTTTCTTTCCTTTTCAGAAAATGGTTCCTGGAGAAACTCAAGCCAGAAGGTACTGCCCTCATGTTACTGCTCTGTGTGTAACCCACTCCTTCGCCCCTGAAGTGCCTCCCTGCCCATGCTGGGGGAACTAACAGGTTCCTCAAGCCTGGTGTGTGCTCTCCTTCCCAGGATGTTGTTTTCCTCGGTAGCTCCATCCCTGGACTCCCAGACTCTTGTCTCTGCAGGCTGGTGGCGGGGCTGGTGGGAGTGTCTTGTTTGTCCTCAGTGTGGCCTGGAAGACCTCCTGCTCCCTGTGGCTTCAGTGCAAGCCCCTCTCCACTAATGCTCCCCTCCCCTGGTGTGCAGTGGCTGCCTTGATCCCACAGTTCAGAGTGTGACTGCAAATCCTGTGCTGATCTCATTAACAAGAGCATTAATCACCTTAAATCACTGCGGCCTGTAGTCCTCCCTGGTGCTGCATGCTCAGTTGCTTCCTCTCCCAGATTCACAGCAGGGCTCTGCAGCTCACGCTGTGAGATGAGAACTGAGGCTCTGGCTTCAGTCTCAGCAGGGATCCTGCCAAGAACATCCTGGTGCTGGAGCTCTGCCACCTCCTGTGGTGGTTGGGAATGTGATGGGGAGTGCTCCCTCCCTCCGTCCCTGCCTGGGTGGGTGTGTTGTGTTCCCAAGGAGCAGCAGTAACTCCAGGATCCCTTCTGTGTCCCTCAGGCCTGTACAAGCTGCTGGCTGGCTTTGAAGACAAGTCTGCCTACGCACTCTGCACCTTCGCCTTCAGCAGCGGGAACCCGGAGGAGCCCGTGAGGCTCTTCAAAGGCCAGACCCACGTAGGTGGTGTGTGCCTGGGGGAGGGAAGTGCTGAGGGAGGAGGGCTGTGATGTGAATTTCATAGCAGCACTGGCTCTGCTGAGGACGGTTTTGGTGGTCTCTGGGTGGCTGAATGCCCTTGGAGCTTCTCTGTGTTGGGAACAGGCTTGGGGAGAGCGCAGCTGGTGGGAGGTGGGTGCTGAGAGTGCAGCTCTTTTCCCTGTGGTACTGGCTGAACTCTGCACATTGCCTCGGACTCTTCAGCCCCATCTCCCACTGACAGGGCTGTATTCAAGTACAGTTGTTAGCTCTGTTATTTGGAGAGGTCAGAGCACTGTCAGCATAGGCAGTGTGAGTTTGGAGCTGCTGATTTTGGTCACATCCTGGGGAGGTGCTGGGAAGGGGGACAGCACCACGCAGAGCCTGTGGTGGCTGCAGTGCGAGCTGTGGCTGCGTGCCTCGGTCTGCTCAGTCTGTGTTTGAGATGTGACTGCAGGGGAGGTGCTGTGAAACCACAGCTTAAAGGGCTTTTGTGCTTTCTCATGGCAGGGGCTGATAGTGGAGCCCAGAGGCCCTCGGGACTTTGGCTGGGATCCCTGCTTTCAGCCCGATGGCTACAACCAGACGTAAGTGGTGTTTTACCTACAGCTCTCTATGTGAGGCAAACCTTGGGCCAGGGTGTCAAGAGGAACTTGCTTATGAGGAAAGGCAGCAGGAAGAAACATTCCCCTGGATCAGAACGTGGTGGGTTATGGGAAACCCCCGGATCAGGGGTTGTCTCACTACAGATGCCCCAAGCAGGGAGGCAGCTGGGGAGCTCTCGGTGCTCGGGGGATGTGCTGTAGCATCGCTGCTGCTGAGATTTGGCGGTTTCTCTGCCCTGCAGCTACGCGGAACTGCCCAAGGCAGTGAAGAACTCCATCTCGCACCGCTACAGGGCGCTGAGCGAGCTCTCCGCCTTCTTCCTTCAGAGCAACTCGACAGAGCCCCGCCCCGGTCCCAGCTAGCGCCCGGGCTGCTGCGGGCACCCCGTGTTCACACACCCACAGAATTATTGGGCTGGGAAAGGACCTGTGGAGATCACCCAGTCCAACTCCCCTGCCCAGGCAGGTGCTGTCCGTGTCACACACAGCCCCGCAGAGCTCCGCTCCGCTGCGGGATGCCATTAAAGCTGCTCCTTCTGAACCCACCGCTACCCCGTTCTCCGCTCTTCTTGTCGCTTGGGTAGCGCCGCAGAGCCCGGCGAGGCCGGGCTGTTGAAGCCGCGCGTTTGTGCCTCAGGGGCGGCTCCGGCCCGGGCGGTCGCTGCCGCCCTTCCTGCCAGAAGCCGTAGCGCAGTGCCGGGACCGGGACCGGGACCGGGACAGGCGGGGGCGCTCGGAGCCGCCGGTCAATGGGGAGCGGCCGGGGGAGCCGCCGGCCAATGGGGAGTGGCCGGAGGGTGAGGCAGCCACTGAGCGGCGGGGCAGAGGCAGCCAATGGGGAGCAGCTGGGGGAGTTGCCGGCTAGTGGGGAGCCGCTGGCCAATGGGGAGCGGCCGGGGCTGAGAGGCAACCAATGGGGAGCGGCCGGGGGAGCGGCCGGAACAGAGGCAGCCAATGAGCGGCCGGAGCGCCGCCCCGCAGCCGGAAGCGGTCAGCGCGGCGNGGCGGGAGCGGGGCCGAGCCCGCCCGGCCATGGAGCTGCTGCCCCGCAGCCCCGGCGAGTTCGGCTCCGCCCGCTACTGGGATCGCTTCTTCCGCCAGCGCGGGCAGCGGCCCTTCGAGTGGTACGGGGCCTTCCCGGAGCTCTGCCCCGTGCTGCACAAGTACGTGCGGCCCCGCGACAAGGTGAGCCCCGGCTGGTTCCCAGCGCTGTGTGCCTGGGACGGGTCCCCTCCGGGCTCCTCCTGCGCGGCGAGCTCTCGGGTTGTCTTGCCTGGAGAAGAGGAGGCTCAGGAATGACCCTATCGCTCTCTATAACTCCCTGAACGGAGGTTGTAGCCAGGTGGGGTCGGCTTCTTCTCCCAGGCATCCAGCAACAGGATGAAAGGACACAGTCTTAAGCTGCGCCAGGGAAGGTTTAGGGTGGACATTCGGAGAAAGAATTTTTTCACAGAAAGTGTGCTTAGACGTTGGAATGGACTGCCTAGAGAGGCGGTGGAATCAATGGCCGTGGGGATGTTAAAGGAAAGACTGGACGTGGCACTTGTTGCCATGGTCTGGTTCACAGTGTGTTCGGTCATAGGTTTAACTCAATGATCTCAGAAGCCCTTTCCAACCAAATTGATTCTGTGTGAGTTCTGTGCTGCTGTGTCCCACGGTAAACTGCCACCATGCAGTGACACAATGTGAAGCCGCCAGTGTGCTGTAGCAAGAGGACAGGAGAGACTGGCAGGTTGGGGACCTGTGGGGTTTAAAACACCCAGATCATCCCCAAAGACATGCAGCAGATACATCCCTTCTGTGTCCATGGAACTTTTCTCTATGGACACGTTATCTCAGGCCATGGAGAGTGAGTTTGCAGGCCCTGAAGGTGTGGTTTTCACACAGGGCTCCCCGACATGTCTGGTATTTGCTCGCAAAATGCTTCGGGGGTGTTCCCAGGGTGTTCTCACCATCACGCCGCTCTTGTGCCGCTCCCCAGGTGCTCGTGGTGGGCTGTGGGAACTCGGAGCTGAGCGAGCAGATGTACGACGTGGGGATGTGCCAGGACATCGTCAACATCGACATCAGCGCCGCCGTCATCCGCCAGATGCAGGAGCGCAGCACGAGCACGCGGCCCAGGATGAGCTACCTGCTGATGGACATGCTCCACATGGACTTCCCTGACGCCCACTTCCAAGTGGTCCTGGACAAAGGCACACTGGATGCCCTCCTCACCGATGAGGAGGAGGCCACTTTAGCCAAGGTGGACCAGATGTTTGCTGAGATCAGCCGGGTCCTGCAGGTGGGAGGGCGCTACCTCTGCGTCTCCTTGGCTCAAGCCCACGTGCTGAAAAAGGCAGTGGAATACTTCTCCCAGGAAGGCTGGGTTGTGCGTGTCCATCAGGTGGCCAGCAGCGGGGACAAGCAGCAGTTTGTCCTACCGGTGTTTGTATATGTCATGACAAAGTTCAGGAAGATCCCTGGCTCGGCACCACAGATCCTGGAGATCTGCCCCGAGGAGCAGGACAAGCCGGTGCGGGTGGAGAGCGCGGAGGGGCTGGTGGCAGCAGTGAAGGACAGGCAGCATTATGCCCTGGTCTGCAGCCAGATAAGCAAAACCCCCTGCAGGGAGCAGGTTTCCTTGGATCTGTGTGACAAAGAGAGCAGGAAGCCTCGCTACACGCTGCATGTGGTCGACAGCCCCTCAGTGAAACCTTCCCGGGACAATCACTTTGCCATCTTCATCAGTGAGTACAGCCTGCCCGGGCTGCAGTGAGGTGGTGCCCTGGCCAGGAGCTGCAAAACAGCCAGCCCTTCAGGGCCTGTTGAATTTGGGGCTGGAGAAGGCAATAACCCACTGTGAGGGGTTCAGTCGATGTTTTAGTCCCGGCTGCAGTGGGATACGTGTTTGCCTGGTGGTGCAAGCAGAGATGTGGCACAGAGCTTGTTGGCTGCATCTGTCCTCAGAGGGGCACTGCCTGCCCCACCTCCCAGGTGGCAATTCCTGCCTTGCTGCTCGTGACAGCCACCTCAGCACAGTGCAGCTGGAGAGGTGTCCCTGCTCTGTGTGGGTGTCCTGGCTTGCAGGGCCACACTGCTGGGGCTGCACTTGGCTTTTGCGCTTACACCTCGCAGAGATGCGCTGGCTTCTGCCAGCAGCACTGTTCCCTCCCTGCATGCCTGCAAAGCTGGGGCTTAGCACAGCCTGGAGACAGGTCAGGAGCCTGTTGGACACCCCCTTCTAATGAGATGTGACTTTTCCAGCTTTCTACATGAGACTGCCCAAAACAGGGGAGGTCCTGGCTCTCTTGATGGTTGCAGTGCACGGCTCTAGTCAAGCAGTGGTACCTCCCTGAGATGTTTTGCCATTCCCTGTGGCTCTTCCCTTGGAGGCTCGATGGCCAGGAGCAGCCCAGGCTGATGGCAGCCCCTTCTGCAGTCCCACAGGGCAGAGAAACCGAGTGGCTCTTTGGGACGGAGGAAGGGCGGAGGCAGCTGGCGGCCAGTGCGAGCTTCGGGCGCCTGGTCACGGTGGCCCTGCACAGGGAGCAGCACTACGAGGGCATGGCTGGCATCCAGGCGGAGCTGTCGGGGAAGGTGATGGAGCTGGCCCCGCTGGGCCTCCCTGCCCGGCAGCAGGTGAGCCCCCACTGCCCCACCCCCTGGCTGGGCTTCCCAAAACCAGGGCCAGGCTGGCTCTCTGCCAGCGGGGAAACCCTCTTCTCCAAGGGCGACCAAGCTTCTGGGGGTGAGCTGGATGCCTTGGTGGGCAGGTGATGGGCCTCAGGTGCAGCTTCTCTGTTTTCCCTCCAGCTGTCTGCCTTTGCTTGGAGGCAGGATTTGAGGTGATTGTGTGGCAGGATTCAGTATGAAGTCCATGCCCTCAAAACCCAGCATCCCAAAGAAAACAGAGATCTCGAAACCCTGAGAGCATCCAACCCCTCCTAAATCCTGGCTTTAACTTGTGTTCCTTCTGTCTCCTCCTTCCTGCCCCAACTCCGCACACCCGAGGTCTTACAAAAAATCTTGAATGTGTTTGCTCCCTGTCTTCCTTGTGTTGGGAGTGAATCTAGTGCAGATCCCCAGCTCTCCTGTGCCATCCCACTGCTCCTCTATTGTGTCTGCTTTTTCCTGGCTCTGTAGCCATAATCAGGACAGCGGGAATGCCATGCTCTGTTCCTGTAGCCTTCCCTCCTTCCCAGCAGCTGCTGTCCTCCCTGCAGGTGCCCTTCCTGTCCGTGGGAGGGGACATCGGGGTGCGGACGGTGCGGCACTGTGACACCAGTGCCCTGAGCGGGGAGTACGTCGTGGAGGACGTGAAGGGAGAGGGCAGCTGCTACTTCCGCCGCCTCATCTTCCTCCGCAACAGGAACGTGGTGCAGTCTGAGGCTCGGCTCCTGGCCCCCACACCTCTCCAAGGTACACGGGGCAGCTGGGAAGGGGCAGGAGCCAAGACTGATTTTTTGGGGTGACAGAGAGTGAGAGCAATACAGATAGAAGGTAAAAGTCCCGCTGGGACCTGCCTGTCTTGTCCCAGAGCAGCTCTGGGAGTGTTTTTACACCGTGGGTAGGACAGGGCTGGGGGTGGCCAGGAAGTACCTGCATCTCCCACCTTGCCTTACCGGCCGATGTCTCCTTTCATTCAGGCCAGAAGAAGCGGAGGAAGGACAAGAAGAAACCCAGCCCTGCTGAGCCACCTGGAGCCATCGACAAGAGCTACCTGTGCTGTGAGCACCACAAGGCCATGGTTGCGGGGCTCTGCCTGCTGGGGGGCCCCGACGCCCTCCCAGGTGACGAGGCCATTGGTGGGAGGCTGTGCTGGGGGCAGGTGTGCGTGTCCCCATGCCACAGCCCCATGGGGGAAGGCTCTTTTGGCCAAGGTGCCCTGTGCACCCTTCCCAAAGTGGTTTGGGGACGGTGGGTGGGACGAGCAGTGGGATTATGGCATCCTGGTGGCTCATTGGGTGCTCTTGGTTGGCAGGAGAGCTGGCAGTGCTGGTGGTGGGGCTCGGCGGGGGCAGCCTGCCCCTCTTCGTCCACGATTACTTCTCGCAGGCCTGCGTGGCCGTGGTGGAGATCGACCCCTCCATGCTGGAAGTGGCCACGCACTGGTTTGGCTTCTCCCAGGATGACCGGATGCGAGTGCACGTCTCCGATGGCCTGGACTACGTGGCTGAGCTGGCGGCAGGAGGTATCACCTGGCAGAGCATTTCGGATGCCCCATCGAGCCCAGTGGGTGACACGCTGGGGAGCAGAGTCCTGGGCTGTTGTCACCACCTGCTTCCTTTTCCTGCCTACCTCCTGCTGTGTGTCACAGTCTTGAGCCTCACCAGGTCTCTGCAGCTCACAGCCTGTCCTTGCCAACCTGGGTAGAGGACCTTAGACTTGTTGCCTCCCCCAGCACCAAGGGCTTGTAAAGAGAAACCCCAGCAGAGAAGACACCCATAACATGGCAGAAGGGGTGTCTTGACCATCCCATCTTTTGCCTTCCCATGCGTGTAGCTCACCTCTGTCCCCTAGGATAACAACTGTCTGTGCTTCCTCCTGCAGCACCAGCCCAGTATGATGCCATCATGTTCGACGTGGACAGCAAAGACCTCACGGTGGGGATGAGCTGCCCACCCCCAGCCTTTGTGGAAAAGTCCTTCCTGCAAAAAGTTAAAACCATCCTCAAGCCAGAAGGTAGGAGGGGCGATCTGGCTGTGTTTCCGTGGCCAGGCTGGCCAGTTCTGTGTGGAGTTGGGGCTGTGATACTGTTTCTCATCCTGGAGAATAGTGGTCACAGCCATGATTGCTGCGTGGTGTCCACTTCTTGTGGTGGGTCCTGTGTCTGGGTGTTTCAGTGGGCATTGTGACAGCAGGATGGAGTGGGTGGCCTGCAACACTGCTGGGTCAGGCAGGCTGAGACATCCTGGGGGGCCAGCAGAGTTTTCTGGAAGCAGAACGTGTGGGCGGTACCTGGGAACAGATCTTGCAGCCACCCACGACCTGTGTGGCAGCAGGGACGTGGAGCGGGACCAGAGGCAGCAGGGGGAGGCCAGTACTCCTTGTGCTGCCATGAGGGAGATGTTTGCACCAGGCTGGCACCGATCCAGCCGTGTTCCTGCAGGGAGCAGGACAGAGTACACAGGCTGGTGGGAACTCCCTTCCCTCTCGCCCCGCTGCAGGAGTGTTTGTGCTCAACCTGGTGTGCCGTGACACACAGCTGAAGGAGTCCGTCCTGGCCACTCTCAGGGACGTCTTCCCACTGCTCTACACGCGCCGCATCGAAGGGGAGGTCAACGAGATCCTGTTCTGCCAGCCCGGCCCCGAGTGCCAGCGCGGCCCCGCAGAGTTGGGGGCGCGGGCGCGGGCGCTGGAGGCGGCTCTGCGGCAGCCTGGGCGGCCCTGGGACAGCTCCTACGCCCTGGCAGACATGCTGCAGGCTGTCCAGATCCTCTGAGGGGTGCTCTGATACTGCTCCAACACAGTGCTCCTCCTGTGGGGGCTGTGGCCCCACAACAGGGTGCCCGTGGCTGGGACTTCTGCCCTGTTGGGGGCCAGTGCTGGCCTGGGCCTGCTGGAAGGATGGGACTGACACAGCAAGGTGCTTCCTACAGCGTGGCTCCCCAGGAAGGGGTCCAGCACCATGGAGGGCTGTACAGCTCAAGGGGCAGCATTCAGCTGGTGGGGGGAGGAAGGTGCTGTGGGACTGGCAGGACTGTGGGTTTGGGTCTGTCCTCATTGCTTTCCCACTTTGGAAAAAACATCTCTCCAACTCTCCTTCCCCTTCAGCACAGCTCTTTCCTTCTGATGGTGCCTCTCCCTGCATCTCCAGCATTCCTGGTGTCTCTGCAGAGCCCCAGCTCTGCTCCAAGCCTGGTTGTGGATGTGTGTGGGTGGGCTGCAAGCTGTGGAAATAAAGTGCTCAGGGGTGCTCTGAGACCTGTAGTGCTTTGCTAAGGCTTAATTCTGAAGCACCTACACCCCTGGAAAAAGTACGGTCACCTCTGCACTTCGAAGGTATGTCCTGGGAGCAGGCAGCTGCCCCTTGAACCCCACTGCCCCCTCAGCACTCACCCTCCCCAAACTGGATCTCACTATGTTTCTCCTCTTCTGAATCTCTCCAGCCGTTGCCACTGAATCGAACCCTGTAAGCCCCAAGCTCTGAACCCTTCTCCCCCAGGGCCAGCAGGGACCCAGCCCTGGGCGCAGGCTCCTGGCCAGACCAACCCGCTCACCCAGCTGCTGCAGGTCAGCCTTCCTGCAGGATGAAAGGGCAGCTAGAAAATGCCTGTTGGGTTCCCACAGCACCCCAATTCTGCCCAGACAGTTCAGTTTGTTTCTCCCAAGGGTTTCAGAACCTGGTCCCTCCTTGCAAAGTTTAGCTGAAGAGCTGACCTGTGTCTCCTGGCTGGTTACAGAACAGCTGACCTGCAGGTTCTCACTCATTCATCAGAAGCTATTTTTGGGGGGCTTGTCTTTCTCCCCTGCAACAGCTGGTACCAAAATGAGCCTGAGACATGGTACCAAAGTACCATGCTGATGCTTTGCCACTGATCCTGCACCCTCACTCCATGCTCCCTTCTGCCATTGGCAGCAGCCTGAGTGAGGACATCTTTCTGACAGCTGCTTCCCACAGCAAACCCTCCCCAGCCCCCTTTCCACAGCCCGGGGAGGTAGCAACATACCTGAAGTAGCTCCAGAAGGGATCTGTGTCTGGACATCACTGCTGGGGCCCTCTCCCAGCTCTGCAGCTCACACACCCTGTCCCATCAGGGTCTCGGGCTGCCCCTCATCGACCTCTCCTTGCTTGAAGGACCCAGCTCTCCTCCCTCTGTGGGAAAACCTCTGCCACTTAGAAAGCAATGGGAGGGTGTGTGAGCCTGAGAGTTTGCAGTTCCCCAACTCCGTGGGGCCATGGCAAGGACACCACAAAGGCTCTCACCCCCTGCAGCAGTGGGGACCATGGCCACTGCACCAGTGCAGGAGATGGGGCTGTTGGTGCCCAGGGTGCACTGTGGCAACTGTGCTGCCAGCAGGTACCTCCCTCTGATCAGCAACTGGGGCTATATTTTCATTTTAATTTGCCAGCAGGTTCTACTTTGGGAACAGCTCTGTTCAGATCCCTTCTCTGATGCTCCCTACCTTATTCCCCTTCACACAGAGGGACAAATCAGTGCCCTACTTTCTCCCTGGACTAACGTGCATCTACGCAAAGGGAGCAGATGCTTTTTTTAATAAGTGCTTTTGATGGTTCCCAGGCACAGGAGAGCAGGGCTGGCCTGCTCCTTGCCTCACATAAAGGCTGGCGGCCTGACTAGGTGCCCTGTGTATGTCACTCACCACCCAGTCACTTTTCCAGTGTGTTTTCCTCCTTCTGTAGTGTGTTCAGGAGAGCAGGAGGGAGAGAGGGCTGGAGGTGGAGCAGGGTGGAAGTGTGCCTGCCCCCATGCAGTTAGTTTCTAAAGCTCCTCTGTGATGAGCACTGTTTTGAAAGATGTCTATTATCTACTCAGCTTAGCGATGGCAAATTTCTCAACTGGATCAGCAGTGCTGCATTTACTCTATTTTTAACTTAGTTTGCAATTCTCCACATAATTCCAACGACATAGGTTTGTGTGTGTGTGTGTGCCTTTTATTTTACCGAAACCATCTCCTTTCTTCCCCAAGAGCTCATACAAAGGCTGCCTTCATCCCTGCCTTGTCCAGTCCTGGCTTTCTGTTGTGCTTCCAAAATGCTGCATAACGCCACATCCTGGTGGAAAAACAAAAGCCATCTATTAGAAACAATGTAAGGATGAAATCTCAGTTCATTGCAGCTGTTCTTGCAGCTACTGATAGCCCGACAACTTTGGTCTGGAAATTAATTTCAGCTGGAAAACTGGCAAATTCTGGAGTGCTGCAAAAACCCAAAATCCTCCTCTGCAGGTAAAACGCTCCAAGTAATTCACACGTAGTAAATATTTCTCTGCTGGCAGCCAAAACATGCAGCTAATGTATATGTTTGGCAACTGTGATTCTGTTGAGTGTTTTGGCAATATACTCATGTTTGCATCCCTTACTCCTCACTTCCTTCCTTTGCAGCGTAGGCACGCTGTCAGTGGCGGGATAGAAACAAGCTCTGCCGTCACTTAGCAACCTCCACTGGCACGGAGATGTTGACTTTTCCCTTTCTGGCTTTCCCAGCACAAAAAGAGATGGGTGTGTAACTCCTCACACGGCTCAGGTGTGAGGCTGTAGCCAGCTGGGGATACTTTGATCTGGTCCAGTCCCTTGTCAGACCATCACATCCATGTCCTGCTGCCACTCCAGTGAACGAGACAGTGAGAGTTAATGGGTCAGTCCCGGGTTTCCTAATCTTGGGTGGAAGGATGCAGAGAGGTTCTTTGGGCCAGGGTGACTGTGGGCAGGCAACTGCTGGATGGTGATGAGGCAGGCACTGATGGGGTGCCACACACACACACCCCATGTGGTGTCACAGCCCAGGTCCCTGCTCTGCAGAAGAGAAGAGAACGACAATTTGTTCCCTCTTAGGAAGAGGGTGGAGGTGGATACGGGACATACTGTCACCAGCTGAAAGTACATTGAGCAGCTGGGAGAGATTTTGCATTAATAAAAACTGCAAGGACTGAGCACTGAGGCTGATTCCCTTCAGCTGGGAAGAGCCTTGGCCCCACTGCCTGGGGATGCTGCTGCTGTCCAGGCATGGCACAGTCCAGCACAACTGCTGCAACAGCCACCTCCCAGAGACTGGAAGCCCACGGGAAGTGTTCTGTCCATGAAATCTTCCCCTGGGGAAGCACTTGGCTTGTCTGGCTTTGTGACCAAGGAAGCAGGCATGCTGCCAGGCTGCAGTGAGGGAGTACAGCTCTTTCCTGGGGTGCTCAGGGCTGCAGGGAAACATCTCCGCAGGCTGCAATGCAGCACGGTGCCCTTTCTCTACCCTGCAACTGGATGCACCCGACTAAAGAATGCAGCTGGAGGTCACAGGGCAGGAGAGATGGGACAGGGATTGGGCTGTCACTGTCCTGCGATCAGTGAGTCAGCAGTGCCCTAGGCTATGGGGGGGAGGCAGAAAGCACATCCTCTTTACAGGGAGAAATGCTGCAGCCACTACTCTAATCACAGCTCTGCAGCCACTCTGGCTTTCTTTCACGGGCTTGAATTCCATCTTTTGCAGCTTCAAGGTCTGAGTTCTCCTCCTGGCAGATACGCAGATATAATGCTGACTGGCACCTTCGTGCAGCTCCACTGCAGAGCCAAGTGTTGCCGAGAACCTGGGAGCTCCCCCTTGCACGGGCTCCTTGCCCACACCTCCTCCTGCTCCGTGCCCATCAGCTGCCTGAAATGCTCTGCAAAAACTCTGGGTTTGTGTCTGAAGCAAGAAGGAGGTGAGGAAGGTCCCTGGAGAGAAGAGCAAGTGTGAAGGAACCTGTCTGTTCTTAGGGGAGAGGATGCAGCCTGACCTGTGCTCTGCTTCCCCCGGGGTCCTGCCTGCTCTCCTGGCAGGGCAGCGTGACTGGCTCTTCACTGCAGGCATCTGCAAATCTCCACTCTGGTGGTTTATATATAACTCATTTCTCACGAGGGGAATTGCACTGGTGTGTGTTTATGAAGCAGCCTGGGGACCTGATCCAAATGTCCTCAGTTTCAGCGTCACGCCGCCTGGTTAGGGAGAAGTGTCTGTGCGTGAGTTTGTGGGTTCATGTGCTACAGCTGCCCCCTGAAGGCAGGCTATTTTTGCCATATATTTTTCTGAAAGTCATGGCAGGACAAACTTGCTGTCTGTAGCCTTGATCTGAAATGCACTGGAGGCTTGGACTGGGGGCCCCAGGCAGGCTGTGCTGGAGCTAGTGACATGTGACATCAGACACCTTGGGGAGCAGGGCATCCTTCCTGCCTTGCCAGCAAAGGTGCTTGGCAGAGGTTTTCTCTCCTTGCTGAGCCTGGCACGTGGCAAAAGGAAAGGATAAATATTGTGGGGTACAACTGAGCGCAGGCTAAAACCAGATGGTGTTTAGCTGGTTAACCAGTGAGCAGCACAGCTCTGTGCTCCTGGGGATCGCACCTACTGCTCCCCCAGAAATCAATTGCTTGCATCGCTCCCTGACACTGACTTGGGTCTTGTATTTCAGGGTTATTTGTTACAAGAAGCGTTGCAATGGTCTCTGCTAGTAGTACCCCTGTTTCCTTTAATTTAGCTACTCTGAATCTTGGCAAATTCAGAAAGCCAGGCTGGGCTCTGCACGGGGGTTTGGAACAAGCTGCCCAGAGAAGTCAGTCAGGAGAAGCAGAAATCTGAAGATATGCTCGGGTGCCTTTCTTCTCTCTTTCCCTGCTCTCTTGGAGTTGTTGGAAAAACGAGGAAAAACTCTCATGATAACACAAGGATCTATAATGAAATTGTTTGTGCTTTTCACAGAAGATGGGGAATCTACACTTGACTGCTGTGGGGTTTTTTTTGGTTTTTTTGGAGGCAGGAGAGTGGATTTTTGTAAGTGATAGAGTTGCAGGGCATTTAGTGGCTGTAACTCTATTTCACCAGACAACAAAGTTTGGTTTGGAAATTTCCCAGACTTGGGGGAATAACTCAAATTTTTCCTAATATTAGTTGTTTTCCTAATTTATTTTATTTCAATCATGGAAGCAGACAAAGCTGTAATTTAAAGACCTCACAGAAAGGACAGTTCCCTGGGTTATCAATTTGAAGGTGTGCATAGTGCTCCCCAGGCATCCCACCTTTCTCAATCTTCATTTGTCTCCTGTGGAGATGCAATCCTATGGCCAGGCTGCTCTTCTACAGATCTTAATTATTTCATGGGGGCAGCACAAAGTGCTCTGACACTCTGACGAGGCGATGCTGTTCTTCCCAACTTCCAGCCTCTGTAGAAACTCAAGAACTGGAGGAAGGCCAGGCAACTACTCTAATGCCTCCTGGCATAGCCTTCTCATCCAGGAGGAGGGAAAGAAATAATCATGCTGCTAATTGGCATAATTATGTCAATAACTCCCAGGCTCCCAACTAGACAGAAATGATGGCAAGGCTTTTCCCAGAGGCAGTGATCTAACTGCAGTGGCAAAGAGAAGCTGTCTCTGTGTTATGCCGATTAAAAACTGTTACTTGTTTCCAGAGTTATAAGTTGGTCTGTTGTAGAGAGTAATTTTTTACACTTATTGAGAGCTCTGGCCAAGAAGTTTTGATAGTCCTCCAAATCGTTAGTCTCCGTCAGCCTGCGGGATGTTCACAGTTCCCTTTTGTTTTGCTTTTCACGCTGAGCGAGGCCAGTGTCTGATTTAATAGAGAGGATAACTTTTATCGCTGCAGGACTCCAAAGCCTGCGTTTTGGATATTTTCATGATGTGACTGCTGCCAGTAATCACAGATAAATCTCATCACTGTTGTGTGCCTGAGCTTTCAGCTCAGCCTCAGTGTGCATTTTTAATTGAACCTGCTGCAGTGACACGGCTTGGAGCTTTCCCAGCCTGCTCCTGAGCCATCCACCTGCTGCCAGCCCTGCCGGACCCGGCTCCTCCTGCCTGCCCTGACACGGCTCCAGTGAATGTGTCTGACCCTGGCAGAACTCCTGCCTGTGCCTGAGCACTGCCCCACAGCTGTCTTCACCAGCAGGATGGGGTGGCCAGCTGGGATTGGGGCTCTCAGGGGAGAGGGGCAGTGTAGTGGTCTCATGGTCAGTGTGTGGACCTGGGTGAACCGTGTTCCTCATGTCCAAGTGTCCCAGCACCGAGGTCACCTTGTCCTTGGGCAGGAACAGAGTCACAGAACGGGTCGGGTTGTAAGGGACCACAGTGGGTCATCTGGGCCAATCTCCCAGCTCAAGCAGGGGCATCCCAGAGCACAGGTATAATAGGATTGTATCCAGTCGGTTCTGGGGAGGCTCCACACCCTCTCTCGGCAATCTGTGAAAAAACAGTCCCTAACAAGCAAGCTCTAAGTGATGTCCAGGTGGTAGAAACAAATTACTTGTTGGTAGTATTGCCTTGTTAAGGTTTAGGTTATCTCAGACCTACAGGGAGGTTACCAAAGCTTGGGAAGAAGGATGTACCACTGATAGTAGACACAAAGAATGCAGAATTTAAGGGCCACAAGGACATTTGGCAGAACCCCTGAGATAAAGAAGAAACTAACAAGAACAACTGAGCGACTCTGCTGAAATCAGCTCTGACTGGGTAAGAGGTAATTCTGGCAGGGGAAAATTGTGACCACTGACCCAAAAAACCCACTGACTTGAGAGAAAGACAGGACATGCAGACTAATTAGCATGGGTAGCAAGAGGGTCATTAACCAAAAAATGATAGAATACTAATTAATAAGAGAACTAGACAGCTTGTAGCCAACAAACATTGACGTCTTTGCTTGTTAAAACCCCCAACAAGTGAAAACTTTTGACAGCCGTCGCGCTGGCTTTTGCGGATTTGCCACCCAGCCGCCTTTCTGCGCAGAACTATGAATAAATCCAACCCCTCGACTCTGCGCGTGGATCGGCCTCCGGCACCCCGGGGGGAAGAGCGGGATTTGGGACAATCGTGGGACAAACGGAGTCGTTCGGGACAACCGCGGGACCCTCAGCGCGACCCTCACGGGAGGGGGCGTGGCCTCCCCGCCCCGGCCCCGCCCCAGCCCCGCGGCGGCGGGCGCGCGTGCGCAGTGCGCCGGCCGTTACCTGTCAGCGGCGGCGGGCGGAGGAGGCGGAGGCGGCGGCGGCGGGATGGAGGGGCTCATCCCGCTCGTTAACCGGCTGCAGGATGCCTTCGCGGCGCTGGGCCAGAACTGCCTGCTCGACCTGCCGCAGATCGCGGTGGTGGGCGGGCAGAGCGCCGGCAAGAGCTCCGTGCTGGAGAACTGCGTCTCCAGGTGAGGGGCGGCGGGCACGGCACCCCCGCGCGCCCCCGCTGCCCCCGCGCGGCCCGGGGCGCGCGCTCTGCCCAACGGTC
>VZTJ01000392.1:1011259-1125427 GCA_013397795.1 Orthonyx spaldingii
CGGCTCCGAGCCCACCGTGGGTGCTCGGTCCCCACCGAGGATGCTCGGTGTCCCTCCCCCTGCGGTGCCTTGGGGGTGGCGAGGCGGGCCCTGGCCCGGCAGCGCCCGCGATGGGATGTGCGCGCTGCGGGGAAGCCGCCGCGGCTCCGGTGCGAGCGCGTTCGTGTGCCCGGTTCGTGTGTGCGTGTGTGGGTGGGTGACCGCTGCCTGAGGGAAACAAGGTGTTTAAAGCCCCGATCCCGAATTTCGATGGGGTGCTGGCTCCGGGCGGCTCATTCCTCTCAGCCCATCGCATATAAATTCGCGCCTGTGGGGGTATTCGAATCGCGGAGTCCTTAAGGTTGGAAAAGACCTCCAAGATCGTCAAGTCCAACATGCGCATCATTTCTAGCAAAATACTGACAGGAAAAGGGGAAGTCTGCAGATTCAGGTGGTGTTTTTTGACGGCCAGGCAGTGCCTCTGGAGACGTCCCGAGGTAAACATGAGCTTCACGTGCTGCTTGATAAAGTTCCCGCTGCGTTTGCCGCAAATAGCTGCGGGCTCCGGGAGGGAGGTGGTGCTCCCGCAGCGGAGCTGCCATCCTAGCTCGGATTATAGGGTCGAAATACTGTTGTGTGTCGGTGATTGGGCGACTTTCATGTGTGGAGATCTTTACCGAAGGTAATATTAAATGCTGTGACACTCCACAACCTGTCCGCGTGTCAGGCTGCAATAGCTCTTGATACCCAGTATAAAAATACTGTGTAGTGGTTCTTCTTCTCTCCTTCAGAATTGACTGTGTTAAGTGTCAGTTCTTCCTCTTTTTCCTTGAAGACTGTAGCTAACTACTGGTGTTGACAGTAGTGCCAAGTCTCTCGAGTTTGGAAAACATGAATGAGATCCTCAGAAAGCACGATTGGCCATCAAATTATTACTGTTTTCTTTAAACAAGTCTTTAAAAAGTATTTTGGTAACCTATTGACTTTTTGAGCTGTGTGTCCACAAAGCTGCGCAAAGCACGTGTGCTGAGGAGAAAAAGCATCTTCATTTTTCTTGTCAATGAGGATATTTTGGTCCCTGGGGTCAGGGCTGGGTGAGGTGGGCTGTGAGCTGATGTCGGTCTCTGGATCCAGCTGTGCTGATGGAAGATCATAGTGCTCCCAGATGCTTGTTACTGCTTGCCTGCCAGAGGGATCTGCTCCATCTGATCCGCAGGTGGAGCTGTTCTTTTGAGCCTCCTGGATGTGCCTGGCTGGAGCAAAAGGTGAAAACGAGCAGTTTGTACTGATCTGGCCTGTTTGGACAAGAGGCTGGACCCAGCTGCACGAGTGAGACGTGGGCACTTCTAGGAAGAATTGTGAAGGAGAGCTAAGGGCAATAACTTTTTTCACTCGTGTAGTTATTCACTGTGCAGCCTGCAGACACTGTAAGAGAATCTCTTCGGAGAAGAGATTACAGGCTACTGTGAAACACCAGAATGTCTCTGTCACATGGGGTTTGGAATTTGGATTCTTTCAGCCTGGTTTCAGAGTTCCACATCATTGTTTTATGCAGTAACTTCTTGAGATTCAGCATGATCTGGTCTGTAGTATCTCCCTACTTGCAACCTTGGAGCCTGTTGCAAAAATGACATTAAAATCCATCACTTCAAACCTATTGCACGAGACTTGAGCAACGATGCTTTGCTTGTGCCTTTCCTCCAGACTGAGTGAATACATGTGGTCAGCAGATGTGCCCTTGCTAAGCTGTGAGAACTTGGTTGTGACCCCTCAGAACCAGATTAATAAATATCCATGAGATTGGAAGAGGATTTTGCTTGTTAGATCAGCAGTCAAATGGCCTGCATCTCTTTTTAGTAAGCCATAGGATATTCCTGTTTTTATGGGATAATGCGGCTGCTCTCTGCAAACAAGTTTGTTTCATCCACATCTGTCTTAATAGGGCTTGCAGAGGTAGCAGGTCTCCCTGCAGAGCCGTGCTGCGCTCATTTCTCTTTGTTACTGGTACATTGCATGACCTCTGACAGCCACAGGGCCAGCTTTAACTAATAGTAACACAGCTTTGAAATTAACATCAAAATAAAACAGTCCTTGCATTGCTCTGAAGCTTGAGCATTAATTCTCATGGCTTTTGTTTAGGTTTTTTTGTTTGGATTCTTTTTATGGTTGTGGGGTTTTTTTAATTGTGTTGGATTTGGTTTTTTTTTTACCACATGAATCATTATCATTAGTGGATTTTGAACTCTTAGCCTCCAGAGAGACATTCAAGATCTCTTCTCTTCATGAATGACTGTAACTGGTATGAGGAAGGATGCTATCCTCCATGTGAAAGGCAGGGTCTTGCTACAAACATGCTGCTGGTTGTTAACCTCAGCATTGTCAGTGGAGCTGTGGTGAGGTTGCTAAGGTGGTTCTTAGCCCTAGGACCAGATTGTTATTCCCTGCTGTCTGTAGCCACTGTACCACTGTGCCTGTTGTAGTCTTCCAGAGGGTCTTTGCTTGTGCAGATTACTTTTTTTTTGCACTTGGACAGTAGAAACTATTTCCTGACTTGCAGGTGGTGTCAAGAGTTGGAGCTTCTTTATGGGTCCTAGGAATCATGTTGGGCTATGCAGGATATTCACCATCTAGTTTGTGCACTGCCATAATTTTTCTGAAGGGTTGTGAGGGATCTGGCACATGGCCTGGCGGTGGGAGCCAGGTCCTATACTTTCTGAAGCTGCTGGATAACACATTTCCATCATTGTCTCCAGGGTTGCACCAAGGTGCACACAGGATCCTTAGTGACTACCAACAGGCAGGGAATGTGTTGGGATTAGTTCACGTGTGGTTTGCATTGTTGGTGGTGTTGAACACGGATGGAGTCTGCATGTTTGCCTACTGCAGGAATTGTGTGACACCCAGCACTACTCGTCTCGTTGTAGGCTGGCTTCGAACTAAGCTGGAATGAGGCAGTTCAAATCTCCCAATGTGTCCATCCCTGAGGAATTTGGAATGTCCAGCATCCCTGAGGAATTTGGAGAGTTTCCTCTTTACGTACTACTCCTCTGTGTGTAAGGAGACAGTTTCTTTTGGTAGTCAAGGACTGTGTGTGAAGGTTTTTCTCTCAGGATTCTGGTTATATTTAGGTGGAAGCAGAGATTCCGGAGAGCACCTGAGGACAGCAGTCATTTCCATTTATGGGTTAGACCTTCATGTGTTCATAACTGGAGCTCATGGTGTGTGTTTGAGGAAATGAAATTGTCTGAAGAGCAAATGTTCTTCCTACCTCCTTCTGCTTCTCTTTTTAACGGGAGTAAATGTGCCTGTAAAACGTTGTGCCAGTGTTTGAAGCAAAAGATCTCATGCAATCTTCTGGTAGAGGTTGATGGGAGAGTGATTCAAAAACACAAAGGGGAGTCAAACAACAAATCCCAGCAGATCTTTAAAAAGTATTTTGGTAACCTATTGACTTTTTGAGCTGTGTGTCCACAAAGCTACGCAAAGCACGTGTGCTGAGGAGAAAAAGCATCTTCATTTTTCTTGTCAATGAGGATGAAGGCACTTGGCCTCTCCTACTCCTGTGCTCCAGAGCAGTGCAGAGCCATGAGCTGATCCATTGTTTGTGCTTATCAAACTTGCTTTTGATAGTAATAGGGTTACTTAAAAGAAAACTAATGACAGGAAGCAATCCCTGTAAACTGTATTTGGAGAGAAATCACTTTCTATTATTTAATATATATCCAAATGGGTTTTTCAGATAACTGAAGGCACAGACAACAAGCTGCCTTGTCAGGGCCTCCTTCTTCAGAAATCAGAACCTTGTTTTACTCTTAGAAATAGCAAGAAATTAATAATTAGGTTTCCAACTTGAAAGCTTTTCACTTCCCTTCCTGCATAACATAGTATAAACTGCATGTGGCCAAATAATTGTTTTATGAGAGATGTGAACTCTTGATTGTAAGCCTGTCAGTCATAATCAAACAGGCACTTTCATTTTAAAAACCTGAGGTCTGATTGTGTAATTCAGCTTTGCAGCTTTTTGATCTGAGATGCTCTTGATAATCTTAGGGCCACTGCATGTAGTAGAGCTATTTATTATGACATAGGTACTGATTATTTCTTTTTGAAATTACTATTCCTTGTGTGCTCAGCCCTTTCTTTTCTGCTTGAGATGGCGGTTGTGAAAAAACTGCGTTGAGTCATTAGGAGAAGAGAAGGGACTTTAACTCTGGCAGCTTAAGCAGAAAATTTCTCTGAAGAATGTAGACGTATATTTAGATTGATGCTTCCTGGGGGAGATGTATTAAGATTGGTGCAGGTATTTTATTATTTTAGTTACTAGGCATTGACAGAAAAACTTTTTTACAGAAAATCTCCTCTTTTGTGAAACAGGCATGAAAAAGCTAAGCAGTCAAACTGAATACAAACTGAGATGCAAACTGAAATGTGGTGCTGTGTATTCTTTTTTAATCTTAAGGATCTTCTGGAAACAAGAGTCAGCCACTCCTTTTCCTGACTAATTAAGCCATTGTACAGCTTTGAGTACAGTATTGAGTATATTAGCCTAGATATCAAAATACTCTGGTGCAACAAAAGCAAGAATTTTCTGGGTATTTCATTAATTAGAAACAGCAGCAAATGAGACAGTGGCTCATTTGGGTTTCTTCCCTGAATAAGTTTTTGCATATACACATTGAAGAACAAACTGGCTGTTTAGATGGGATACAAATGGCCTAGTTTTGTCCTTATTTGTGGACTTAAAGTTCTTTTTTTTTTTCAAATTTTGAGAATTGATATATACAAAGTAAAGGCAATGTGTAGTAAAAAACAGACATGTAAACAAATATGCTGATTTTTTACCACCACCCCATGTGTAAAGTATTTTTTTTCCTCTAAAACCACTTTTAGGATTTATCTCTCTTATTTTTGGCATTTAAATTTTGCCAGTTAAGAAAAGCTGTACTCTGTCATGAGGCAGGCAGAGTGTAGGGAGCTCTGACCTATATTCTGACATTAAAGTTCAGTGTATCAAGCAGTTTAGAGAAGCTAAATCAATAAGTAACACTTGACACTTTTGTAAAGTGTACCTGTGAGAATACATAGTCTTACTATAACTTCAGCATGCTATGTACAGTTAGGGTATTGCAGCATTTAGTGAACACAAGTGTAGTATTTGAAGTCTGAGCTCTAGACTTCAGAAAAACTTCAAAACTGTGCAAAAAGCAATGTTCAAAAGAACCCCAGTCTGGGCTCGAGTGCCTTGTGAGAAATCAGTGCTGCAGATTCAGTGGCAGTTGTTACTGGGAGTTCAATCCTTCAAGGGACTGCAGGTGGCTGCACTCCTCTGATTGTTATTAAAGGAGGGCAGTCATCTCAGGAGAGGTTTGTGGTTGGGTTTTTTCCTCTTTTTTTTTTCAGACCATAGGTATCTACTTAACTCTATCCAAACTTTCCTGGTTCTTAATACAGAGGGACTTCTGTAAGTTTGACAGATTGTCTGACTCTCTAGACTCTTGTATAATATTATGAGTCCTGTTATTCACTGCCTTCAGAAAGGAGCCCACACTTTAGATTTTGAAGTGTTGAAACGAACAAATAACCAACACCTTTGTTGTCTTGCTGTTTCTTGATGGGCATTGCTGCTGATGTTTCAAGCTTTCCTGTGTAGATGAAATAGCAAACAAGGATTTCCAGCTTAGAGAAATACATGTTAGCAATGTGATTGTTTGGATATTCACCGGTGAACATGGGGAGTGATGCTGCCATGGATTGCAGCAGAGACATGGAAGTGTGGACACTGCTCTCTGCCACTCTTTACTGTATGACCTCAAACTGCTTTTTGAACATTACCTGCATCTCTATCCACACATGCCTTAACTGTGTGTAGAATATAGATTTTTATTCCTTTATTTTTAACTTGCATCTATCTGTAAAGGAAGATGGTAACATATAATCTTAAAATCAGTGTGGGATAGCTGTGATTGTTGTCTAAAACCTGCTGTTATGCATTTCTCTTGTTTGAGTGATGGCTGATTTAGATTTCTGTGTGGAACCAAACCTGAGTCTTGGATTCTGCTTTGAACAGCTGAGAAGTAGCAGCGTTTCCTCATCCCAAAAAGGGACCTTTGCTGGTGTTTAGTTTGTACCTCTAACAGCTTAGTCATTGAGAGAGATGATGTTTGTGGTTTGCCTTTCCTCAGCTGATGACTGAGCAAATTGATGATGCTCCTCTAAGTATTTATGTGTTTCTCCAACAGTGCCTAGATTGCAAGTCTGAGGGGCAGAGACTTTTTTGCTTTTTCTGGTTTGCTTTTCTTATTGTTTTGGGGATTTTTAAAACATAATAAGGCCTTCTAGTAAACAGAAGTCCGTGAATTCCCCATGTTTGCTGTGCTCGTGTGTAATGGGCTACTGGGAATCCCTTCAATGCTGTGTGTCTGCAGTGTAAAGCCTGTAGTGTAAATATGCTGAGATCAGGAAATGAGCATTATTTAACTATGACCTTGCATCTTTTTCTTCAGCAAGTTGCACCAAGATGAACAAGGCAGCATTATTGAACTAGAGAGGAGCAAAAACCCATTTAACTGCGTGCTGGGCTTTGATGTACTGCTAAACGCTGTTGTCTGTGATAGCCTCTGGGATGTAAAGGAGACTTTAGCTGTAGATAAGAGAGGTTTTCAACCCAAGTGTCTACTGATAATGTCAGTTTTTATAATTTGTATGTGGAAGTTAAGCTTTTAATTCAGTATCTAGGGTGGTATTTCTGCATCCTAGCTCCTGTGCAAAATCACCAAGATTTCAATGTTCAGGTATGCAGGAGATTGACTCTTTGCTGTAATACAGATAGATTTCAGCCCTCATGGATGAGATCATCAAAGCTACAGTAACCTGAGGCACTTGGTCTGTTGTTTACTCTGTGCACTGCAGATGCCTGAAACTGCACATCCATTCAGTGGTGCTGAGCTCTAGAGGATGCTCTGAAGCTGCCTGTGTGTAACTCACCTGCAGAGAACAGCCAGGGCTCTGCATGGCAAGGAGGAGAACAACTAAGAGACATCTCTGTTCTCTGCTGTGTGACACTGGGGAAATGGGCCCTATTCCAGCCGGGGTGGAAGCTGCTGAAGAAATTTTGGCATAATCCATCAGAGGCAGTGTTGTGCCCTTGTGTGCTCACCTGTTCGTTTGCTCAGGTGCTAAACAAATGTTGACAGAAGATCCTCAATGTCTATTGGATCTGGGAAAGAGGCTGGAAAGCTCAGGAGTCTGGACTGAGACTTACAGCCCAATGACTTTGTTAGTGTTCTGGGTCTCTTTTGGTCAGACTTCTCATATCGATTTTTATTGTGGTAATAATTCAGTTTCTGGTGAGCAGAGAGATGGGAGATCATGGCTGATATTAAATTTCACTGTTGAGCTAAACAGATTTTACATTGTCCTGGACAATATATTAATGTGCACATATCACAGGCTCAAAGAAGGATAAATGGGCAGGTATAACAGGATAAAATGGCTAGAGAAGAGAAATTGTTTGAAAGACTCGGATCACTTGGAAATAATATCACTTTTGGAAATAATCTCCTTTCCCCCTTACTTCTGTAGTTGTCTTCCTTCCGATAAATTCATGCTCTTTATACTACAGTTTCCACTGTGTGTGGAGAGAATACAGGAATTGAATCCAGTTACATTCCAGCTCTGCAAAATGATCTGAAATAGCTTGTATTGTACCAAAAAAGGTAATTGTATAGTGTGACACCTTGTCTACCACAACAGAAAAATGCATTTTCATGATGCTTCTGAAGAGGCAAAATTTTTTTTTGCATTTTACTAGGATGTGTCACAGCTGATTGTATATTGTACTACTGTTCAGAAAGTCTGTACTGATGGATCCCAGTTCCAGGACTGTGGGGTTTGGGAGGAAGAGCAGCAGGTTATTTTTCCTGGGTTCTTGATAACAGCACTGGAATTCACAATATCTAAAAGATTTGTCTTGACAGAGTATTAAGAGGTGAATTATTTGCTAAATGCAAGTATTTCTATAGTAGGAAGTTTCATGTAGCTGATATGCCTGGATTGTTGGGACATGTTGTTTTCTTTCTGATCCTTGCAGTCAGATTTTTGTTTACCTCTGATTATATTTTGGAGGAAAACTTTTTACTCAAATCTTTCTGAAGAAACATTGCTAATAGCATTTGGCAGCTGGAAGTGTTTGGAAAAAACCCCAAACAGCCGAGGTCTATTTAGAGCACTGACAACAATTTAAAGTCAGGAAAGAATTTTTGTTGTTTGTTTCTTGTGTTGAGATACAGAATCTTGCTGCATTAGTATTCACTCTGAGAATGGATGGGCTTTTATGCACCAACATCCTATGCAAATGAGTCCTTTCCTAAAAGCAAACATATCTGATTAGGGAGAATAAGTTGTCCTGCAAAGTCTCCTTTATTCTTTTTGACACTAAAATTCTGAGAATTGTTGGGGTTTCTTTGTGTTTTGTGCTTCCTTTCTCCCCCTTCCACCACTGCTTGGAATTGATGGAGAGCACCGTTGGGCAGGAAATAGCAGAAGCTTTTGTAAAATCTTAAAAGGGAAAGAGGAAAAAGGGCATTTTCACAAATGGAATTAGGATGATGCAGCAAAGTGCTGGCTGGCTGCCAGGGAGGACAGATGCATCGTGCATACCGTGCCTTGCCCACGAGCCTGCACATTGGCAGCTTCCCACCCTGTTCATCCAGCCAGCCCACAGGACAGGCACTGCAAACAGAGCACTCTTCATCTCACCACCTCTGGGCTTTTGCCTGGCAGGTTTTCATGCCTGTGTACGACAAGTTTTCAGTCCTGTAAGCATCACTGAGATTTTAGAACTTTCTATCATGTAAAAGACATTTTTTTTGAATACTAGGAAGTGCATTTTCTTTCCTTGAGTCAGTGAACAGGCCTGTCGTTTTCTGTGTGGAAATGTGATGTGGGGTGTTGTCACTGCTGACAAAATACAGCATTAGACTGGTCTAAGAAGGTCTGTGCCTTCTTAGACTCGAGTTCAAATGTCCCTCCTTTGGAGAACCTGTTGATTCCCATTATGTTTAATGGAAGACTTTACCATTGGGACCAGAGTAATTTTTGGCACTAATTTTCTCATAGCCCTGTAGTGTCTAATGGGGGAGATGTAATAACTTCTGGCACCTTGTTGGGCAGTGCTGCTGCTGCTTACAGAAAGCATCTTCCAGATCCAAGAGAAGTATAATGACAGGGATTTCTAAGCCTGCTCTCTCTCCAGTCTTCTGCATGAAGAAGAGGAAATCTCAAGCTTTGCTTTCTCACCTTAGTGGTGCCTAAGCACTGTCATTGAACATATTTGTTATGGAGGTGCCCAGCTGGTGTGACTGGAATCTCTTGCCAGCTTATTTGAAGTTCTTCAAGGGCTTTTCAAAAATACCGTTTTTGTCACATTTAGAATCAACACTCACATATTCCCACACCTGGGTCTTTTTGGGTAGGTTTTTTTTTTTTTTTTTTAACTGTTGCCCTCTGGGTTTTTTTATAGTTGGTCTCATTTCCATAAAAGAGTGGGGGAAAAGAGACCCAAAGAGGCATTTTAGGCTGCTAGCTGTAGTGCTGTGTAAGATTTTCAACACTTTATTTTTTAAATTTTTCTTAATTCAACCAGTATTCTTACTTGAAAGTGATGGATAGGATAATAGGGGTGTCCCTGCGTTGCTGTTGAGCTCCGGTAGTTCAGCAATGGTGGTGAAGGACAGTGATGGGTTGGAAAACGGCTTCTCAAAACCACCAAGTTCATGTACCCTGCTTGAGAGGAAGAGGGAGTTGACAGCCCTTAGGTTCGGGATACTCTGTTTCTTGCCCCTACAGACTTGCACACACTGCATGTGGGCAGTGTGTAGTTACTGCTCCTGGGTATTGGACTGTGCTGCATTGAGCAGTTTAATTAAAATGATCCATCAGTGGAGGGAAGATTTACCTTGCAAGAATGGTTGCTGCAAATTGAGACCAAACATGAACTAAGCATCAGCCGTCTATGCTGTGTGGTTTCCAAAAAAATACCAGAAAGATTGGTACAGAGCTTTAGGAGCTGATATATCTGAGATCACTAAAAGTTCACAGCCTCTAAAATGCATTTAGCATGCCTGGTAGGCCTAATTAAGATAGGTATCATTGGTCTTCAGTAAAGCAGATTAATTGTCTTGTACATCTTCCTCTAAGGCCCGTTATGTTAGGCCAAGGTTTTACAGCCTTTGGACAAAACTGTGGGTGACTCTTGATTGCCAGACATTGTGCCACACAAAAATCATTTACTCTTCTGTAATTAATGAAAGGAGGTGAGGATGGAGTGGTGACTGCCAAGAACTGCTCTCTGTGCTTGGAGCTGATGAGGAACAACATACATGGCCAAGTATCAGTGTCATGTAGAAACACTGCTATGGTACTGATTTAGAAAAAGGCACATGGTTGAGAACATCAAAGCACAGCTGAGGTAGTGCCTTAAGGCTTCTGAGGCTTCTTGAAAACATGTCCTAGGATTATCTTTGTACTGTCACTTGCAGGGTGGAGAATATGTGCTTCCAAAGCCACCAAGAATAAATATAGTGGTGTCTTGTGTAAGTGATGACAAATCTCATGGACTTAATTCCTAAGAAGGCCTCTGCATAAATGCAAAGTACATTTCCCATCTCTTGGACATACCTTGCTTTGTAATGAATTAAAAGTGAGAGAAGGATCTGCTGCTGGGTCCTCTGTGGAGTTGGTGAGCACAGGAGCAGGTGAGATGGAATGAGCACATCTGCAAAATAGGTCTGCAGATGTATATTTTTAACATTAAGAGTTCTCCAGTTATAAATTAACTGGGTTTGGTTTATGGGTTTTGAAAACCTGATGAAAGAAGTTAGAAGTTTTTCATGCCTCCCTTCCTCAGGCTTGCACTGGACCATGCCTTTTCCTGTTTCTTGAGTATTTTTAGCATTTTGCTTTGAGTCTAACTATGAGAAATGGAAGAAAAATTAAAGCTTTTTAAGTAGTTATGTGTTTTTTTCCACAGAACTTGGAGATGCTGTATGGACATGTGTCAGTGTTCCTGTGAAACTGTGTGGTCTTTGCACAAGATAGGGTCATTCAGCTGCCAATATGGGCCACAAGTGCTCCTGGTGTGCCAGGCTGGAGTTGTATAAAACAATAAACACTTGGAAAAAGGCCCAGGAAAACTTTTGACTTTGGCCATAACTGTTTCTTATTGCAATTAAAGCTGTGTTGCATTCCTTGGCAAAACTTGGGAATAAAAGCCTATGCTACCAGTGCACTGTTGTTTATATTAGCTGCTGATGGACCATGGCCTTTCTGCATTTGAGGGAAGTTTAGGGTCTTGGGATAGACTTTGTGTTAATGGGAGAACTTTTGTAACATTGCTAATGTCATTTGGCAAAATGAAATAGATGGGTCTTTCTGCTCCTCTGGAAGAGAGCTCTGGCTCTTGTCCTGAGCCCAGCATGTTTCTGCCCTTTCTGAAAAATGGGGAGGCTTTTTCTTTGGAGGCAATTCTGATTCTTTTAACGATTCATCACTATCAATTTGAGTTGTTCATAGCTCTTTAATTAATGCAGTTACTGTGTAATTGTTGACGTTTTTGTTGGTTATTTGATTTCCTGGATTCCCCCTATGCTTTGTATGAATTAATTATATTGGTATTGATGTAAATTAGTTGCCATTTATCCTGTGTGATACTGACCATGTAACTGATGAAAGCACAGAACGTTTCTCAGTCCTATACTGGCAAAGAAAAGCAAATTTAAGTTACTCTTTTGAAACTACAAGTAAGTTTGAAGTGGTGATGTATCATCATTTTTCACACAAACTGGGGATTCTTCTGTTTTGCATGGTTTTGTTGGGTTTTTTTTAATTTTTTTTTAAACAGAATAAATACTGTTGGTGTGCTAGAGATCTCCTATATGGAAACTCTTACTCTACCTGGAAATCCCCCTGGAACACACTATGTTTATTTGTTTGATGTGGTTTTTTCTTTGTAAGTGGCAGTCCTGCATTTTAATGAGATCCCCTCACTGAAGGAGCCCCTGTCTAGTTTCACTGCAGTTTCTGCCCTTCCTGAAATTTCGATCTCTTCCATGAGACTCTTCAATTAATGTGTTGTCTAATTACTTTTTCACCTTAAAGCCCAAACTGGCTTGTTATTACAAACTGCTGAAGTGTGGGTATGGCCATTGATAACTTGTTTCACCATCCTGTGGCATCAGTTTGAGACCTGTGTTTCAGCAAGTCAAATTCAAACTATTGTCTGTTCCTTTATGCATTAAAGAAACAGCAGACATTAAACTTGGTAGATACACTTGTCCAGATCTCTGATACAGGAAATGAGCGGTACCAGAGAGCGAAGACAACACAGCTTACGTTGTGCAGTAAGACATGAGTAATTTTATAGGGTAAAAAATTTTTTGGCCCTGAAAATATTTTGCTGTTGAAAGTATTTAATGATATTCTAACAACTGAGTGCATTCTGAGATTGATGAGTTCCTGAAGGGATGTCCTGGCAGCCCTGGCTGTTTGCCTCTTATTTGCATTGGATGCATTCAGCACTGGGCAGCCCTTGCTGATGGACTGTCCTGTCACTGCGGCGCTGCTGCTGAGCCGGGACAGCTGCTGTCAGCACAGTGCTTTGTGCTGCAAACGCTCGGAGAGCAAAGATGTACAAGTAGTTGGAATCTTAATGCAGGATGAATGTCTGTTAAAGCAGCAGGGCTTTCATTCCCAGCTTTATTCTTGCACAATGAGTTTCTTCTTTCCTGCACCTCATCATTGTTAAGTGGTTCTGCAGTTGTGCACACAGGTGCTCCCAGGCTCACTCCCTCCACCACAGAAAACAGCCTTTTCTCCCCCTTGTTGATGTCTTTGAGCACAGATTCTCAGGCATGAATATTTTCCTAGATGGATTTCTTTGCAGCCACTTCAACTCTGATGTGAATTTTTTTTCTTCCAACTCTCACTAAACAAATGTGTACATGCTAACCAAAGGTGTGGATAGCAGCTCTCTCAAGTCTGTCCTCAGAAGAATGTTAGGGTGCCATCAGAACATGGAGGGGCATCGTCCTTTTGGTCAGAAGGAACCTTTGAGACTTGGCTCTGTTCATTCCTGTTGTATTTCTTGCTGCTGTTACAAGTTGTGGGGCCATTTCTAATACAGAGCTGTTTTGTTCAGCACTGCTAACAAACCCTCTAGAGAATACTTTCTGTTCCAAGGGCAGGGGAAGAGGACCTGCATCCTGTCCTGTGGATGTCAGAGTAAGCATTTCTGCAGAAGCAGTTGCACAGCCTTTAATCTGATTCCCTTGCTGTTGAATTGAAGTGTGGTACTATGTTGCTTTTCCTAAAGAAGTGCAAGCTATGTTTCGGATTTGACTTACATTTCTGTGTGTGGTTAAAAATTTGCTTTTTTTACTGGAAGTGGAGTTTATGGATTTATTTATAACATCTGGTTTGAGCTGTACGGAGAAGGCACACAGGTGCCGTTGCCTTGTGGCTGAAGCTGAAATTTCAAATGCTTAAAAAAATTCCCTATCCTTGTGGGCAGATTGACGTCAGTGTCTCTTTCAGAGAGGTAAATCACCCATTCAGTGGTTAAGCGGTGGTGGGGAATTTTCTCCTGAACTCTCCCTGTGAACCTCATTACCCACATTCTTTGACATTTTCCCTCTTCAAACTGTGCATTTGTAGCAGAAGTTTTATGTCCTGCTGCTGCACTGTTTAGTTGGTTATGTGATCAGCACAGCTCTTCCTCTCACCAAGTAGGACCCTCTCTCTTCAGATGTTTGCTTGAACAGGAAATAGTTCAGCTCGTTAGACAGGGTTAAAGAATGCCATCACTTTTGGGTGTGTTAAGAGAACGTTCCGAAGGAAAATTGCTGTCTTACCTTTCTTTGTAATTTTGCTGTTGAGGAAAGGTCAGCGTTGTGTACACTGGGAGCTGCATTAATGCAGTGTTCTTTATCGCTGAATGTGCTTGGTCTGAAGCAGAAAATCAATGAATCTTTTCAGCCTTTGACTCCCTGGAGGATTTTCCTGTCTCCTGTGGTGCTGTAGAGGACACTGGTTTGGGTGATCAGTTTGTCCTGAGTGACAATTCATTTGAGCTCCTTGATGGGAAAACATGTATATATATTTTTTAACAGATATGAAATGCTTGAAAACCAGTGTTTGAAACTGTAATCTTAATAGCCATTTGCTGCATCCTGGGCTACTGTCATTTCAGTGCATACAGAAGTATGACCACATTCCTACTACTATTTCCTCTGTTTCCCCATGAGAAAATATCAGTAGATGTTCATTGAGGGGCAGCTTTCTCTCCATTAGTAGATACTGAAATTATGATAGACCTATTTCAAGGCCTTTGGTATCTCTTTAAACTAATTCCTGTATCCTGTTGCTGTCTCAAGTGTTAAAAAGCATCACAGCAGATTTAAATCAGTACACCTGATGTTTTTGCAGTATCTTTGCTTTAGAGATTACTTGAATTCCTAATTAATTGTACTTCTGCCTGCAGGTTTGTGTTTGAGTAGGGAAGTTAATGAGCTAGCTTGTGTTTGAACAGCCTCCCCTTTCAGGGTGTGCTTTGGTTTGCAGAGTCATCACACTGTGAGCACACATTAACAGGTACTGAGAAAGGGAAACACACTTAATTTAGCTACAAATTAACACCTTAATTTCTTTCAAAATGCTGGGAAGTTCTGAACTGGTGCAAGGCACAGCTGACAGCTAGTCCTGTTCCTCAGAGCCTTAGAACTGCTTGCAGTTACTACTTTAATTTTTTTTTACGTCTAGATGTTAGGATGGGAAGGAAATCTTCAGTGCTCATGTTACAGGTTGAGTTTCTTTGTTTCTCTTCTGCAGAAGCTTTGTCACCTTGTTGGTGCTTGTGGGAAGAGGTTCACTGTTGCACTCCTGAGCTTGTCTTGACCTGGGACTGCCAATTATTCTCTGATTTGCACAAATAATATCCTGAATATTTGTATGGTTTATTTTTCATAGATGTACCCTCAAGGCCTGTTTTAAACCATGCAGGTTTGTGTGCTGCCTTTAAAGGAGCTGCAAAAGTCAGACACCCATTATGTAGTGCAAGGTCAGTATAAAGAGACTCAGTGGTTGTAGGCAAGAGATGATTTCTCAAGTGGCTTGAGCAGACCTATCTTAGCAGTTCTGTCTAAAGGGCTGACAGGGCTGTACTTTCTTCCTTTGACTCCTGTCCTTCTCCCCATCCCTCCCAAAGACACTGCACATTCCTGCCTCACCTTTGTACAGGCACTTAGGTGTATAACAACAGTCACCCAGATCAGCTCTGCCATTTGACTGAAAATTCCTGCCCTAATCCTTTTCTGCATTGCTTTTCACCTGAGCCAGAGAGGTGAGTTAGCAGTGCTGCCAAGACAGGCAAGAAAGTGTCTCAACATCCCTTGTGAGGCAGGAAAAATTAGGGGATTTTGATGAGCTTACACTGATTGTGCAACTCTGTTTACCCCTGAATTCTATTCCTCTGTCGATACTTATCTGAAGCAAACACTCTCCAAAGCCTCTCACTGAACCTCACCTCATGGTTTTTAAATGGTTAATAGGTATGGCAACTGGCGAGGACCCTGAGAAAAATGTCTGTTGGTTTGCTTTGGGTTTCTTTCTTTTCAGTTGCATAAGGAGTCTCCCTGTCTTTAGAGATCAGAAAGGATGGTGGGGATGCATAATGATATGATAGAGCTGGTGTCTTTGTTTCCTTGCTTGCTTTCTGGTCCAAGGACGCTCTCTCCCTCTGTCCCACAGGACTTCTGGGCAGATGTGTTGTTGGAAAAGCTGTTCGGGGATTTGCACTGGCAGAAGTTAAGTGTGTGAAAGAGTAGTGCAGAGTGCTGACAGTTTAGTTTGTCCAGAGCTTTGGTGTGAGTGTGTGTATTCCTATGTCCAGATCCTCTTCAAATCAAGTGTGCACTGATGACAGAATCATTTTAGAGGGTCTGGTAAATTTGGGCATGGCTTCAGGTACTCTTACTATGCAAGGTGAGATGTTATATGTGATGGTTTTGTAGAGGCTTGGTAATGCCCTGAGGCAGAAATTTAGTTTTAATACACATTTGTCTAATATGTAACGACCTACTGCTATCTTGAACCAAAATTAGCAGCCCTACTTTACAGGAGTATTTAATATAAATCTGTCCACACCAACTTTACATTTTCATACAGAAGAGGTTCCAAATTAGTCCAGTACCTTATGTAACTGCACATTACTTTCTGGTTAGTAACTGTTTTTTTAATGTTTCCAGGGATTTTCTTCCACGAGGTTCTGGAATTGTGACAAGACGACCATTGGTCCTGCAACTCATCACTGCCAAAACAGGTAATCTCTTCCTCTTTTTGGGTCAATGCCTGGACAAAGTGCTGATGTACTTCAGCAGGAGAAAGATCTTTTCTAAGAAGACATAAGCAATGTGAAGAAAGGTGCCACTAGACTGTCTGGAACAAAGGCCTGCTACTTCAAAATTGTGTGCTCAGGACCAGCTCATCTCATTGTCCTGTCAGGGAAAATGCTAACATCTAAATCCTGGAGCACATGGTGAATTGAATCCAAGATCAGACTCGAAGCAGTGGAGAGACATCATTACATGCAATATGCTTTGGAAATTAGCTTTGATTTATTCATTTCTTTATGAGCTTTGCAGTTGTATTAGTTAACACACCAAAATTGCTGCACTTCTACCTTTAACTCTTGCTCCAGTGCACACAGATTTGATTCCACACAGCCTGTTTTCATAACTTGTCTTTTTTGGTTGGGCTCACTGCACTAGGTAGAGCAGAAGGTAGATTGGGGAAAAACAAAGCTTCTGTGTATTTATCTGGTCAAAAATATAAATATTTTTGGGTGTAGCACTAAGCTATGGGACATATTGAGATCTTTCATCAGAATTCACCACTCTGTACTCTTCCATGGGGCACTTGATTTGCTGTGGTGTGGCTCAGTTCCATGGCATATATAAAAGCAGCTATGGTTCACCATCATTCCAATTTTTGTTGTTGTTACTTCTAAACCAATGTGAGCAACAAAAATCACTGGTTTGCTATTTACTTCTGCTTAAAATAGTAAAAAAGAAATGAATTAACATCCAAACCAGCACTGAAAACCAAAAAGTGGTCTTAGAATTATGGCCCATGATGAAACTGGGGAAGAAACAAAATTATAGCTGCCTGTGAAATTTTAGTCTGTCCCTGTGTGTGAGGTGTAATTAAGTTTTTGTGTGTATTTCTTTCCTGAAGGTCTCTGCATTGTTCAACAGGAATGTAGACTTCAGTCTGCCTGGGCTTTAGTTTTTTTTCTGAATTACTGCTTTTACAACAGTCATACTTTCAATACCTCTATGAAATTTTCCATGGTGTTTACACTGTGGAAGAGGAAGGAAAAACAGTGGAATTCAGTATTTCTGCATGCTCAGCTTAGAAATGTTAGAATTTTCAAGTGTGTAATACACTTACAGTGCTTTATATATGTTAAATACTAATGTTTGTTTTAGTTGGAGAAATGAACATTTGCCATTTCTGCATTTCTGGCTTTTGGCCTCTGACAGATGATGCAGAAATGCATAAATAAGGCCTAGCTGTGGAGAGTCTTCCTTTGACTTTGCCAGCACCATGCAAGAGCAGAAGAAAGAGAAGCATTGAGCTTTGTGCTGGCAGTCCTGACAAAAAGACTGAACTGAGAGGACATGGCAGGGAGTGAGCTTAACACTCTGACCTCAAGTGGTTAAATACTTATTCACTGACACCCATCCTAAACTTAGCCTGACTGGTCGGTGTTGACTTCTTTCGTAAAATCATCATTGTCCCATAGAGAAAGGGATTTTCTCTACCTGGTATTTTCCTCATTAATATGTTCCCAAAGTATTACTGGCTTTAGGTAGGCCTCTGGGTTTCATATAGGTACCTTCTCTGCTGAAAATTAGTTCTTCATTATAACTTAAATAACAGAACAAAAACCTTAAAAATTCAGGAGAACTGAGCTTCAGCCTAATTTTGTGTTTCCTGGATGTCAAGGCATATTTCTCCCTTTGGGAAATGCTGTGTATTTCTTGTTTGGGATTAAATACCAAGACCTTTAAAATGCAAGCTTTAATTATTTTGTTGCTTTTTTTAAACTTTGTTCCGCTCTTGTTGTTTCTGGTGGTGAAATTCCAAGTAACTTTATCTTTTAAGTCACCTTTATCTTTGTGAACTAATTTTAAGAAAAGAAAATAAAGAAAACTCCTTAGAGAAGCACAGTGTTCTTTTACAGGAAGCAGATGCTGGGCTGAATTCTATGAAGCCCATAATTATTTAAAATGTTACAGAATAATTAGAAGGCTGTATCAGCTTCTTGTTGATCTGGTAAACAAAACTGGTTTTTAATCCTTGGATTTTTCTTGACTTTTAAAAGTAACTATTCTTAATCTTACAGTATTCCTTGGGAGAGAGGGGGCACTTCCTATACAGGCATGCACAGATAACTACAAGATACTTCAGCAACATTTTGGAACTGGCTAAGAATAATTTTGGAATGTGAATTCGATTGACAGAGGTGGTTAAGCTTCATTTAACTTTGAGTCATTGCACTAAGGGATGAAAATTAGCAGAGGAGGCATTTGTTCACATCAAAGTAAGAGAAAGCTTTGACCATCCATTATTAGGGTGGGACATGGCATGGAAGGGTGCAGCAGGAACTGGTTGTGAGGAGTTATCAGGAACCCTCCAATATCTGAGAGATCTGACACATTTCTTACTATTGGTTTGTTTAATGTTACCCCTTGCAGGGGTTACAGCTCTTTACCCAGATGTATTTCATGAGAGATGTGGAGTATATTTTTTTTAGAATTTTGCTCACCTCTATTAAAATTTCTGTAATGTTTGTACAAAGCTATTTTGCAATGACCTGTTGAACTCCATTAGTCACTAACATGTTTTGGTGGTACCAGTACAATTCTAAATGGTTTTATGGCATTTGCAGTCCACATCCAATGCAAATCCTATAGTCTGCTGAAATACTGAAGGCAAATACAAAGTTTTTAATTAAGTATTGCAACCAGCAAGTCAGTCTTTAATAGTTTTGAGTATCTTTCTGAGTTTGATAATGTGAGAAATACTAAGTAGCACAGAATAAGTCAAAATATGGATGTTAAAAAGAATTTAGAGTCCTTTGAAAGACTCTGGCTTGCTCTCTGTTGTTGCCAGTGTCTGAAGGAGGTCAGAGCAGGGAATGTTTTGGAGCAAATAGTCCCACCTGGGAAGGTGCAGTTTAGTGAGGTTTAGAAGGCACAGGTGTGGGGAGGGTGCTGTCAGCTGGGAACCTGTCTGATAGTGACCCTCAGCTTTAACGAGGTGGGATAAATCAGCCATTCAGAGCATGGGCACGGGAGGAATTCCACCTGCTCTTTTCCTGTGTGAGAAATTGGATGTGAGGGCAGTTTATTTTGTGAGACTTTGATTGTCTACACTCAGGCAGAAGAACGTGCTGATTCTTTTATTATTTGAGTGCTGCTGTGTAAGATCCAGGGAGCTCCAGGATGCTTTCTCACCAGGCTGCATTTGTTTAAAATGCTGCAGTGTTGTGGTGTTTCAGCAGCTCCCAGTGTGTGTGTAGAGTGCTCGTCTCTCTCCTTCTTACTTATGATTGCTTTCCAGGAGCAGGAATGCTTTATGTATTCCTGTAGCTGGGCTTTCAGAAGGATTTTTTTCTGTGTGTCTTTAAGATGCAAGTGTTGGTGCACAGCTGACCTGGGATGAGGGTTTTGAGTGAGCTTGTGAGGTGGTGGGTTTTTCTTCCTTTGAGTTGGCATTCCTTCATTTTTACATTAAAATTTATTTCTTCAATATTCTAGGTTTTTGTTTCACAACTTTTGAGTACAGTGCAGTTCTTAGCTCGGTGTTTTTTTTATCTAATACAGCAGTAAGATTAAATAGTTTTTGTCAGAGTTAATAGATATTTTAAGTGGTGCTGCTGAGTAAGCTTTGAGAAGGTAATGACTTGAAATGTCTGAGAAGATCTTGAGAGCTGGGTTGGTGTTTTTGTTGGTTTTTTATTTACTGTTGTTCATTTTGTTGTGGGTTTTGTGTGTGGTTTTTTACTTTTTCCTTTCTGCTGCCACACATTCTGTATAACCTTGGGCAGTCTGTTCTTCTTGCCGTGCTTTCTTCTGCTGGTGCAGGTGAAATAATGACAAGATTCTTTGAGATTAGGTAGTACTTTTTTTGAATAGCAATGGCAACAAAAATGTGTGAAGCCTTTGTAGTAGGTCTTCTCTTTGTTAAAAGTACATTGCCTGCTGTATAAATCCTGTTATTTGTTATTTACATTGTTAAATATCCTTGCTCTAGGAGAGTTATTTTCCTCTTTGATTGTTTTGGAGGAATTTCAGATTTTTTTCTTGCTTTATCAGATTAACAGATTTTGAAAATCATTATTGAGGTGGATGTTTTTTAGATGAATGAGTAATATGTACAATACACACATTTGTTTGAGTTTTGTTAATTAGAATACTAAGTGGAAAGCAAATCATAAGGTTCAAAAGCATTCTGATTTTTTCTGAAGTCTTGCAGATGCTCTTTTCTATTGAAATTGTTGAGTTTAAATCCAAATTTCGTGTATTGCAAGATGACTCCTCAAGCATAGCCGTCTTCTGTTGCCATCTGGTGGCAAAAACAATCCTCTAATAGAAAATTAAATATAAAAAGAGTTTAGACTGGTTATTTCAGCTAACACAAATGGCCTTAGAGACTCATCAGCTGGGAGGCATTGGGAGGTCTTCAGGGACAAAAACTAGAAACATGCCCCGGTGCCAATAGCAGGGAAGAGAATGGGCACTTTGCAGGGAGGAAAGGAAGACAGTGACTGCCATTTCCTGCATCCCACTCTCATTCAGATGATGAACAGGGATGATGGAGAGAGCAGTAAAATTACTGAAGTGTGCACCCCAAAAGCTAAAAAGTGACACCAGCATGGGGAGAAGTGGTAATTATGGGTGACCCCTTCCTGAGACAGCAAAAGGCTCATTACCCAAACAGGACTGGTATCCTGGGAGAGGAGCAGTGTTGTTGGTCTGAAACTTGAATTTTAGCTTAGTGTAAGGTTGGAGAGACTGCAGGTGTTCCTTTGCACCTGCAAATCTCCCAGTTGTTGCTGTCTGTGCTGGTAATCTGAGCTAATCCCAGTGACTGCTGGGGTCTGGCAGCATGGCTTGGAAGGCTCAGCCACTTATGCCATCAGGACCCTCAGAATGGGATATGAGCTTCAGCTCATGTTGGGACAAATTAATGGTACCCACAAATACTTGGTTTTGCAAGTGGTTTTGCCTGGAAGTTTTTGTTTCCTTGATCCCAGATTGATGCTCAGTGACATTAGGAATTCCCTCGTTAAGACTGGAAAATGACTCTGTATATGCCCATCTTTCTAAAGATAATAAAAGGAAGTGATAGAAGCATCAGTCAAAGTTCACTTTTAGGAGAAAGAAATCTGTAAGTAATTATTAACTAACAATCTGAAATAGAGATGAACAGCAGCCAAACTCATCAAGGGAAATAAGCCTGTCCTATCAGTGCAAAAAAAAATTTTTATTACACAGTAGCAGGCTTGTAAATTAAGGTGTGGTGGGTGTCTTATCTTGGCTACTATAAAGACTTTAAAATTCTCTTTTAAAAAAAATATTATAAGCAGTCTTGGCAAACATGATGTAGCAAGGACTCCTCTAAGATGGATGCACAGTTGTTTACAGAGTGGAAGGGGCACCCCTCCAGGTGATGTTCAGTATTTTGCATTACTGATAGAATGACAGGACAGAGTGTGTTTATTAAGTTGGTGTTTGGCAAGTACAATAGAGAATATGAAAGATACTGGAGGGCAGAATTGGAATTCAAATTGCTTGCAAAAGAAGAGAAATATCCCCAAAGCAGGGAGAAATTCAGCTGGGGTATGGCTTTTTTCTGTACTGAAAGGCTGGTGTTTGAGGAGACAGTTGGCTTTCAGAAAAGGATGTGGTGCTCACAGTGAATCTCTGACAGAGCAGAACTCACTGATGCTGTGCTGTTGTAAAATACAGAAGTAAACATTGTACAAGATGCATCACAGAAATCCAGAAATGTTCTGCTTTTTCTCAGTCCTGGGAAGGAGAGAGCTCTGGTGAGAGCTCTGCCTCTGTAAATTTAGGAAAAATGCCTGGAGGAGAGCTGTGTGAGGGACTGAACAATAGAAAGCATCATCCATAGGAAAAGGCTGAAAGAACAGAGGGAAATTTCTTCCACAAACAAAAGCTTTGAAGGTGGTGGAAGATTATTGCATCCAAAGAATGCTTTTCCTCCTCTGCTATGAGTGTCCACCCTTTTAATGAACCATTTCACTGGTTCCTAAGAGCGTGACCTGTTACTTTATGGTAGTTCCTTCCATCAGATCTACACTGTTTTCCATGTTTAGTACCTTCTGCTATGATGTTCCCGTAATACTCTGCATTGACAGGATGTTCTGTTTTGTCTTCAGGAAATACCAGGGTACTTCTATTTCTTGTAGATTTTCTGCTTGAAGGTTAGCTGTGGAATATCTCAGTTCTGAGTATTTCATTTTCAGCTTGTTAGCAAAGCTACAGAACTGGCAGAGTAGAAGAGGGATTGTAGATTGGGTAGGACAACAAGGGCTTTTGATACTTCCACTCTTTTCAAGGAAGCACCATTGAATGATTTGCTATGGTCCAGATTCACTTAACTGCATTTACTTTGTTCAGAAAAAGCTGTCCATCATCAAAGAAAAGGTGATGTACTTTGGCTGGTGATGTTTATTTGCATGTTTTTAAAACTCCCTCTTGAAATCACTCTTTTGGAAAGAGTTCTGAGGCTTTGTGAGATACTTTGTTGAAGGTAAAAAACCTGTTGTTGCTGGAGTGACATCTCCCTAAGGGACTGGCAGGTAGAAGATGCAGTAATAGCAGGTATTCCTCCTGTGCTGCATATGTTTAAAGTGTTTGCTATAGACCTACAATTTAATGAACCACCTTTTTGGAACACTTTCAACCTTTTTTGAGTATTCTAGACTGGATGCTGCCACCAACTTGGAGCAACGCTCCTTGAAGTCAGTCTGGGAGCAGTTCTGAATCCAGGTCGCTCATCTTGGCACATTCCTGACCTCTAGTAACAGATTATTCCGTGCAGGGTAAAATCTTTGGGCTTTGTAAGGTCTTGGGCTCGGATCAAGGACGTTTTCCAAAACATCCTTTATGTATTTCTAAGGGCTGATCCTTGTCACTTGTCTCTCTTTAGCTTGGAGACAAATTTATGAAGTATCTCAGGTATTTATATAATTTCAAAGGTTTAAGAACAACAAAGGCTGTTTATTGCTCATATCAATGTAACATTGTGCTAGATTAAATCATAAAGGCATAGGGAGATATAACTGACAGGACAAATAAGGAGCATTTTAAAAGATGTGATCCCATATCACTTGTTTGTATGATTTGTTTAATTTAATCAAAAATGAAGAGATAATTAATCACTTGTGGATGCACTGAAGGAGCTATGCTATGGTAGCATTTTAATTCTATGTTATCCAAGGTGCTGGGGAAAAAGGAGGTATTTTACATGCAAAGGCTGTTTTAATTTTGTATCTAATTGTTCTTTCTCTTCATGTAACTTCAGTTTTATACAAAAAATACATGTCAGAAAGCTAGACATCAGGCAGGATCACTTTTTCTTGTCTGGTTTTGTGTCTATTCCCACAAAAATGTAAATAAAATGTTTTCTTAGTATTCTTCTGTGTACGAAAGCTGGAAAGTGAAGATTGCATTGAAGCATGTGCTTCTCCAGTCTGGCTGAAGGCATCATTGCCAAGGACAGGCTGAGGGCTGAAAGGAGCAGAACAAAGCACTGCTTGTCCCTTGGAATTCTTATTCCGTAGGCTGCGTGTGGCACCACAGGTTATGAACCACTGTGGAGTTTATTCCTTCAGCACTACTGGCACCACAGATGTCACCGGGAGCAAGGAGTTTTGATAAATATTAACACAGCTAAAAAGTAGCAAACATTTTTATTCACATTGCCTTGAAGGCATGTTAGATAGTGACTCTGTTACTGAGTGTGAAGTGGGACAAAGAGAAAAGCTTCCTTGGCTACCACCTGAGTCAACTGATTACAGCTGGGCACCAACTATTAATTCCTGAATTTAGAAATAATTTTCTGAGAAAATCCGATAAACCACTGAGGGGAAAAAAAAAACCGAAGAAGGATACAGTCTTTTTTTATGCTAGGAGCAGTGAATGAAGAACTGGGACAAAATATGGACGCTTGTCAGCTCTTTTTTTCATTAGGTATCCATTTTCCAACCTTGAGATGACAGATTTTACAAATGTAAATTCTCAACTGAGATTTTATTTTGTGTACCCTATTATTTTTCTTTTTTAAATATTTGAATATTTCCTGGGGTTTTTTTAGTAAACAGTGGACAATGAAACAAAACTCCTAGTCATAGTGATTTTGCTGCTGGAGTTAAAAAAAGAATGTAAGACATGGAGATTTTTTGGTTAGGTGCTCTCTTATGTTTAAAATAAGCTAAGTATTTTTGTCTTAACAAGGGTGAGGTTCCCTGCTCCTCTCACTTTTTGAATCTGGAGGGATTATGGCATTGTAACACAGGTGGGTATTTCATCTTTTCCCCTCCACTCTGTCCTTTTTTTCTGTCAGTTTGCTTTAACTATTTGATGTAGTTTTGACTACTTTTTTTTAACAACTCTGTCAGTAATAAAGTGACTCTGGGAAACAGGCTACTATGCTGACACATAAGGTCCTCTTTTAATCAATATTCTCAGATCTGGTCTTCTGAGCTGCTGTTCTTTGAGTACCAAGCAAGCTCTTTGCACTGGTTTTTGTGGGCCTGTTACCAAGGAACATTTTCTGGGCAAGAAACATCTAAAGGGAACTTGGAGATCAGACCTTGATTGCAGGACGAAATGAACTGGAACATGCACAGCTCTTTTTAGTCTTTCTCCAGTCCTACTGCTTAGACCTGCTGGGGACAGGATGTGAGCTGGTGTCTGTAATTACTATTTATATCATTATTTCTGATTACAGCCTCACTATGTAGACAAACTTCTGTGTTCTGCTTAGAAGGAAGAAACTACAGTGTTAAAATCCTGGGATGTGCTTTTGGTTATGCAGGCAACCAAAAGGTTGCAACAATTAGTATCAGCATTTGGATTCAAAAGTCAAAACAGGGACTTAGTGGCAAGGTTGGGTCTAACAAATTATCTGTCTCTGATTCCTGGTCAATGCTCTTCTAAGGCAAAACTACAACTTGTATGGTATTAAAGACTTAGGAATTATTTGTGTTCTCCCACTTCAGCAAAATCACAGCTGTTTCTATAGACACTTATGCAAACCTGTAAACATGATCTATATTTAGACTACAGGAAACTCTTAGGAAATGAGAAGTTGTGTTAAAAACATCACAGTGTTTTTAAGTGATCTTATTTTCATTATGAACTTGTAAAAATTTACAGAATTCCTTTACTAAATTCATGTGTAACACGGGCTGTTAGTTTTTGAAGCAAATGCTAAAAATCTTTCATGGTACAGAATTTGAATTACTTTTCCATTTAGTGATATATTACAGGCAAATGATACCAGATGAAAACTCAGAATCTCATTCTTAATCTGTTCCTTATTCTGTTACTGTAAATGGCATCTAATTGAATCTTTCACATTGTTCCAGGAGACGATGTGCTAAAGATAAGAGCAGTAAATCATACCCAGTCAATTTGACTTTTTAACTGAGCCTTTCTTGTTGAGGGCTGGTTTTCATATGTGCAATCATAATAATGCTTTCCTGATAGCCGTGACGATGAACTTTTGTGCCCACACACCTGAAGAGTACTGGGGGCTTGAAAGTGGGTGTCCAAGTCAATAAGCCTGTGAAATACTGAATTGTTACTGATATTCCTGACAGAGTATGCTGAATTTCTCCACTGCAAAGGGAAGAAATTTACTGATTTTGATGAAGTTCGCCAGGAAATTGAAGTAGAAACAGACAGAGTAACAGGAATGAACAAAGGCATTTCTTCAGTTCCTATTAATTTAAGAGTGTATTCCCCACATGGTAGGTAAAATCATTCTGCTTTACATTTTTGTCATGTAAACATATTATGTAGCTCTGTCTGTGTAGCCATCACATTTTGTGTGTGTTCTTATTGTCTGATCTTCTGAGCTCGAAAAGGTTTGAGGCTGAGTTGAACCAAAAGTGGATGTGTGTCTAGAAGAATCTTCAAATTCTCCTGTTTGAAGAAACCACTCTGTGGTGGAGAGCTGTTGCTGTGAGAGCTGGGCAGAACACAAACTCTCTGCCCCTTTCAGTATTCTCTTGATTTAAAAATATTCTCACCCTGCATCAGGATAGAGGCAATCTCTGCCTAGTACCATTAGATAGTAGCTCATTAGTAAAGACAGTAGAAGAACTCAGTAATAAAATTTCATTTTGCCACTTCCAGAGGAATTCCCTCATCAGTGATCTAGAAAGTCACTGTGTCTCTCTGCCTTACTGGAAGTTTGTTGTTTGCTGTCACTAAAAAGATAGTGAGACAATAATAGCGTTTGAAGTTGCTTTCTGTTGAAGGCCCCCTGTATATATCAAAGTTGGTTCCTCTGGTTGCCATCTGCCCAATTTAATGAAGACAATCTACAGAAAATGTTTTCCATTGAATCTGTCTTTGATGTAGGACAAAAGTGGTATGTTTGGCTGAAGCACTAGATTTTTCTAACTGCAGAGAAGCTCAACTGAATCCCCTGCTTCAAAGCTTATTTGTTGAACATGCTTACTCCTGGAGCAAGTGAAAATTTCCTACCTGTTGCTCTTGTTTTGTTTTATTAGGATCAATCTTTTAGTTCAGTCACTGTTGTCTGCATTAACCAAACTCCAAAGATACTTCTGGTTTTTCCTTTCTAGGAATTGCATTTTTCTCATTTGTCGGAAGCATGCCCCAGTAGCAGGATGCTTACCCCAAGCCAAGATGCCTCTAATTGGCACTGTGGCCTTTACTGGGGAAATCATACTAGAGCAAACCAGGTTTTCTTAATGGATTAATTTTTTCTTCTTTCTGACTTTTCTAAAGATGTTACAGATTACAAAAAAAAAAACCCCAAACCCCAAAGAAGCCAAAAAACCCCAAATCAACAACATATCCCGAAGCCCCTTAACAACAGTTCTGCTATATAAAAGTTAGGCTAGCTATTGATTGTTTTTTGGGAATTTCTTAATTGGAGACATGGTTGAAAACATGGTCAGAGAAACACTATATTAAAATAAAATCCAAAGAACTGTTTTGGTTTATTTGAAGGATGCAATGAGAGTGGTCTGTTGCCTGTGCTCTTGTTGGACAAAGCTCAGAAAGCTGTGTTAATTTGTCTTAGAACCCTCAAGGATATTTGGTATATGTATCATTTTATACCAATTACAATATTTCAAATATTAAATAGTACTAATAAATGCAGAGATGAAAGACCAACGTGGAAACAAGTGTTCTTTTCAGATTGTCAGGCATGTTGTTTGAACTGTTGACAACTGTTGACATATTTATCTGCCTATAAAGGTAGTTATGTGGGATTTTATGTGACTAAAATTTGTCTGCAGCCATAGATGTGTAGAGCTCTTTGTCATGTCTGATGGCCTAACCAGTTTTGTGATCCACGTTTTCCATGTAGTCTTAAGCCTGACCCTTATCGATCTGCCGGGAATCACTAAAGTGCCGGTAGGGGATCAGCCTCCAGATATTGAGCAGCAGATCAGAGACATGATAATGCAGTTCATCTCTCGAGAGAACTGCCTGATCCTGGCTGTGACTCCAGCTAACACTGACCTGGCCAACTCAGATGCCCTGAAGCTGGCAAAGGAAGTGGACCCTCAGGGTAAGCATGATTCAGTGTTGCCACTTTTTGTTCTCAAGTGTTATAATTACAAGTAATAGACCAACTCCTGTGGAAAATTTTATAGTTTATAATATGTAATATAGATGTGTATTTACATTCTCATACAATCTTCAGCATCACAATGTAACTGTTTGTTAGCTCAGTATTGTTTGGGTAATGTTGCTGTAAATACATTTAAAAATTTTTTGTCACTATCTCTTATGAGCAAGTGCAGCAGTGCTTATCTAGGAATTTTTGTAGTACTGGGCAAAATCGGCCATGGTGCTGATGGAATTCTGGATACTTACATCATAAATTTTACACAGTTGTATTGTAGGGATGCTGAGCCTTCTTAAGGAGTTTTGAGGAGCACATTTCAGCACTGACAGTTATGTTCCCTTCTTTTCCAGACATGTCATAACTTGAGTTGTAGCCGTTATTGTGTGATACAAACTTTGAGAAGGGCACAGATATGTTATTACATATTTGTAAGATGTAATCGTTCTTCTCAACCTAAATGATTTTTCAATAACTTCTTCCTCCTGCCTCCACCCCGGTTAGGCCTTAGGACCATTGGTGTGATCACAAAATTGGATCTGATGGATGAAGGAACGGATGCAAGAGAAGTTCTAGAAAACAAACTACTCCCTCTTCGTAGAGGTGAGAATGTTCAGTTGCCTTTATTCTTTGCAGTGCAGAAAGTGGTTTGGATAAGGGTGGTGTTTGGGAGTCCTGGAGATGAATCAAAGGTTCTGCTGGACTTGATGTGTTCCCTGCTTTTGTAGTTATCTATTCAGCAAACATAAAGGTGGCTGTGCTAAAAATATCCTTTCTGGACCTGGAAAATTCTGGCTTCCTCTGGAATATGCAGTGTAATGTCAGCACACATCATTAGCTAAATTTTTTCTTCTCTACCAGGTTTCTTATAACAAAAGAATGATTTTTTTCTTTGCATATGACAGAAGCAAGCACCAGAGCTTTGGTAATCTCACTGTAAACCAGGTTTTGATCCTTCCCAGAAATTTTCCATGTGATTGTTCTGGCAGCTACTGCCACAGTTGCTCATTCTGTTAATAATATCAAGAATTTTGATTCTAGTTAGAATTTACTGATGAGACTACCATCTCCTCCCAAGCAGCATGTTGGTCCAGCAAATGAGAAGAAATTTTTTTGGTATTTTGTTAATGTCATATCAGTTATCTGCATAGACCTGTGTGTGTATTTCAGTTCAGTTTTGGATTTGTGTTTTTTTATTTTTGATGTGATTTCTTTGGGGTTCACCAGGGTTTCAGATATTTCTCTATTTGAATTGGTGATTTAAAAGAAAGTCTATCTATTAAATGTAAACAGAAGGAACAATTTAGACAGTGTTAAGGTTACTATGCTACTTGTAAACGTGATCTGAAATGCTGAAATTGGAAAGCTTATTTGAGCTGAGACAGTCTAGTTCTATCTAAGATGAATTCAGTCATTCAGGAAATAGCTGCATTGATTTACTTGCTAGTTTTTTTCTTGTTTTAGGTTATATTGGTGTTGTAAACAGAAGCCAGAAAGACATTGATGGAAAGAAGGACATAAAGGCAGCTCTTCTAGCAGAAAGGAAATTCTTTCTTTCCCACCCATCCTACAGGCACATGGCAGATCGGATGGGAACACCATATCTCCAGAAAGTTCTAAACCAGGTAAAACCTGAAGCCTTTGTGGTGAAAGGCAGCTTAGTAATGATATGGCCAATATAAAAACTTTATTAAAATGAAGTTGGTCACTGAACCACACTTATCCTTTCCTGCTTTCAGTGTTTTTAATTTGCACAAGGTAAAAACAAAGCTGTATATTACATGTAGCATACAAAACCTTGCTGTGAGTTGTCGTTTCTGACTTTTACTGACAATTCTGCACTTCCCTGTTCTTTAGAATATCGAATATGAACATCAGAAATAAAATTTGTTTCCCTTCCTGGAAGGATGCCATCCTATTCCTCAATTTTTACATTTAACTTATCGGTTGACCAAAGCCACTTTTGGCATTCCTACAAGTCAACCTTGATACTGTTTTTTCCAGCTCGCTGTAAAATGTCAGCTTTTCATCTGGAATAGACAAAGACCAGGTCAGCCTGGCTTTGTCTGTTTTGGACAGCAGCTGGAAACAGCTGAAATGTTACTGAGTAAGGTGGAAAACTAAGTGGCTGGCCTGCTTAATTTTTTGCTACAGTGACTTTTCAGCTGTAAATTGACAGCCAGACTATGGAATACTCTGGGCTCGCTCAAAAAGACTACTAATGCCACTTATTTGTGCCTCAGAGCCAAAGGCTTCATCAGGATGGAAGAACTTGTTTGTATCCGGCATTTTTATCTGTGTTTAGAATGTTTTGCCTTATTTTACATCTTGAAATTTTAATCCATATCCCTTACTTTTGAAACTGAAGCACAAGCTTCATGTACCTTTCGGCTGTCTTGCCTGTCCTGACTTGCACTGCTTTATGTGCTATTAACTTTTTTGAGAGCTGTTTTGAATATTTACCTACTTCAGTAGGAACTGTTGATCTTTTGTTGCTTTTACTGTGTGTAGAATGTTTTATATGGGCAGACCTACATAAGTTTTGTCGTCAAGATTTTGGGGACCTATTGTGGTTTCAGGTACTATTTCAGTTTCTTTGTATCCACAAGGTGGTGCTCCAGGGAAACTCCAGCTTTTGATTTTGTTCCTGTCAGTCTGCCAAGCAACTTTAAATTTGAGTTTGTATATTTTGGTGTATGACATTCTAAATGCGTAGCTTGTCTGACTGGGGTTGGGAAGAGAGTTTGGGGCATAGTGGAAGAAGTCCAGTTTGGTTTTAATTAAGGAATGCATGCAATGCCTGAGAAATTTATGGCACAGGTAAGTCATGGATAGTGCTATCCAAACACGTTAAAACATATATATATTAGATGTAAAAACATGCTGTGGGTGCTCAGAATCTGTTTCTTGTCCCATATTGCCTTGTGGCTGTAGCACAAAGGACTTGTTGTGCTGAACAAATATATAGGGACTTGTGAAACACCCTTAGGAAAAGCAGCAAAATGGGAGTGTGGCATCAGCACAGAGAGATGAGAGGTCATTTCAAACTACCCGTGTAATGTGTGTGACTTTTTCAGGTGTAACTGAACAGGTGTGTAGTAACAGGGCTGAGTGAGTGAGAGGATGAAGGAATTTTTGGGGGCTCCTTACACTGTATATGCACCAGGAATATTGTATTGTTCTTTACCAGTTTCTACTGCATCAGAGATCAAAAGGAGCTGCCCTGGTAAACTAGCACAGGTCATGGCTGATATGGTTGGCAGTCAGAAGGAAATGGTTGTGTTCCTGCTTTCATCTTTTTAACAGTATAAAAAGACTTTTATTTGCTTTTTAGCAACTTACCAATCATATTCGAGATACTCTGCCAGCCTTCAGAAGCAAACTCCAGAGCCAGCTGCTTTCTATAGAGCATGAAGTAGAGGTGTACAAAAACTTCAGACCAGAAGATCCCACCAGAAAAACAAAAGCCCTGTTGCAGTGAGTGTCTTTTGTTTGCTTTCCCACTTTGAATGGGTTTGTTTTGCTTTTTATTTTCTTCTTTCTAATTGGTTTAAATTTAAGCATTAGGATATTAAGGATTCTTTACACAAGCTCCAAAGAATTCTGTTTGATGTTCCAGAACACTTTATTCTACAATTTCATCAGAATTTTCCCTAAATTAATTTTAGTAATACTAGAAAAGAGAGAAAGCAGAACAAAGTTATAAAAATTATAAAGATGGTCAGCAGAGATAATCAAAGGTAAGAAACTGCTTCTTCTGTCTGCCAAGATGACCTTGAGCGAGGGAAAGACATTGTGTTGGAAGTCTGTAAGATGAGGAGGTTGGAAGAAGAATAAAGAATGCTTCTTTTTCTGGTATAAAAACTTGGCTGTCCGAAAGAACTCAGAGATGGCAAGATCAAAATTAATCAGATATGGTCATCCTTCATGTTCTGTGCACCCAAGACCCAGAGATCTTTGCTGCAGGAGTTGTCAGTAAAAGTTTGTGTGCTTTCAGAAAGCAGCGAGGCAAATTCTTGGGCATTATCATCATCAGTTCTGAACTAGAAAGCTTTTCCACTGCTGAAGTCACTGTCTGGTTTGGGTCTCATCCACAAAATAAGTTTGTCTGATGAGACTTTGATAACACTGATGGAACAGAGATGACTGTTCATCTGACTTGGAATCAAGTGGAAGTGGAGTTGCAGCCCTGTCTTGATTGTGGGTTGAGCACTAGGGAAAAAGGACAATGCTGATGTAGTGGATTGAACACCAGTTAGCAGCTGCTGCTTTGCTTCATGCTGCTTCTTTCCTTGGCCTGTTTCCAGGGATGCTGGATACTCAGTACTGCCTATCTTTTCACCTGAAAGGTCTGCCATTTTCACTCTCCCCATTTTTTTCTTTTCTTCTGTTGTAGCCCTTTGCAGCCGCTTGTGTTTATATGCAAATAAAATTTACCTCTTAGAAAGGAAACATGTGAAGGAAGGAGAAGTGTAAAATGTACCTAGCTCTTCTCTCTTATATGACTGTTGTCAATTCCTACTCTGATTTCAGAGGTTTTCAGCATTCTCAGTTCTCTGGGATAGATGGTAATAGCACTGGATCGTGATAATGTGTAAGTTTGGGGCAGGATTCATTTTCTAATTAAAACTTTGGAATTAGAGAAGGGAAAATAATCAGCTGAACTAGAGAGGCTTTCTTGAGCCAGATGAAGACTCTGATTTACTTTTTATTTTTGTAACAACTGTGTCCAAAAGAGTAGACAGTTCCTCATGACTTTACTCCAGATGTTTTGGTTGCAAAAACAGAGGGACATCACCTTTGACTTTTCCATGACTGGAAGAACTCTCCTGTGTGTTTTTCTGAATGCTCCTGCTGCAGAAGTTGAAGCATAGCCAACCAAGTAAGCTGCAGCTCACGGTACTGACACATCACCATGTTAGTAGTAGTTCTTGGGCTAGCTTTTTGGCATGGGGAAAAGAAGTTCCTTACCAATCTCTTCTGAATTTTCCAGCACTGGATCAGCTTAGTAGTTTGATTCACATGATGCTGTTAGACTGTACTGTGTCCTGCAAGACAGAAGGGATGCAGGGGGATGTGTGTAGGTATGGATTCTATGGATTGGCAGCTTGGCCAAATGAGTTCGTTACAAATATTTTTGGCAATTGCTAAATATGTTTTAATAGGCAGTACTAAGTGCATAGTACTGAAATAAGAGTTGGTAGTTAATATGCTTAAATTGTTGTGGGTTTTGTTTGGTTTTTTTTCTTTTCTCCCCTCCTTTGAAACATAGGATGGTACAGCAGTTTTCAGTGGACTTTGAAAAAAGAATTGAAGGATCAGGAGATCAAGTTGATACACTAGAACTTTCAGGAGGTGCCAAAATCAATCGCATTTTCCATGAACGTTTTCCCTTTGAACTTGTGAAGGTATTTATCCATCTTGCTGATGCTCTTTGTTCTATTTACATTTTCTTATGTTCTTACTGATAGTAGTGTAGCCAAGAAAAGATTTGATTGAAAGAACGTGCTTTTAACTGTGGAAGAAATAAAGTTGTAATTGAGACATTTGGCTTAATTTCTAGGATTGGATACTAAGACATGCTAAGAATTCTAAAATACAAGATTTAGAATAAAATTATAGTCCCAGTTCATACTATTTTCTGTGCTCTTCTATTGTTCTATCACAAATGGCATCTTTCTTCTGGTTAAATGGGGCAGGCAAACAGTTACAGTTGGTATATTTGAGCTGTGTTCAAGTAGCTGGTATCTATTAAAATGAGAGTTATGGAAAATAGCCCTTTAGGTCCCTTCCAACCCAAATCATTCTATGATGGTTTGACTTAGGTAATGATCCTTTCATTTGTGACAACACTGGCTTCTCTTCCAGCTAGCTGGTTTTCAAGAAATTTAAAGAAAAGCTTTATAACTCCATAATTGAGACAACTCCTCTCCTAAATTTAGTTGAAAACTGTAGAATGGGAAAGGGAGGATAAACAAACCATAATCACACAAGTTGCACCACTTTAAGAAACCAGACTTAAAAAAAAGGTGGAGTCTACCAAATCCTGTTTCTGGCTTACTCTGTCAACTCTTCAAAACCATTCCAGCTGTTGGTATATCTGGAATGGAAGAGAGTGTGATTTTCAACAATCCTTACTACCTCTCGAAGCCCTAATGTTAAAATGTTTTGAAACATTTATGCTTTGTTTAGTGTAATTAGAAATTACTATTTGAAGAGCTGAACTTGCTTGTGTTATGGTTATATAGGCAGAGGTGATATTTTCTGTTTTGTAAAAAACTTCCCCTAATATACTCTTGTGTGCTGCTGCTCCTCTAGATGGAATTCAACGAGAAGGAACTGCGGAGAGAGATAAGTTATGCTATCAAGAACATACATGGTATCAGGCAAGTGCTCCCACGTTTTCCTGCCTGGTCACATTATACAGGTGGAATATCTCTCCAAAGCACTGTTTACAAGCTTTGTTGTTCTCTGTGTTTTGGGAAATGTTTCTTGTGTTACTTTATTTGTAACTTCTCACATGGTTGGCACTGGTAGCCATGGTGCAGTATTTGAACTTTGCTTGCCTGATTGCTGGAGAGGTCTTGATTTATCACAGTGAACTGATAGTTTTGGGCGTGCTTTTACAGTTTGATTTTTTTAATATAATTTATCTGCTGAGGTAGATCTTGGAGAACATGTTTGAAAGAGAAGCAAGACCCATTTGTTTAGAACTGGGTCTGTGGGGTAGCTGTTTATAGATTCATTTACTCTGCAGTGACCAACTGTGAAATTCTCCAAGTTGGACTCTGAGTAATAGAACCTCATTTTCTGGTGTGAGTGAAAAGTGCAGCCACAGGAGTCTTATGGATTTGCTATGCAAGTGGTTGTGTGTGGAGTGCTGCAGCTGCCACTCATCCCTAAGGTTTGATGCACTGCTGATGAGGCTTTACTGCATTGTATCAGTACTCCTTAGAGTTCTGGCAGTCCTCTTGAAGTAGTTTCATCTTTCAAGCATGTTTCTACTTGTATATTCTTACTCAGAATGACATTTCCTTTCAGAAAGAAGCAAATTTAGTTCTGTGGAAGCCTATTTGTGTACAGATTGCTATTACTTAGCTCTGAAAATGAAGATTTGAGCAATTTAGTAATAAAAAGAAATCTTCCTTGCCTGATGTTTTTATTACTGTCTTACATATTCTTTTATGTCCACAGAACAGGTTTGTTCACTCCAGATATGGCGTTTGAAGCCATTGTTAAAAAACAGATAGTTAAGCTGAAAGGACCTTGCTTAAAAAGTGTGGATCTGGTGATGCAGGAGTTAATCAACACTGTCAAGAAGTGCACTAAAAAGGTAGCTTGCACATAGATCTGGTAATGTAAGTAAAATGTAATGGTATAGTACATAATGTAAAGCCTGCCTTGCATTTTATGGTGTTACAAGAGATTTCTGATCCAGTCACTTGATGGACAGAGTAGAACTTCCTCAAGTAATTACAACTTCTGCAAAACTCTCAAAACAATGTAATGATGGAAAAGTTCATTTTTTTGATTCCTTTGTTTTGATTCTTATGCTGAGAGGTGTTTTTGAGTCAAGAGATGCCCTCAGTTTCCTCTTTAAAACCTTGTTTTCACTTCTTAGCTGACTGGCTGCTTTTGCTGTCTCACCTGTCCTTCTGCCTGTCCCACCATCCCAGTGCAGGGCACCCCATAATATAAAGTACAGGAGTGGTTCTGGGATGTGAGCACAGGTATGATGAGGTTGTTGAGAAATATCCTCTCGCATCCTTTGCATTTTTTTCTGAAAAAAGCACATTGTTTTATACCAATGAGCAGGTAAAGGCAGATATTTCTTAAAACAGGAAAGACAAAAAACATAGAGAAGCAGATTCTCTGGTATGTTTTCAGAGGAGCTTCCAGGTTTTTTTCACTTTTATCAAAGTTTGGAAGATATGTCACTTGAATTAACTGTGCAGATGCTCTTCCCAGTGGTATTGGCCAAATTCACCATTGCATTTTGCTGTTTAAGTATTGTTAAGTAAAGATGTTGCCACAAGGTGGAGCCTTTAAAGGACAAGAAATTTGGAAGTCATTTAGAGCACCACTCTGGAATTAGGCACAGTAGAAGAGAGAGAAACTTCTCCCCGATAGACTGTGTTTGATATGTCCAAAGTATCTTTTCCTCAGTGTTCCCTGAAGGAAAAAAACAGCAGCAATCCAAGGGTTTAGATCTCTCCAGTCTCTCTGAATAACAGCAAGTAAGGCTTGCTTTGCAGTGTGGTTAACTTGTAGTTCCAAGCATTTATAATTGCTTTCTTCCAAAGAGGAAAGCTGGAAGCTCCCCTGTATGTATTCCACTGAAGCCCCTCTGCAGGTGTAAATTTCTGTGAATTTTGTGTTTCAGTTGGCAACATATCCAAGGTTGTGTGAGGAAACAGAAAGAATTGTTGCTGGCTACATTCGTGAAAGAGAAGAGAAGACCAAGGATCAGGTGAGAATAAAAAGGAGATGTGACAGTTTGGGTAAGTGCATGAGGGAGAATAGTTCTTACATACAAAGTGCAGTAGGACAGTGAAAACAAATTTTTTTTAAAATAGGCTGCACACGTTAGAGAAAAAGAAAAATTGCTTCTTTACCATTGAGCTTTGACAGAGACTAGAATTGTTACAGAAAGGTTAAATAGTGGCTTAGTGTTGGCTTGTTCCTGTGCCAGTGTGCCAACTTCTTAGCTGTGCCACTAGAGCTGTTTGTGGGAAATCAATTATTGATTAAACAAATGCACAGGAATAGCTTATTTCGACTTTGTTTCCAGGTGTTCCTAACATACCCATCTAATGCACCCACCCCTCACCCTAATTACAGTGAGGCTCACAAACAATTGTACTGGAACCCTTGAGGGAGTGACAAGCTTTCCTTCATGTTCAAAAAAAAGCTGAAAATCAGTAATAAGTCCAGAGAAACTGGGTTAAAGCATTCATCACCCAGCTAAACATTCCCAGTCCAAGAAACTGCAAATCTTAGATTACAGGTGAGAAAATCCGCTGGAAGTGAAAACAGGAATTATTGTCTGGAGAGCATAGAGTGTGACAATAGAAATATTTAGGGAAGAAGAACTCAGCAGAGCTCCTAAGATGTTCTGGACTCCTGGCTCTCTAATCCTGTCCCTGTGCAGGTTAGGGAGCTGTGCAGTGCATCCTTCTTTAATCTGTACTGCAAATGCAGTCTTAAAAATAGTTTAACAAAAAAAATTATTAGCTGGGCTTCTACTTTCAGGGAGTTCTAGTTAGAATACTGTTATCTCAAAATTTTGGAGAAAATACAAGTTGTTAAAATATTTGAGTTTTATTTTCCTGTTCTTGATTGTATGCACATACCTGACTATTTCTCAGAACAAAGAACAAAATATGGGCTTTTTGTAAATGCCAAAAATTGACCAAAGAGGTTATTGTCACATTCACATCATTATTTATGCTGTTAGCAATTGTCCTTAATAAATCAAAACACTAGTGAGAATATTTTCAGAGGTAAGAGATGGAGCAAAACCATAGTGGGGATTTGAGCCTAAATGAGGCATCTAATACCTTCTGGAAACTGAAGAATTTGGAAGTGATGCTATATTTGAAGAACTGTGCAGAAATAAGGTTGAAGAGATTAAATGCTACCATTTGGTAGCAATAGGTTCCTTTCTTGCTCCCTCTGATAAATGGAAGTCTGAAAAGACAGGAGTGAAGTACAATCTCGTGCATATTCCAGAGCCTGTTGAGGGGTGGGAGGGAGTTTTTGCTAATACCTTAGCAAGTTCTTTGCTGAGTTAGATTGTCAAGGTTGAATCAAATTCTCTCTGGACTACTGAAGGACTGACAAGTGGTAAGTACACAAACCATTCTGTTATTTTGTTGATAGCCCATCTCTCAATCCAGATGTGCACACCAGAATGACTCTCTGGTACCTGGGCTGGACATTTTCTGGGCCAGGACTGGATTACTTACCACTTCTTTGTGTGGCACATAAAGGAAGTGTAGGTACCTGGATTTCAGGTTTAAGGTTTAGGTTCCTTGCTGGCTTGGCTGGAATGCTCCAGGTAAACAGAATTTTGCTTAATTTGCAAAATGCAGAGCTGGAATCTGTTATATGATTATTAAAATTCTCTCTGCCTGTGTATGATTGATCTTAATAGAATGGACAAAGGCCAAGAGAGTGAAAAATGAGGTCTGTTAGGAAAAAAAGTAGGAAGAGTGAATAGGACTTCTGTAGTCTAACTTATTAAACAAGCACAGAAACAGAAGCGGTGGAATTTAGAAAATATTGCTTTTGGCTCGAACAATTATGAAAACAATATTCAGTAATGCAGAGAGCTCAAGAGTTCTGTTTTCTTCTCCCTTCCTTTTCTTCAATCTCTCTCTTCCACCTTACCCATCCTATTTTGCTCTTCCGTCTCCCATAATAGATGCTGCTGCTTATTGATATCCAGGTTTCTTATATCAACACCAACCATGAAGACTTCATTGGCTTTGCAAAGTAAGTATATGGAAAATTTCTTATAAAGACACTGCCAGGATTTTTTTATTTATTTGCTTGGGATTTTTTTATTATGTTCAGAACACAAGTCCTGAAGTGCGACAGTGAAGATCCAAGCTGCAGAGTCCCAAACATGCAGGACCATACTCTTTCTCAATAACCACAATGTTGAACCCTGTCCCAGTTGCAGGGGAGTCTTCACCCACTTCACAAGCCTGGTTTCACTGAAGCTGGAGCTTATGTCTTGGTCTGGAATCACACGTATTTCAGGACCACAGAAATGGATATTGGTGGTCTTTCCACATTGTTATTGATGCATACTTTGGGAGCTGTGATTCCGTGTGAAACAGTTTTGCTCAGAATAATGGATGTCTCTGAATTAAAAGTGTGCCTGCTGTTTGGCTGCAGAGAATAATAGTAGCAGAATGCCCTGCAGGGCCTGGTTTGACGTTCTCCTCGCTTAATTGAAAAGGCTGTGAGAATATTTTCCAGAATGTTCTCCCTCAGTTTCCAGCAATTTGTGCCTCAGGGACTTCATACCAACATTTTGACACTGGTAAAAACATTGAAGATGTCTTCACTCTTTGAAGAAGAAATGTTCCTTCAGACATATTCATGCCATATTTGCCATAACAGTGACTGGAATCGCAACAGGTGTCGGCCATGTGAGATGCTGGCAACAAATTTTGGCACCACAGTACGTATTTGGCTCTGGCCAATTCTAGTTAGCACTATGAAGGAAGGTTCACATCTCTGGCAGTGTGCCTTGAAGGTTTAAAACACGGAGAGGGCAAAGCCAGGCACTGTTTATGTGTTTGGTTTGAGCAACTTTCTCTAGAATTGTTTGCAGGTCCTAGATATCTTTATCAGTTCTCTTGACAAATGACAGGATGCTGTAGGAAAGGCAGCTGGCCTTCTAGAGGTCAAGATAACAACCTGCCTGCTATTTACTACTCTTCATCCTTTTCTGACAGGAAAAAGGCTGCTAAAAACACTCCATGTATATTCATGGTGTGTGTTATGACCTTGGGAAGTCACATAGTCCCACCTCCTGCTCAGAGGAGGGTCCATGCCGAGTTCAGACCAGGTTACTCAGGATTTTGTCCAATCAGATCTGGAGAATCCCCAAAATTGGTGATTCTCCTGCCTTTCTATGCAAGCCGTTCCAATGCTTGCCTCACCTCACCGTGAAAAGACTTTTCCTTGTGTCAAGTTGGAACTTTACTGGATTCTGGAGTTCCAGGTGTATCTGGAACTATTTCATTATGTTTCTCCCCTGGAAAAATTCCCCTCATGGATGCTGCTCCTGCAGCTTCCGTGGTCCTTGCTGCTGTGTCTTTGCAATGCCTGAGTTCAGTTTCTTGGGAAAGCTGCTTCCTCTTTTGCCAGCTGAGATCTAGAAATCCCCAAGCACTGTGTATGAGGCATAAGGAGATAACAAGTGACTCTTGGGTTAAATTCACTGGTAAGTTTAAGCAAGGGTTTCTCTAGGTTGGAACAGATGGGAAGGAAAGTCTTCTTGTTGACTTCTGCTCAACTGAAAGAGAAAATTTGGATAGCAAAGAAGAATTTAAAATATATGAACTTATGAGACAAATAGAAGAAAATACTAATTTGAAGCTATAAGTGTATTATTGTTATAGCAGTTTTGTTAGAACTGGAAAATGAAGTAAGCTGGATAGCATAAGGGCTTCTGCAGTATCTAAACATCCTGGACTATAGATGGCCCAGATTCCCTGGTGTTTCCTTTTCTTTGCTGAGCCTTCTAGCCCCTTGTCTCATGTGGCTGCAGTGTTTTAACAGTGTTAAGTCCTGTGAACCTTGGTCTTAAGAATGAGAGCACAAGACATCACAAACTACCCTGCAGCACTGCAGGACCTGGGCAGGTACAGTGCAACGTGAATTGTCTTGAGAGGGATTTAAGAATGCCAGTATATAGAACAAATTTGCATAGGTATAAAATTGCAAAATCTTAGAACATTAATGTTTGTCACATTTGGCAGAATAAATGGCAAAATTCTGGGTTTGAGTTTGTTTCCTGTTGGTGTAAGTCAAGAACAGCTACATGCTTCAATCTACATAAAGAGTAATTTGTATTTAGAACATTAAGCAGAGAACCAGTTGCTGGGCTGTTTCTTAGTGTGATGTTAATGGTACAATTAGCTTCCCTAAGGTGATAAAATTAAGAAAACAAACCAGGGGTTAATGCTGTGTTTTCTGCGTGCACTTTATTTAATCATAACTTATGTATCAAAGCTTATGCAACTTAGATGATGCACCAGGGACTTGCAGTGTTGTTTGGTCAAAAGGATCAGGATGATTGAGCTAAACACAGTGAGTAGGCACATGGAATAAATATCCTTGTGGATCTTTTCACAGACTGCATGTGGGCTGCTGGTTTGATAGTGTGGTCCAAAGGGCAGGATCAGAATACGGACAAGGGTTGAATTTGATGCTTCATCAATACTTTGGAGCAGCAGCTGTGCACCAAACAGCAGCAGCACTGGCCCACAGGCTCTGATCCAAGCACATCTTGCTGCCTTTCTCTTTCAGAGCAGCCTTTGTAGCTGCTCTAATATGGTTGCTCTTTTCTTCAGTTAATCAATGCCTGGTGAAATGGTATAATCTAATCCAAACAAAGCTTCCTGTCACCAGTGAAGTGCTGGTAGTTGAGTAGCCAAAGCCTGCTCTCTAAATGCTTTTCTTCTTCTTTCCAGCAATATTTTAATTTTGTGGCCTAGCACAAACCGCCACATAATGCAAATGCTTTTAGAATTAATGGCAACTTGTTTGGTTTTAGGACAGGAGTGTGTTTTATTTCAGGAACTGGGATTACCAAAGTTGAAGAATTGAGCAAAATATTTTAAATATGGTTTAATTTCACATGTGCTCTATTCTTATAAGATTTCAACTTTGTACCAGCTTTATGATGGCTTCCTCCATTGGTTATATTTACACCCTCAAAATGCTTATAAATATTAGAATAATATCCAAAACAAACTGTCAAGACAAAGCTATTAAGGAGCCTCCAGCAGGGGAGGATTTTGTTGTACTGCTCTAAATAACAGAAATGGCTTTTTTTTTGTCTCTTCTGAATATTTATAGAGGCTAATGTTTCCAAAGTTACCCACATGAGCCATAATTTCTCTGTGCTTTTAGTAACCTTTACCAATCCAAGAAGGATGTTGTTGCAAAGGAGATGATTAGTAGGAACTGTCTGCTGTGCATGTCCCTTCTGTCCTCAGCAGGCAAATATAATCAAGCAGAAAAGCAGTTGAAATATGCACATGTATGCAATGATTTTCCTGTGTTTCATTTGCTGTGTTAATCTAGCTTTCTCTGCTGGAATCAAAAGTAACTATTGTTGCTAAAATTATTCCTCAGGACCTGGCTTAGTTGAAGTTTCTTCAGCGTAACTCTTTTCCTCTGCTTCCCTTAGTGCCCAACAAAGAAGCAGTCAGGTTAACAAAAGTGCAGTGGGAAATCAGGTAGGCACCTAACAGAGAATGGATAATGGCATGTGCAAGTTAATCCAAACTGTTTGGCTTTTTTGGCTGCATTTTCTTGTTTTAAGTGTATTGTTTACCTTTTTTTCCTTCAAACATACATAATGTGTCCTCATTGCCTTGTGTTGCTGAACTTTTCAAAGCCATCTGACTTCCATTGTTATCATCATTTACTGTTTAGCACTTCTGCTGCTGCTTGCCCTGCTGGTGAGTGTCTTCCCTCCCGTGCTGTTTAGTGCATTGAATCTCTCATGTTACACATCAGTGTTTTGTCATTAACCACAAATTTGTGAGTTTCAGAGTCCCAAACACTGGTGAGTACTTGCTTGTGTGTGCTTTATCACAGTGGTTTGCTACTTCTCATGTGTTCACAGCTGAACAGCAGTGAAGGGCAAGTCAGCAAGCAAATGTGGATTTGCCTTTACCTCTTCTGAAGCCTTTCAGATGACTTCACACAGTTGTTGACTATGTACCATTCCCAAAATAGACAAAGAAAAACGGGTTGATGATCTCAGATTAATTAACATGTTCACTGAGATTCATTAATGAAATTGCTTGTTTGTTTCTTTTTGTCACATAAGAATATGGGATTGATTCTGCAAGGTGCTTGGTGTTCCTGAGCCCGCCTTCTTTCTCTGCTTTTATGTGGGCCAGGGGTTCTCAGTACCTCACAGGATCAGTCCTTTTCTTAATATGAGATGAAAATAAGGAAAATGCTATGATTTGGAGAGTTTATGCTCACTCTGAGGGTTTTGCAAAGTCTTAAACAGAAAAAAGAATTGTTATGGAACTGGTACATACTTGAGAATGAAGTAAAAAATAGTATTAAAATAAGACAATGAAATTTTTTGTAATTACCAGTATTGAACATCTTCCTGATGTTTTTATATGCAATTTGGTTAAACAAGGCTCAGGAGGTTTCACCTTCTGATCAAGGTTTTCAAATGTGACCACTGAGTTTAGATCCAAGTGATAAACCTGAAATTTCAGAAAGTCTCCTATTCTGCTGCTGCTGTAGACAAGAGTTTTTGGCAAGAGTTCTAGTCATCTTTTTGGGACTAGAAATTCAATCTCTTCCTCTCACCAAGAAATTGCTAGTTATTTTCAAGATATTTCTTAAAATAATCCAGTAACTTCTTGGATGTGATGGTTCCCCACAGCCTGACCAGCATGAGTGGCATTTTAGATGTAATATATGGTTTGGATTAAAATGGAAAAAAAACCTGGAAGGTCTAAACACTGCAATGGCTTCAAAGAGCAGCCTCTCCCCTCTGAGGAGAGATTTCCTTCTTATCTAGCTGTGCTGGAACATGTGTCAAACACAACGACTGTCATCACTTTGGAGTGTCCCATAAAAGGAAAAGCGACCGATTATCTGGCTTTTCAAAAATACACAAATAAAATGAATGATTTTTTAATTGAGTGACTGTTTGCTCTGTAAAGAAGTGAAGCAAAAGCTTGGCGTTTTAAATTCAATGTTGAAACTTGCTTACTTGTGGTATAAAGGACTTTGCTGAACCTTTTATTGTAGAGATAATAAACAGATGTTTGTAAGTTGATTGTTTGGAGTTGAAAAGAATGAGAAAATGTTTCTGAAATAAAACTTCATTTTTGCAATTTGCTATTTCAGGCAACCAATCTACCGCCTTCAAGGCAAATTGTACGAGCTAAGTTCTGTAAGCTTTATTGTTGCTTTTTCATTTAGCTTCTCAGAGGGCAAAGTTTGTCTCTAACTCATTGGTTTGTCAAATACTTGCTTCTAAACTATTTAATGTTAAGCTGTCTTGTCTGTAATAATTCCTCAACAAAGTGTAATTGCAGTTCATCACTTAACTGCTACTAACCTGCTGTTACCAGTCTGAACTAGTATAACTTAAAATGTTGTAGAAGACTTTGCATAGAATTAATATTTTTGTAGTTTACCAAGTTTCTCAAACTAAAATGACTAATTGGTGTTTATTTTATTATATAACTGGAAAGCAGTTTTTATCTGATGTAAGTGCCTCTATTCATAGTAAACCTCTCTTTGAAAGGTGGGCAAATAAGTTTCTGGTAACCAAAAAGAAACATTAGGTCTCGTGTAAATGAAGGTGCTGTTTATGGATACAGGTACTGTTCTCGGTGTTTTGTTTATGTCAAGGAATTACTTCTGATAGAAAAAGTGAGTTTTATGAATTAAAATATTTAAAGCCTTTTTAGCATTCTTTTCATAGCACCAGGAGGATCAATATATCACAGACAGACTATTTTCTAACCCTTCCACTTCATGAGTAAATAAATATGTGAATGTCTTTAATATTACTAATTAGAATTAATTGTCTAAACTGCAGTTAATTTTATAACAAGTTACTACTGGTTCAGTGATGGTTAGGTGTAAGAAATAAATTTCTGTGTTGTGTGTATTCTTTGGCAATATCTGTGATAATAACATACATTTTTTCAGTTTGTTGCCACATCATCGAATTCTATTAGTTATTATTTTAAACTAAACTTATGTTCAGTTATGGAGAAAGGACCAGGCAGCACTGATTTTAGCAGCAGTTGAATTGAATCCCTCAGGGAGATCAAGATCACTGAATTTTCCCAAAATAGTGGGATGCTCATTTGCAATATCTTGCTTTTCTTTTTTAGTAACTTGCTTTGAACTGGAATGATGAGGAAACTATTAACTATTTCTGTGTATCTTTGAAATAAGATGATCACAGCAACACCTTATTTTTGGACAATAATGCAAATTCCTCTTAACATGTTTTTCTCCTTTTTCCTCTACTACTAATTTATCCTCTCACGCTTAATCTTTGGCCTTTTTTGTTTGTCTTTTCTTTGCTACTGCCTGAGGTTTTGAGCTGACTCCACAAAGTTTCTTTTTAAGCCACAGGTTAGTCTGTCTTCTCATTTGCTTGAAGTAATCCATGCAATGCTTGGTTTTACACAGCACACTAGCAAGGTTTGGCTCCTGAAAGCTGACCCACTCTTAACTGTGTATGTTGTGTGCTGAGATTTATTTTGGTGACTAAAATTCAGTGTTTTAAGCTCCCCCTCATGATAAAGCTTTAAAGATGAAGGTGTCATTGCTCCATGTGCCCAACTGATGTGTGTGAGAATGCAAGACACTCCAATTATACAGGATTATATATAATTTATATGAGATTCTCTTTAGTGTTTTGCTTCTGTGGCAAAATCTGCTGCTGTGCATGAAGTAGCCCTGTAATTGGAGAAGGGGCTTAATGGGAACTGTGAGTTTCAAGGCACTGTCCAAGTGATGTGGAAGTTTGAGTCTGAGGGCTTTGTTTGTCCTGCCTCTTTTATAGCATTACACCAGCAATCTGATTCCTTTGTTCTGGACACAAGTAGTGTTCAGACCCTATCAGCTGGCCTGAACTATAGTTCTGATACGTAACTTTGTCCCTAGTAACCCCTTCTTACTTTTTTTTGCCTTTTCATCCTGCTTGGTAGCATACGTTGCCTTTTCTTCAGATATGCTTAAATCCTGTTATCTTGCATGACCCACAAAAAAAAAATGTTTATAGAAGTTTTTTAAGTAACCAGATGGAAATGGAGACCTGTGCCATGGTCAGTGAGGTGGTCATGAAAAATCATGACAAAGCTGTTCAGTTAAGAAATGTCAGTATTTCTATAAAAGAGGTGGTGCCCATGAGCGAACACATTCAAAAATATTTCAAAATTTAGCAGCATGAGACCTGCTGGTTTTGAATTTTCACTTTATCAAGTCTAGAGGACTATTGCTGTTCTAAATGGCCTTTAACTATTTATTTTTTTAGGTTAATATCCCTTCATGTTTGACTTACCTCAGTCTTTGTTTTACTGTATTTGGAAGGATATTTAAATTTTTTATCCTGGAGAACTTTGCTTCAGTAAAGACTAAATTTTTCTTTAAAGCAGACATGTTTTTAGGATTTTAGCCACTGTCATTAGCTCTAAGTTATGTAATATATTGTGCAGTGATTTGTAGGGAAGCAATGTCACAAGATCTTGGATGTGTTCAGTACCAGAACAGATCTGATCAGTTTAGGCTGTGACATTTGGCAAATTAAAATGAAATAGTGTAGTAGGTTTCCCCTCTAATGTTACAGCTCCTGTAGTGTGAGGACCTTCATGACTGAATCCAAAGGACCAATAGGTTGTGATGCCTCCCTGAGTAGTTTTTGTAATTTTTATTCTCTCAATGTGCTTATTATTTGGTAGCACATGTTGTTATGACAGTGACTGGAAGATAGAGTGGTACTGGGAGTTGTGTTCTGTGTTCAGAATTATTTCAATGGAGTTACGCAACACAACTTTAATGGTGTTATATTAACAAGTGCTGCTGCTTGTGTTGTTGTGGGAGTGTCCAGCTCATGAGTCTCACACTTGTGCTTCTGTCTGCCCAGTTTCATGTATCTCACTTATCTTGAAATCATCCTTCAAATAATTCTTTAGAGAATCAGAAAGTGTCCCATTTCTTTAAATATATTTCTTTTACAAATGCCTTATTTGTTTTAATGCAATTGAAGTCATGCAGCAGCACATCAAATGTACTTATTGAGTCAAATCCTGCTTTCCTGTTTATCCATGAAGTGGTGGAGAGTAAGAACAACAAATATGATTTGGGTTTTGTGCAGCTGAACTATGAGAACATGATTTCCTTCTGGCTTGTTCATGTGCATTCAGAGCCTCTAAGTTTCATTTTTAAGTCACCCAGATTAGGTATCAGGATCCTGAAGGAAGGAACTGTGTCATCTCTTGTTCATCCTGTGCATGGAGTCCAACTACCGGTCAGAATATTGTCTCCAGTAGCTTCTGGCAGTGCCCATAGTTTTCACCTTCCTGAGGTTCATAATTCATGTCACTGACATCCGGTCTGCACAGAGTGGCATTTAGAAATATGATAGAATATATTGAAATGGATCTCTTAGTACAACACAATGAGAAAATGAAGTAATGAGAACGATAATGAAACACAGTGCTTTCATTTTTCAAGCTGAAGTAGTATAAAACATAGCTAACACAATAGTTTAAAATAGCTCCAAAACAGTAACTCTCCATCAGAGTTGTTTTAACTTCAGAAGTGTCTTTGAAAATCTTATCTTTTTATTGTCTATGGAGGAACACTTCTAAAGTATAGCTTGAGGGTTTGGGTTTTTTTAGAATTTGGCTGGAGTCTGAGGTGTAATTCAACTTCTCTGGAAAGTGAAACTGTGTTGCTTAATCAGACTTTGTCTTGCATTGCACCTTGATCCAACATCTCCCTCTCCTTTATGTCTAACACTGATCCTGAGTCTTCTGGAAGTGTAGCTTTTTGTAGTTAACAGAATGTGCCTGGGACACAGGAAAAATTCAGTGAAAAGGACATGAGGCTTGGCACACTAAGCTCATTTTCTCCCTCTAGGCATCCCCTGGAACAGCTTCCTAGTATTTTAGATAGTTATGACCTGTTGTAGAGTCCAGAACATTTAGAGAACACAGTACCCTGTTTTCCCAGATGGGTATAGATAAACAGGTCTAGAAATTTCACATGAAAAACACATACCCAGGATATTGCTATAGGGTGGTGTCCTGCTCTTCATGCAGTGTTGTGTGGGAATGACAGCTGGATCTAATCCTCGGCACAAAGGATTTTTGAGGAAACAACTGGCAAATCCCTTCCTTCATGAGACAGTGACCAGGGATTGTACTAGCAAGTCAGCTTGTTTCTGTCCACACCCTGCGATGGCTGCACATTTCAGGGGAGATGTGTTGGACTGGAGCATGACACAATTCCTACCTTAGCAGTATTGAAATGTTCAGTGCTTCTTAAATGGCTTGTATAGTTTCGATTTTAAAATGTTGGCTTGACTTGGTCTGTTCTGAGACCTCTACCACAAATGCCTTCTTGTCAAGTTAAGAAAATCTGACCCTTATTAAGATGTTACAGAGCCTGTGGTAATGGTGAGGGAGAGGCCTGGATGGAACAAGCAGAGAGTGCTGCTTCCCTGCCCTTTGAAGTGCTCGTCACCTATAAGGTTCTGGAACCTGCTCCTTAGGTGTTCCTGGCTGGTTTGCTTCTAGAAACCACCTCTTTATCTCCACTGACATCTCTCTTCAAATCTTTTACCTTCCCTGAGATATTTCTTCAAACCAGTTTTCTCCAAACCAGGTGCTGGCCAGGCTGCCTGGGCTTCTTGTGTGTGGGTATGAACTTTATGTGGAGCAACATGGCATTTTCAATTGCAGACAGTGTGGTTCAACAGCTTCCTCTCTCCCAGCCTCTTAGTTCATTTTCTTTATAGTATGGGAACATGTGCACATATGCTGAGAAGGATTTAGTCTGCTGCACAAATATAGCTGCAGAACTAAGTCCAAGTGACTGGGATACCTTAATTTTGCTACTTTTCCCCAAAACTTTTTCCCTTTTGCAATGGTATAATACAGTGCAGAAAGAAAAAATAGAATTAGTTTGGTTCCACAACTTGTCCTGTGGCAGCTGCCTGGCGGCCAGTACATGGCTATATATACATGTTACTTGTTTCCTGTTAGAAACTTACTTCAATAAACATCGTAAAAGAAAATGAGGATTTGATGGGTAATCAAGTTCTTATCAGTATGTTTCCCTTAACTTCCACTTAGGCAAGCATTCCATATCTGTTTGTACTCACTAATGCCCCTCTCCACTTAGGGTTTTTTTCCCCCCCAATGAACATGAATATTAAAAATCCTGACCCATTTTTGTAGAAACTTCTGTGGAACAGGCTATATCCAATCTGCTTGTGCCATACCCTTGAGTCTCTTTACAGGAGTCATGTCCAGTTCTCTCATCCCTTACTGTGCCTTCAGAACCAGGTCAATGCTTTCTTAAGAGATTTTCTTACAGGCTGAAAACTTGTAGACTGTTTTGGATCTTCAGGGCTTTTCTTACACTGCTGGCCTGGCTGGTAGTAAGTGGGAAAACATATTTATCTTCCTTGAAATGAAATTGATACTCTTGGATTATGTGCATTTGCAATACAATTTCCAGTTTTTCAGGTGCAACTTCTGACCTCTTCTTTGGTTTAGTTATCAAATACAATTCAGTCCCTTGCTCTGTGCAAAACCAAAGCTGGTTTTTTTAGGAGCTTCCATGAACATCCATGCTGAATAGGAGTGAGTTCTCATTTTGAAATTTTTATAGATGGCAAAGAGTAGATAATGAGCCATGTTCTTCTTTGGTGAATTGTTGGTATTGGAGTTACTGGTCTTGTAAAGCCCTGTGAGAGGAATGTTGGTGTCATATATTTCTTTAAATACAAGAGGAAACTCAAGTTTGATGACACAAGTCAGTGCCTGTGGGACTTGTTGAGGGTGTTCTGAAGGGCTTCTCTGAGCACTTCTTTCCATCTCAGTATTTCACAGGCAAGTGAAGGTGTTGCTGTGGGGAGAAAGAGAAGAGCTGAGGTTCCTTGCATCTGTGTGATTGGGAGAGTTCTGTTGTCTTGTTCAGAGCATGATAGGAAGGAATGTTTGTGTTCTCATTTATATTGGAAAACAGTGCTCCAATAAAATTGAAAGTTTCCATCTCATCTGTAAATGAGTTTTCATGGTTATTCTCTCTTCTGCTTTGGAGTTGCCTCATTTTTCTTAGGTTTTCTGTTGCCCCCCTTTCTCTGTGCATGATGTAGCCTCCTGGCCTTAGTATTTATAGGTATGTTCCCATCTGTTCTGTGATCTCTGGCTTGTATCTATTTTATAAAGTTTTGCTTTACCCATTTCCCCCCAATTTTTATTGCTGCCTTAGGTTTTTTTCTCTTTTCTTTTTCGCTTCTATCCTGTGAGAAGCAAATGGCTCTCACATGCCTCTCCTTACCTCTTCCTACCATAATTTTAACTTAACTTTAGTAGACCTCTCTGCTTTGTCACTCCATACAACCACTTCTGAAAATTCTAATTGTGCCACTCACTTTACCAGAATTTAGGTGTTTTTCCTCGTATCCACCTTTACAGATGACCTTAGCAATTAGACCAGAACATGGTAGTCAGAGGGAAAGTTGTATGACTTTTACAATGTGTTATTATTCAGCAAATAAATGTCTTCAAGCTTACATGATCCTTAACACACTCATACTTGCTTTAAGTACCACATTTTGATAGTTAGGCTTCTCTCTTTCTCCAACTTTCACACTGAAAATATTATATTCATTTTGCTACTTTTTTTTTTTGAATGATAGAAACCTGCAAAAACACTTGAATTTCCCAGAGACTGAAAAAATGCTCCTGTTCTTGTTTCATTTAGCAAGTCTTTATTTAAATAAAGAATGAATGCAGCAGCAGAATTATATCAAGTGGGTAATGAACTAAACTTGTACCTGACTGCACCTCTGCGTAGGTCATCCGGAAAGGCTGGCTCACCATCAACAACATTGGCATCATGAAAGGAGGATCCAAGGAATACTGGTTCGTCCTAACTGCAGAAAGCTTGTCCTGGTATAAAGATGATGAGGTAAGGAATGAACAACTTTTTTTTCTCTTGGGGAAAACCCCAGTATTAATACAGTCTTCTGATATCAAAATATTAAATCAGCTTGAGTAAACTTGAACTGAAAGATTGTTTTAAGGTTTTATCTGTATTCTTTAAATTACTGGTTTGATTCATGCTGACTATCTAAGACTTTTATTGAAATGCACATGACAAATACAGGGTGTGGGATATTTTTGCTTGTTTTACTTTTTTCTTCTCTTCCTGTGATTTCCACATATTGCTTTAAAAAGGAAAAAGGCTGTTTTGAAATATTCTGCTTATTGTCCTGTCCTTGCTTGGGTTGCTCTTGTACATCTACTGCAAGTTGATCATAAATTGTCTGGGTAAAGTTACTTCTGAAAGTAACTACAGCAATTGATATAATGGAAACAATTGCTTTCTGGCCTTATGTTCTGAGAGGATGAAAAGCCCATCTGCAGACTTCTGTAGCTGGTTGGTGTGGATTTTTAAATTTGACAAAAAATGCACCTTCGTGGGTGATCAGTAAATCTGAAGTAATATGGAAATAAAGAAAAGGATATCCACATTGCTCACTTTGAATATATTGTTAGGCAGCTTGGCTATTCTGTTTAATTACCTTTTCAACAATGTGTGTAATGATACATTTTATCCAAAACTCCAGCAGTATTTGGAAGGTTGAAAGGGGATTATGTGTGCTCTCAGATTTATGGTAAAGCCTTGGTGAGTTTTTTTAGAAAAACTGGGCTGCATTAAAAAAAATTCCTATTATTTCCTATTTTCCCCCTCCCCCTTTCTTTTTTAAATTTAAGTGTTTTTAGTAAAAAATTAGTGATTTTTAGAGTGAACCAGTTCAATGGATGGAAGAAACACAGATAATGAGAAAGCTTTAAATGAGCTCTAAAACCTCACTTCATCTTTTCATCTTATTCTAAGTAATAATCAAAACACTGGTTGACCTCAACAAAACAGGTTGATGGGGACTGTGCAAATTCATATTCTGTTTAAACTAATATGGTGTTTTACTGCAGTGGATCTTTTGGAAGTGCTGTGGAGAGGGCCTGCAGTGCATAAGGCTCTCCTGAGCTCTGTGAAGCCAGGATGTGGTACTTACCATAGGGAGCTCCTTCAGTCATGCTGCTGAGGGTGGGAATTGTGCTGCTCAAAAATGGCGTTTTTCCCCCAAGTCCATAGCCATTTTGGGATAGACCTTAAGGCTGAGGGACAAATTAGGTTAATCTTGAAGATTCTGCCCCTTGCCCGTTTATTTCAGTTTTAAAGGGATTCAGATTTACCTTCACAGGAAAACCGATGCATGTCAGGCAGAGGGGAGGAGCCATGGGACAGGTGTCAAGAGGGGAAGTTTTACTCTCAGATTGCTGAAATGTAATTTGAAAAAAGGGCAAAAGTGACTTTGAATTTGAAAATTTGAAGCTATTGTTTTTTGTGATCTACTCTAAAGTTACTAAAACCTGATTTCTTAGGTAAGAGACAGGTAACTGTAACTATAACAAGCAATGTGGCAAAATTTACAGCTCTGGCTGTGTTCTGTCTCAAGCAGTTGGAGATGCATCCAAGATGTGCTGTGGCAATTGTTTTAGGTAGCTTTGGTGTTGCTTTTTATAATCTGATTTTTGTTTAGTGTGAAATATAAAAATTCCTGAAAATACTGATGGTCTGTCGTGTGTAACCTTAAATAGTTTTGATAGTCTGCTGGGGAGAGTCACCTGGGAACCTCAGAATAGTACTCAGAAAAAATGATGGCTATCTTATAACATGCATATAGGAATCACATAATGTCCCTTAATTGCCAAACAGTTATGTTTTGAGAGTCATGAAAATGTCAGTAGTTAATTCAGACCATGGGAGATCACTCAGGAATTTCTTAGAGTGGTAAAATAATAGCATAGTACTATTCTATGCACTGCTGGTGAAAGAAGTTGCTCCTTAAGTACAGATTAGCTGTATAATTTGATTATTCCATCCTGGAAAAGAGTTTATAAAATTTAAAATTTTTTAATTTTTTTTTTTTTTTTGTGCTGGACCTTCTCAGTAAGACTGAAAAAATTAGTAAGGCTCCTCAGCTGATGCCTGAAGTGGCTGTGGGGGGTGTGTTTCCCCCCCGGTGAGATGCGCAGTCTCGGTGATGTGAGACGTGATCCCTGTGTTTGTGTGTCTGGCTGTGCCCTGCGAGGTCGTGGGGAGTTCAGAGCCCCCATCCTCCTGCTCGGGCTGGCCAAGAGCCTTTCCATGGCAGCCGGGGACGGTGCAGAGTCAGGGATCACCTCAGTTCCCTTGCCATGGTGAGGAGTTTGTTCCCCCTGCTCCTGTACCCCCGGGGAAGGAACGCTGCAGCAGCTTTGTACCAGAGAGCTCTGACAATGTGCTTTGCAAAGCTACAGTGCCTGCTGGGGCCTCCAGGGCTGTGTACCCCCTCTAGTGAAAGCTGAGCCTGTTTTCTAGTCTGGAATTTGCTCTGAGATCAAAATCACTAGTGGTTGCTTGCTAGTGCCGTTAGAAGGATGTAAATTCCTTTGTGAGGTGCAGCTTTATAAGTGACGAATCCACAGTGTTGTGCATTGAGAAGCAAATTGCTTTAGCGAAAGATTCCTGATTTTGTTGTATGATATCAATACTAGAAAAGAAACGCTTGGTTTCTTCACATGGTTTTGTCGCTGTCAAACGTACACCAGGATTTTATTCCTGATGAGAGGGGTTCAGTGCCTAACAACGCTTTTTAGACTTGTAGTTATGGCAATGCCAAGTTGGTGTTTGAACAGTGTGCTTAAAGCAGTTATAGTATCAGTTCTGTGAAAACTAGCCTGGATTAGTTTCTGATCCTGCATACACTTGCTTCTGTTCATAACTTTGTTGTGTGACCAATACCATGACTTTGTGCTTTTCTACTTACTTAAAAATGAAGCAAGGAAAATGCTGTGTGCTGGCTTTGAGGCTGCCGTAAACAAGTGCAAGATCAGCACACTCAGTGACCTCACAAATACAGATTTATTTCCAAGAGTATTCCATGTAATCCTAGCTGAAGTATTATAAAGCATACCTACACACACACAAATTATGAAATCTGAACATTTTAGCTCTCAGTTGTTACTGTTTTGTTACGTAGCATTAACTAAGGTTCATTTGAGAGTCAGCCTGCAAATCTGAAGTTTGTGAATTATCCACTTCTGCATTAAGATGAAATGGACTTTGGGAATGTGGAATGCCATTCCAGGTTGTGAATCAAAAACCTCTTTACTGTAAAGAAATGGATGCCGTTTGTAACGTGGTGTAGCACTTTTACAGTGCATGGCCACAGAATGTGATTTTATTATTCTTTCTAAAGCATCCAGAGATTTTGCTGGCATTATTGGTGTGCATAGGATGCCAAGCTGGACTCTAGGATTAGAATTTTTAAAAATGTGAAATTTACATTGATTGGGGAAAATCTTCTTTAGTCTTATTTCCAAAGAAAATATTTCCATTCTGTTTCAATAGGAAATGATATTATTGTCAACATCCGGTGATGGATGCATGCAGTTTGTATTATAATTTCACAGTTTGTTCCCAACTGTAAAATTATGTGAGATTTGAGAGCAAAATTACAAAAATAAGTGAGGAGGTGAGAGAGTGGAAAAGGGGAGAAGTTCCTCTAAGGTCTGACGTTGTGTATGCTTACAGAATTAACTTGCCACACAATAAGCTGCTCTTGGCTTCTGTGGCGAGCAGGAATGTCAGTGAGTTTTATACAGCAATAATCGAGTTATGCCTGGGAATCAAATGGGAGGACAAAACATACGGAGGTGCCGCAGAGCTGCGTATAAATACAACTTACTGTTAGTGAGTTCATGAGAGCAATTAGGAAAAGAGTACTATAGGAAGCACAGTAAAAATTTCAGCAGTGGGTTTTATTGTACTTGACAGGCAGTGTTGGTTTGACTCTGGGCTTGGTTACTGACCGGCCGTCTGAGGTCCAGAGTGACTCTTGGCTGGAGCTGGTGGTGCAGATGCTCTGGGGGGTCAGAGCGGGGTCCCACTGGCGGCTGTCCCTCAGGCTGGGTTGTCATGCGACTGCCTGTCTGTGCCTGCTGTACAGGTGAGAGGATGTTCTGCACAGCAAGTGTAGACAGGCAGACACATGACAACTCCGTCCAGCCAGTCCCTTGGAGCCATCGCCGCTGGTGTGCAACACTGTGTGCCAGTCCGCTCTGGGGACATTGGTTGGGGGGAACACACATAACACAATTAAACTTTAAAACATTGGCAGCTGCAGAACAAGAACAGAACTTGATTTTATTCAGAAAAGAAGCTTGTTGGTACATGAGTTATCATTGTGCTGACACATGCCAGGGATGCGATTTCAACAGACTGGTCACACTGAACATTTGGAAAAGCAGAGAGAACTGAAGCCGTGGTTTATTTTATATGCAATTCATACAGTGTTTTGCCTGCATATTGTACTCACACATAGTAATTTAACCAGATGTTTTTACTCTTCATGGAAGCACAGAAATACTGAAGTTCAAGATAAAGGATATGTTTATACAGTGCATATTTTCTAGGAGCAGATAAGTACAATAATCTGGGATGTTAAAAATAAAAATCTTTCTGTATAAATGGAGGCCGCCACTTGCACATTAACCCCATTATAGGGAATGTGCTGCAAAGAAAACTGGTTGCAATTTATATCAATTTTGTTAATATGTGATAACTGTACATGTATTATATTCCTTTTAGTATTTTGGTTTGCCTGTTATTTCAGTTTAGCTTTTCTCAAAATCTGTACTTTCTAACAAAATAAATTAACCTCATGAAACTTCAGTAAGTTTTTTTCAGTTAAATATAGACTATATTAGAGATCAAAAGCATGCAGATAGCATCATTTCACATCACAAGATGTGCTACTTTGCTGAATTTTCTCTATACAGAACACAGTGACTGTAATCCAACTTTGCAGTGACATTTGCAACATCACTGGGGTATTGTTTCAGAAGGTATAAAACACACTGGAACCTTAAAAGGGGAAAAGAATAATTGTATTAATTTTCTCTACAGATGAAATGTTTCTGGTTTATAATGGTGTTCTTGAATCTCTGTTGCTCGCTAGTGCCACCATAGGTAAGCAACAAACTTGTGCTTTCAAACCTTTCTCAAACACATCCCACACAGAATAGCAGCCAGCCTGAAAACTGGTTATAAAGGGATGAAATTACCAGAGGTTAAAGGTGGGGATAGTGCTGAGGTTTAAAATTAGACTAATAATAAATTAATATGTAATTATTCAGGTGTCCCGTCTCTAATAATTTTGCTATAAAGAATAATATGCATTTTAGTTACTATACAATGTGACTATACAAGTTAAGTTTATCGATTATACGAATAAAATTTTCCTTGACCATAACAAGGTGGAACAAGATGTCTTAAATAAATGAATCAATCACAAAACATGGCTAGCTAATGCTGACATGAAAATTAATTCTAATACATTAAATAGTTTGTCTTTATAAAATGCTTACTTAAATTTTTGTAACTCTAAGTAAAATTTTAAGAGTATGCTTTAAGTTGACATATCTTCCTACCCGCTTGACCATTTTGAAGAAAAACAGAAGTGGCAAATTAGAAGTATTTTTAAAATAAATATAATGCACTAATTGTTTCATAGATTTAATCAGATTTAACTGCTGCATGTAGTTGCTGAAGAAATGAAAAACCTTTAGTCTGAAAGAAAATTAGGTCTCACTTTCTGTGTTATGGACCCTTCTAGAAATGACAAAGAATTGTACAGTCAAAATGATTGGCAACCTATAGTATAAGATATTGGAAGAATAGAAGTATGCATTTTCTATAATAGGTTTTCTTTTAGCAACTGTCAGGGAGGTTGTGCTGGGAGGAAAGTCGTAAGTGGAAAGTTTGTGCCATCTTTCTAATAACTGTACACAGGGAGAATTCATCAAAGAATCAGCAAAAAGCTTTACATCTCAAACAGAGGCAAGTTTATTTTCCCTTCAGTTAATGTATTGGGTGCTACTAGACATGACTAGATGAATATCCCCACTTGATTTTTATTTAAAAACCGAAATTCCTTGAAATTGTAGTTAACTTGCTTAAAGGGCTTAACATTTTTGTGTGCTGTGTCTGGTTGACACATTGGGTCAGTAAAGGGCTTGAGAATATTTTAGAATACTCGTAACAAAAAAAGTAAATCTAATGATTTTCAATGTTATATTTACAGAAACTTTTATTAAGGAGCTGACTTTAAATATTGGTACCTTGGAAACTGAATTGAGAATTGTATTCCCTGCAATAGTGATCAGGACTCTTTATTTAAGGGAAGGCTTTTATTTTTAGGTACTGCTTTGAAATGCTGGGTAAAATGCAGTACAGAACTACAGTAGAATAATTCAGGAAAGTTTCATTCTTAACTGTGGCATTTCCTGTCTTTTTCTAGGTTTAAACCTGACCCTTAATAGTATTTCAATTAAGATTTTTTTTTTTTCTAAATAAAGTACAGTCCAGGAAGCAAAGCCTTTTACAAGTAAAAGTAAAGTTATGCTCTTGATTAAAATTTATTATTTAAAAAACCCAACACAACAAAGTTTAGGGCTGTTCATTTTCCAATCTGCTTAACAGATTTTGATTGAAAGATTATAATGAACATTCTACGTAGAAGCCTGGAAATTTCATGCAGGTATTTTGCTGTTTTGGTTGCAATATTTTCCATATAGAAATGATACTTGGGTGGTCTGGAGGCACAGTGATAGTACAGGAAGGGGGGCAAGGAGCGTGAGGAGGGTAGCAGTGTCTTTAGTGCTCTGAAAATACAGATGCACTAAATAGCACTGGGAATGGTAGTACAGGAGACAGCATGCAGCTTAATGACAAGGCAGAAAAATGTCAAATGACATGGTTTTTTTTTAAAAGTAGCTAGTTTCTTTCACATTTGGGTGCTTATTTGATCTATATATATTTCTATAAAGTTAACTGACTTTCCCCCACCCTTCTCTCTCTTTTCCTTTTAACATTCAAGGAATAGCTGGAAAAGGTTTGAAATATTTTCTTCCTCTTCCCTGTTTAATTTTTTTGAGTGCACTTGAAAAAAATACACTCCCTAAAGATGAAAGGAAGTCTATTACATTGAAACACTCGCCTATTTAAATGTTCCTACTGGTTTTAATTTGCTTTTTCTGGTTTTGTGCATTTTATGTTAATATGTATTACTTAGTTCATACAACAGGCTTAAGCATTGGTATCGTCCTGGCTTTAGAGAACTCTCACCATGCTTAGTATGCATTTGGTCCCGCTAATTTTTTTTAATTCATTACAAAAAGTAGTATTTGGTGGTATTTTGTTTCTTGTGTTTTTTTCTCTTGAAATATTTATATGCAGCCTGCTTGTGTTGTTGACATGCATATTCAAAGCCTCTTGTTTTATAACTATTGAAATATCTTCTCTGTGACTATGATCAACTAGAAATTGTTTCAACTAAACCAGCAATGTTTCAAGAACCGCAGAATCATTTAATTCACTTTGAAAATGTTTTGATTACTGAGCCGAGGCCGATATACTTCCTTATTCATTCCTAACAATACAGCCTTTCTTTCCATATCTGTTGCTTTGCACACTGCATTTCCCCCCCCGCCTCCTTTCCAAGCCCCATGCCAAGGGGGCCTCCTCGATCTCAGCCTTACAGTCTAAAAATGTAACTTTGAAGAGTCATGGGTGTATGGGAGGGGAATCACTTCCTAAATCCAGAAAGGTCATTTAAAATAAAGATTAATGCAAATAGTGGACTAGAGATAAGAGAAACACTCGTTCCGTATGTTTCCATCGTCCTTGCTTATTTAGCAAAAGTTAACACAGGCTATCTGCAACACTATTTTCATGGAGAGCCTATTATTCCCTGGATAACAGTATTTCCTTCCTTAATTTCTAGATCAGAATTATAAAAAGAAAAGTAGCTTTGCGAGTAAGCATTAGATAGAAAAAAATATTTGTGAACAATTATATTCCACTTGAAAGCAAAACTGAGCGAGTTTCTTAACAAGATTTGGGAACATTTTTCTACCGCTTAAGCAAATGTAAGTCAAAAACTTTCCAGATTTGCTATGCCTACAACAGCAATCATACTTAGAGATTGAGAAACATTAATGCCAGTTTGACTCTAGATCCATTCCTTAAATTTCTTCCTGTTGCTTCAGATTTTCTCTTAATAACCACATTTAACTGTGTGTTGTAACTCCACTTTAAAGCAGAATGAGAATAAAAATTCCATCTACTCGTGCTATAATGCATTAAACCCCACTAAGTTAAGCCTGAAAATAATCTTCTGCAAAAAAAAAAGAAAAAAAAAGAAGGAGCCTGAATAATTTAAAAGCGTATATATACATTAGAAAAGAATTCTTTTGGTCGAAAGAAAAGTTTTGCTGGGAGGCAGAGGGAGATGACAGTGCTAGTCCTTGCTTTGTAAGCTTTAAGGCAGCCGGTCCAGGCACCATCACAGTAACGCTACATGACCAGTTCTCTGCAATAGCTCCTCTATTGATTGTCGAAGGAGCAAAGGAAAAGGTCATCATAATATACAGATTTTTTTTTTAAATATAGCATCAAGGCTGTCCAAAATACAACACGCATTCTGCAAAATTGGCTGATTATCATACTAATGGCTGCATATTTATGCTAATTCTTTTTACAGTATAGCAATTCCAAGTCTTCCTTGCAATAATGAGCACCATATAGGTGGGATTTTTTTCCAGTTGCAGTAGTTTGTTACTACTGTTAACTTTAGGGGAGCTGACTCTAGAGTTCGGCTGGTATCAAATTGCAGCCCAGACTTTTTGTATTATTTTGTCCGTGGGGATTTCATTCAGCCTGAGGGTTTTTTTCCCCTACCAGGACAGCTGGAAATTCACCAAAGCAAACTTCTGCATTCGTTTACAAATTCCATTTTTATCAGTGGGATTCAGGACAAAGTAACTTATCATTTTGAATGGTAGAAGAATTATCAGCGATTCAAAGTATGCATGAGAGCGGCAACAATCAATCGGTCCTGATCACTCCCATGCAATGTCCAGCCAGGTATCGGGTTGGAAAGCTCTTTTTTCTCTTTTATTTATTGATTGATTTGTTTTTCATCACATCCTGGACTTTAACAGGTAATTTTTCCTGACAATCAAAGGTTTTGTAGTCTACATGGCAGCAGCCTAGCATGGAGTAATCATTTTTTCTATGGTTTCCCTCCCAGTTTTCATTAGCACGTATAGCATAACTTACTTGCAAAGAAGTTTCAACCGCATGTAAAAAACTAAGTACAGTTTTCCCAGAAGTGATATATTTTACAATAATTAAAAATATTATTCATGCATTCTTTTCTATTATTTTATTACTTTAAGCAAAAGTATTTTTTAAAAATTGATCTTCAGATCATAGGTCACATCAGGAGCTATTCAGAATACATACTTCTAGCAAGCTTAAGAAAAAAAAAAATACTCCTTAAATATTTATACTGACAGCTACAAGCAAAAAAAAAATTAAATTTACCTTTTTAGTTTGTGGGGGAAAAAAAAGCTTTATTTTAAATTAAAAAAAATTAATAAAAAAGAAATGACCGACTTTAACTTTACTGTTGTACACTTCTCTAGGCAGTGTACCTCTAGGCAATATACCTCTCTCATTTCTTGCATGGCTTTTAGTGCACCATCAGAGCTCCATCTTTCTTGCAGTGATGACTGGAGGAGGGGGGGAGGGGAGTCACCTAGGTTCGCCAGGTCATAGGCCAGGTGTTCTTCCAAAGTAGGCCTTACCAGAATGTCTTCCCCGCTTTATTCTGAAGTCCTCCTTTTTCACAGTGTCCCTTAGCGTTTCTTATTCCCTAGTGTGCAAAACCTGTGAAGAAAAATACTGTATATGAGATCTGAAAGGAGCAATGAGTGTCTTCTCCTTGGCAATATTGCGTCCCCAATAGTCCATGCCGCTGCTTTGCCTTGCCCAGTCTAACCAATGTGCAGACTACTGTACATCCCTTCCCGCCTGAACAGGTAGTCTGAACACTGGGGCGACGGAGCAGGATCTCCGGACGCGTCTATTTATTTATTTTAAATCCTCTTTTAGTCTCGGGGAAAAACTGCCTTCCTGCATCACGGGTTGTGCTCGGCTCTCCCTCACACTCTGCAGCACTCACTGAAACACACTGAAGTGCTGTGATTTCCAGTCTTGACGTGGCACATTTGCAGCAGACTGGGGATCTGGCAATGAATTTAGGACCAGGAAAAGGGGGAGGGCTGGGCCTGAGAGTCCATATATGGGATGATGTCACCCTGGGGAGGTTTGGGTATGCACTGTGCCGCTGGTGAGACCGCTAGAATTGCCTGCTCTCAGACATGGGTCTGTGTATAAAATGGTACCAGATGTTTTAGTGTAATGTTAAGCAGTCATTTCATCTTCAGGCCAGATTTTTTTCTTCAACTGGGCAGGAAGTGGGCCCCAGTATGGAAAAGCTGTAAAAAGTCAAGATGTACAGTTTCACTGCAGCCAACAGAGAGCGAGTTAATGTAGACGCAGAATTTGTTCTTTTGTGAAGGCTGAAAAACCGAATTTATAAAAAGGATTCTGCTCGCGAAGCTAATGTAATAAGCCAGTGCTTATTTTCTTTCTTTTTAATGACTCTAGTTGTGCTTTTCTATTTTGGCATTTCAGACCAAGAAAAGGGCAAATAGGTTCATTTTTTCTTGGAACTGTCAGCGGCATGCAGGCTGCCGAGACTTGAACAGTAATTAGAGTTACTTCCTGAAAGTGAAGCCCCCATGAAAAGTCTGGAGAAATGTTCTTTGTCATAGCCTCTACATGAGTAATTAGTTCCACATGTGGCCTTCCTATTTCCCTTCAGCTATTTTGGCTGGCTGGTTGAATACTTTGCTATAGCTCAAGACTTAAAGAAGCTTTAAAGTTTTCATTTCAAGCATCCACTGTGAAAATAGCTATTTCTGGTGTCATAATAAATTGCTTCTGGTAGATCAGTGCTATTAGGCCTGGCATTGTTTTTCACTGGTAACCCTGCTGGTCCCATTTTTCTTTTAATGGTGCTTGGTGGAATTATTCTGCTGAATTTTATCTTTGATGTTTACCAGATCTATTGAATTTTGCCAAGTATGACTTTACCGTAGATTTTAAGATATTCTCCCCACAGGCAACCAGCCTTGTTCTCCGGTAAATTTTTTTCTTTGTTACTCATTCTGTTGAATCTAAGTGTTGTACTTAGATTGATTTTGTTGTGTGGGGTTTTTTTTTTTTTTTTTTAAATCTGTCTTACCCCGTGGTCTAACACAACGGCTAACAGAACAAGTTAGCTCTTCTCAAGTCGAACCTGGAGGTGATTGTGTCTGGGGCTGGATATGCACTGTATGGAATTGTTGCCAGTAGTTCTTTTTCTGCCTGGAATTCTGAGGCAGATATCAGTATCTTGAGAGGCAGATCTCCACCAACTTCCTGGATAGGAATGTACGTAAATCTAAACGTGTGCTGTGAGCTCTGGTGCCCTAAATAACTCATGCATGATTTGGTTCTTCCTAGGTGACAGCAGATTCTGAGAGAGCTGTAGCTCATAGAGGCATGCACAGGGCAGGTTGCAGAACTCTCACTTCAGGGAGAATGAATGCAACAAACTTGGATGCTGGGGAATTTGGAATTGGAGTCTCAGTCCAATGAAAAGGAAAAGTGACCTTCAGGCTGCTTTGTGGTGGTGGCAGGCCAAGCACTGAGTATGTGTTCCAGGATGCCCATCCTCCAGTTCTCCCATTTGGATCACAGGGGACTAATGTGTGTCCAAGCAGTGCTGGGGTTTCTTGTTTAATCAGCAGAGGTAGAGGTTTGAAGAGGTTTAATGTGAAGTGTGCTTCGCTTTCTTAAAACCAGCAACAAGTGTGTCAGAGAAAGTGAGTTGGTGGGCAAGGGCTTTTGAAGATAAAACTGCTACAAGGGAGAGAGTAGAACGCACCATGGATAAACCAGGAGGGCTCCTTGTCCATGCATATCACTGCATGTATAGGAGCTGCTATTTTATTATATTCCCACTTGGCACTTGCATTGTGGAAGAAGAATATAGTTTTGGAAAGACTGAGTAGTGATTTTTGTGAGTGTGACCCTCAGTAGAGTGGTCAGATTTTCCCTGGTGAGGAACTGTCAGAGATTAATTGCTGTGTGTGTCACCAAGAGCAAGAAATTGTGTTGTCAAGGAAAGACAGTGTTCCAGGGATCTTCTTTCCATACCAGCAGAAAGGGATGTAGGCTGAATAAAACAGAAGGCAAAACATTAATGAACCAAGCAGGTTTAGGGCTGAGGGAAATAAAGTTTGGAATCTTGCTGCCAAGTGCAGCAGCATTAGTCTGTGAGTTTTTCCTGAGATGGTTAAATAGAACTAGAATAGCTCCCCACACTGCGGCCTGGAAATTTGTTCCCTCTGAGTTTTGTTTCCTGGCAAAAGCAGAGGAATGAAAGAGAAGAACAGGGGGTTTGGGTTGTTCTGGGTGCCCAGGAAAATGCTAAAGCCTTGTTGGGGAGAACCTCTATTACAGTGCAAAGCTATTCAGATCTCCAGTGCACTTTTTCTTTCCTTCCCAAGGGCTGCTCAGCTGGTTACACGCATCTGAGTTAGATGTTTAGACCAAATCCCTCCTTTTCTACTTGATCTCTGTTTGGAAAGGAATAGGCCCAAAAAGCCATTGACATTTCCATTCCTTTCTGATACCAAGTTCAGACTAGACTTCAAATATTTGAAATTTTTCACTCCCCATCGCTACAGTGGGATTTGAACTGCTTCCAATGAACTTCGAGGCTCTCCTGCATTTTCAGCCATCATGGCAGCAGCATGGCAGGCTGCTTTTATGGTTGCAGTAATCTCCACTCAGAGAGTCAGTATCAGTAATAAACTGTTACCCATAGTTTATCCTAAGTACCTTCCAAAGGTAGTGATAAACTTTAATTTTTCACGAGTTTATCATCATGCTGCCGTCCCTGCCGTGCCTATGAACTCAGCCCCGTGATTACATTATTTTCTGCAAGCCGACAATATTCTTTGATTTTTAACTTGGAGGAAACTAAAGATTTTGAAAAGTCCAACTTCGTCATTAATGCTTATTTGGAGGACCACTATGATAAAAAAAAATAGCTATATTTCTGCTGGATTGTTTTCTTTTCCTGGCAGACAGCAGTGTAGTGCCAGGCCATTCTTCATACTGAACAGGATGGACATCTTTGAAACGATCATGAAATGTGTGGGTAGCACAGGAGCTGTGTGCTTCTTGTTTGCAAAATATCCCAGACTGCATTTACACCCACGAAGTGGCTGAACTGCCATTAATGTGCATTTTTGCATTAAAAAGTTACTGGAGGAAGTGTCTGGACAATTATAAATTTTGTATCTCTGCTTTGTAAAAGCTCAAGATATGATCCAGGGAACTCCAGAAGAATAAGTGGGATGTCTGCAGCTGATAAATGAGTTGGAATAATAGCAGGCAATTGAACATAGCTATTTTTGAAATTCTCAAAGAGAAAGTCATCTGCCATGATTTGTTGTAGCTTTTTTTGCACATCCAGCAGCAAAGGTTAACCCTTTTCGGCACTCGATAAGCTAAATCATGATTTAAAAGGATTAGAAATAGGTAGGCATAGGAGAAGGGTAACAGTATGAGCAGGCTGTCATTGCCATCAGAGCAAAAAAACCCTGCAAAACTACCTCCAGGGTCTATTTTAGAGCTGAGTGAACAAAGTGAGTAGAGAATTAAATGCCAATGAGAGTGAACAAATGCAAACAAACAGTCTCAATTGTGTTCAGTTTTATCCAGAATGCTTGGGGTATGGATGCAAGAAGGAAGATAAGGATAATGTAGGGACAGAAGAGGTGAGGGTGGAGGAAGCAGCAGCACATGAGGTGAGAGTGTCTCATTCTTGCTTCTGTAGAGTTTGTGACCTTTCAGTTAGTGAATATCACTTATGGTTGGGCAAAGCCTAATGCAGTCTTGCAATCCTGTTGTTTCTTGGCCTTTCACTGTGAACAGACTATTTTTGTTTAATTTTAAATTTTCAAAAAAGAAAATTTATCCCTTAGCAATATTGTTGCATCTGGCCAATGCATGTAGGCATGATTTGTGCTTTTAAGTAGCTGTGCCCATTGTTATAAGAACATGCTATTGAAGTGTGGTGCTCATTTTGAGCTCGTACCATCATCCTCATGTGTTGATTTTAGTATTATTCATGGTGTCTAAAAAGATTGTGAGGCTGGCAGGAGTGTAGCAGTGCTAACTGAAGTCCCCTTTGGATGGGACCCCTCTGTGAAGGTTCTGTGACTGCTCAGAGCTACTTTGTGCTGCTATCTTTGTGCTGCACAGTTTTCCAAGCACTCTGGTCTCAGTATTGCAGTCAGTGATTTGATCTTTTATAAATTAGTTTACTACAGCTCTGGATAATGTTCCAGCCTAATGCCCCTCTGTTGTGTAGTTCCCATAACACATAATGGACTGGTGAAAACCATAGTGTCTGAACGTTGTATTCCCTGTTCCCAGCCCTTTTTCATTCCCCTGCACTTATGACTTGTTCCCTCTGTCCTTTCCCTTCCCATCAGACATGTAGTTTGGATGCTTTAGGATATTTACTCATTCACCTACCCTTTCACCTTTCTCTGCCCAATTCCACATTTCTGCTCTATGTGCTTTGTCTCAAAGTTTGTTTAGGTTTATGGGAGAGATATAGTGGGGAGAAGGCGGAGCTGGAAGGGCTCAGTTCAGCTATTTTGGGCATCTAAATGAGATGAGATTCATAACAACCACGTTCAGGAGCCTGTATTTCCTTACCTTTGGCGTGCAGGAGACAATTCAGCACCTCTGAGGTGGACACCTATAGTGAGCTACTGCTGATTTCTGTCCTTAGAGGTGTGAGGAACCCAACAGGAGGTTCAATATTGATGCCATTTCTTTTTGCCTCTTTAGCAGCCCGGTTATATTCACCCTGGTTGTAATATGTGCATCACTTTGTGGTCTGTATTGTTCAGTATTTTCTTGCCTTTCTAGCCAGTGGTCAAAGTTTATCAATGAATAATCTGAAACATTGGAAAATAACCAGTGTAGTATAGAGCAGGTATTTTTGTATACAGGTGACTTTGTGCTCACTGTGTATTTTTAGCTTAAATTGTGTGTATGCATTCGTGCTCATAGTTGAATATCTAAACTGATATTTGGATAGTACATTGGTTTGGGGGAGCCACGTGTGCTCAGCACAGTGGTAACAAGTGATTATAATGACTGGCAATGTTTATATTGCATATAGGTTATTTCATTCCTGCTGAAAAAAAATAGCTGCCTTGTTGAATTGTTGTGGCCTTAATGGGAGGTATCCTCTCCGCCTGTCATGTTTTTCTTCAGGAAAAGAACAGGATATGGAATAGCTTTGACATTTCCTTAGTCATTGCTTACTCATACACAACACACAATTAGTGGGGATGCAAAATTAGCTGAGCTAAGTTAATTTTCAGAGCGGTGGTGAAGAGCACGATATGCCCTGGATTAACACTGTCCTCTTCCTTGACTGCTGTGATCTCCTCAACTGTGTTTTAGCCCTGAAGCACGTTAGTGTTAAGCTTTTGGACCCTTTATAAAACCCAGATGTGCAGCTGAATCCAGTGTTCCTTTTCCACACTCAGGCTCAAATGTTTCAGTCAGGTTACCACATTACTGGAATAGCATTGCATCTCTCACAGGAGATGTCACTTCTGCTACAAAGTGATTGCAGTATTCAGTACAGCAAAATAACTGCACAGTAAGGGGGTGCATTTGAGGGAATGTAGGAGCTTGTTGTTTACTGCTTAGTGAAAGCCAGGATATATAATGGATAAACTTGTAGTGTTTTATGTTTCTTTTTCCATTCTGTTCTAGAAAAAAATCTCTTTGAAAAGAGAACTGATGGGTGACTGAAAAAAGTGTGTACTTTCTAGAAGTTTCCAGTTAAAAATCCTGTGTCTTGTTGGGTTTAAACTGCTGGTTTTGTCTAATTAGACTTTGGGGTTTGATTTACCCCTCAGAAATATTTTTATGAACATTCTTTCTTCTGCCCAACTGAGAGACAGTTTGTTGTTACTTTTGTGGGTTTTTTCCTGGCAAAACTTTGTGTTGCAGCTATTTCTATGTTTCAGTAACATAATACACTCTGGGGGCAGATCTTGGAGATCTTTGACTCTAATGAATACCAGTCACGTGAGAGCAAATACATGATTTATTACATGAGTATATTTTCAATAGTAATGCCTGGAGATTTTCTTAGTGGGGGGAAGGGAGATCAAGAAAGAGAAGGATGCAGTTGAAAGAAATTAGTAGCAAAGTGATGTTAACTCTCACCTCAGTTCAAGCCTGTGGTTTGCAAGTCCAGCATTGTGAATGATCCCAAAACAAAAACATCCATCCTTTTTGCATTTAAGAACAATCTTAAGGGAATTGTGTTGTAGAAGCAGATATTAAAATGAACACCAGCAATATTGCTCAGGGCCTCTAAAACTGAAAGCCATTTCTTCTAGTATTTATTGTCTTTGGCAGGACTATTATCCTCTCTTTATATTAACTGCTGCGTGAAGTGTCGTCTTTGTCTTGCCAAAACTTCTGTTCATAACATAATTTATTCATAGGTTTCTTGCTTTTGATAAAGACTTAACAATAACGGGCCAGGTTCTGGAATGTGAAACTGTGAGTTCCTTTCCCGAGGCTGAATGCAGCAATCTCTGCAGCATCTCTGCTGTGCAGAGATGGAAACTCTCAGGAGAGGTGACTGTCAAAGCTGCACTGCTGCAGCTCCATGAAATCCATAACAAAACAACTCATCCTCTTTTATGAAATCTAAATCAGGTTTCCAAAGATTAATTAAAGTGATATCCAAGCCGTAGTCAAGTCTCACTTTTTCTGTAGGTATGTGTATTTAATCACCTACTCTTGCTGTCTGACTTAAGTATGTAGATATAAACATTTAAATTAGAATTAAGGGCCAACTTAAAAGCCTTTTGAGTGTTCAAAGATTTTGAGATCTGATTTCTGCAAAATTTTCATGTGAACTGGTGAATGATAATGCTCTCAGGCATAACTTACAACCTCCCTGAAACATTAAATTTATTTCAGAAGATGTAGGGACTAAAAGAGTTAATAGATCAACAGAATGTTATAATTTTTGTTACATTGTCCCTAGTATCTATAGTTGCTTTTTTATCAGTGTCTCCAAGGAAGAGAGGTTCCAAAATTCCTCGTTACCACTCTGTGTATCTTCCAGTTAAAAGAAAGTGCAGGAAGATGTGTGTCATGGCTTTACTAATGCTCTCTTAGCAGTTGAGGCAAGATGCGTTCTAGAAACCTGTGAGCCATCGTCTGGGCCTGGTAGATATTTCTTCATGTTTGGCAGCATCCAGCTGCCTAAACTCACTGCAGCTACTAACCAGTAGTTTAGTAAAACATAAGTTTAGTCTTGTTATGTTCACAGTAGTTTCCTTTTCTCAAATTACTAAGCATTTTCAAATGGCTATATAAGTTCCAGAAAAATTAAGCAAGTTACTGAGAGTTTGAGAGATGGAGTCATGTGAGAGAGACTATGGAGATCTTTTGAAGAGTTAAGTTCTTTTCCTTTTGGATCATGTTAGTCACAGGGGATGCTTTAAAACTGTTAGTCATGACAAACACTTCCATTGATGCCTCTTGGTTCGCACTCTTCAGAGATCAGGAAGTTCTTTGCTGTCCCTATTATTGTCTGAAATCACAGCAATAACTTCACCTTTGCAGTGTAGAACCCCAAAAGGTAGTGGTCATTCTTTGAAATCCCTGTTACTGCTTCAGTATCTTTTTCTGTGGGATATTTCACAACTCTTCTCTCCTTTCATGTTCTTGCAATGCTGATCTGTGCCCTGTTGTCTCTCACTGACATCACTGCATATTGATCTGTTCCTTTCATGACAGTCTTCACAGCTTCATTCCAGGCCTTCCTTTTGCTGATGGAATGACTTTTCCTTGGATGCACAGAATTACCCCCTCTGCTGTCCAACTGAGTACTTCAACCTAAGATAGCAAGTATTTTATCCAAGTCTTTTATGTGTAACACTTAACCTCTTGAGGATCTGGTCTTGACTGAAAAACAAAACCTCCGAAACAGCCAACAACCCACCCCAGAACCCTTTCTGGCTGCTTCCATAGGTGACACCCAAGATCAACTTGCCCCTATCACTGCTCACATTTCACATCTCTGCAGTGGTTCCCTTTATTGCTTTTGCATGTGATATGTGAATCTCAGTATACTCTGAAGACTGCCTGAAGTTTAGGGATGAAGTGGACAGCTCTGCTCTTGATTCCCTAATGGACCTTCTGTCATCTTTTACTCCGGCTGCAAGGTGTGTTTATTAAATGGTTCTTTTCCTAAAGCCTTACAAAAGTGTTTTTGGTTGAACACTGGAGCAAAATATTGCCTGGTGTTGGGTATTGTGTGGGAAATGTGGAAAATATAGAAGAAGCAGTAATCTTACACATTTTCATGTTGCTTGGCATATCATCCACAAACATTTCATGTAGAGAGACCTGAAAATGTGGTTAAAAGGGTAAAATTAAGAGACAGCCAGGAAAATGATGAGTATATATGCCTGAGATGCCTCTGAAAAATGTGAAACCAAGCAGGTTTCACAAGCCTGATGAAGCTGAGCTTCTTTACAGCTAAAAAAGTTTACATGCTTGATGTATGTTTTAAAAAAATACAGAAGACTTTGTAGTACAATATTATTTTCCAGTACTTTTCTTCTCTATGCTTTTTCAGGACTACTTCAACAAGTGTTTTAATTGTTATTAGATGTGTTAGTCTCGTGTTTAACTTGTCTATCCCATAGGTTCCATCATTCCAGCTCTTGTGATGTGCAGTGTGTTTTATCCATGTCAGATGGTTCCATTGAGGAGATCAGAAAACACCCTCGAGTCTTACAGCACTCCCCAGCCAGGCTGCGAGCAAAGCACGTGGTGCAAGTTCAGCTTTTTGCATTCTTTTCCAAACCTCAATTTTCAATGACCTTAGCAGAGACAGAGTGTCAGACACCTGTGCCATGTTCTAATGCACAGAGGAAGGAGGTTTTCAGGCTTTATATGTTGTAGACCAGGGCTGTCTGAGAAACACTAGGGAGATGTACTGGGTTATCCCACAGCTTCCCTCCACAGGTGGATCTGTATGGTTTTTGGCACTTGACAAAGAAAATATTTTACTGTAGGCTTAACAGTAAAAATTAGTAAACTGAGAAGAGTTGTTAGGTATCTGAGAATCTTCTGAAAGCAGATTCCGAGTTTGGAATGTTGAAAACTTAAAGCTAGGAAAAAATAATTGAATACTAGGAAAAGTAATTTGAAATAACTGGATGGAAATGGGAATAACCAATACAAAGGATTGTTCATGCAAGTTTGGCTTTGTTTGGACATGAATATAATGTGAAGATTCTGGGATTAGAAGGTGTTGTCCACCAAACTTTGAATACTTGGGTTTTTTTCAGCACCCTGACCTGGCTGGGTTTCAGGGTCAGCACCCAAGGATGTGAAGGTCTGAAGTGCCAAGTTGAACGGAGCTAATGTGGGGATGCCAGTTCTGTTACATGATTTTAGAGCACGTGATGCTGTACAGGTAGTTTGCCATGTTAATAGGTTAAAAAAAAAAAGTACTTTCTTCTATATTCATATATTTAATTTTTTGTTAGTTTTCTACTGACTGCTTCTTTCTCTAGATAACATTTTTCATTTTCATGTGTGCAAATGTAAGGAGGCATAGAATCAGCAAAACTTCCTTTTCTTCTTTTAACATGTCAAAGAATTCTCAGTCCACAAGTCACCCTCAGAATAGACCTGCAAACCAGGTAACCTCTGTGCTCTGGATTTTTCTGAACAGGCACATCAATGCACAGATGCTGAGCACCTCTTAAAGAGCAGCCTGTGTCTGTCAGGCAAGACATGTTCATCACATACTTGTGCACATTCTCTCAAAGGCAAGATATTGCCAGATAATGATTTTGCTAAGTTTTGCTAAACTTGGTCTTTGCTTCCACCTTGCAACTATGCAGAACTTTAGTGTCTTGTCTTTACAGGGGTCAGGGCTGTGTGGTTCTGATGTGCTTACCAAGTAGTGCTTCTTGGGAACATTTTTCTACACAAACATCCCCTCCTACCTGGACTTTTACCTTGAAGGTAAAAAGAGAAGGTGTTCCAGATTTTCTGTTTCATTTTTGCATCCCACTCATGCCCTACTTAAAGCCAATCTGTAAAAGGGATGAAATCCAAACAGTTGTTAACTTACAGAAACAACAAATGCATCTGACAAACAGCAGCTCATCTTTCATTCTCATTCAACGGACATGGAAACCCCCAGAGAGTGGGAAAGAAGGAGCCTCCTGCTTTGTAAACCTCCTTTGGTGTCTGATAAAAACATGGCATGCTTGCCTTGGTGTTTGGATATCACCAGGAACTGCTGAGAATGCAAGAGGAAAAAAGTTAGTTCAGACTACAAGGAATAGGAGGAAAAGATGAGTTTTGTGTAAACAAAGTCAGTAAAACTTTGGAAATAATTGTTTAAATCAGCTAGGAAAGCTGATGGAATGTCATAGTTATGGAGGCTTTTTGGCAGAAGTGGTATTTATTGACTGGGTTTAGTTTAGCACAGAGAATGTCAACTAAGTATAAAGTTGTTAGTGCTGGAAAACCCTGCTGCAAAAAGGCATAAAATGCAGCAAGCTGTGTGGTGCACACCAAACCTGGTATGCCTGAAAACAGCAGGTTCACACAGACGCAGCCAGCATCATTTGAGTGTGCATATTTTATAAATACTGATTTATTACCTAGATCCAGTGGTACTTTCTAGGAATGATTTACCCTAACAAGATAGAGCACAGACGGATCGCAGCATTTTTGTGCACAGAGTTGTCTCCTAACTCCTGTGCTGACAAGATTCTGAAAGTGTACTTCAGATCCAGATTTGTGGGAGGGATTTCTTCATTGACTCTCTATGAAACATTGCATGGAGGAAAATGGAAACCATATGCAATTCACTACACAGATCTGTTTTTCATTTAAATCTTTTCCTGTATTATATTTTCTCCTAGTAGAGGAGAGAGCAACAAACTGCTAGATGAATAGTATGGAGCTTAAAATGAAAGGAGTGTGGTTTCCTTTTTTTTTTTAAGTGAAGAAAAAGATTTGATCAGCAGTATAATTTCATGTAGGATTCTGTACAGAAAGAAGATAATTTGTGTATAATATGTTGGAACATCTGTTAATTTAAGTCTTAGTGGATTGAATTGATATCAGAGATCTGCGAGGCTGCTGACTTAATAGAGCTGTACCACAGGAGAGGTACACTGAGTGTGGGCACCACAATGGAAAGGTCTTGGTGAACTCTGCACACAGAACTAAAGTGTGCTGTAGTGTCTGATACTGCTCACAATATCCTTAAGCTGGTGTGGAGTTGTGGAAAATGTCACCATCTCTGAAAACAGTGCAGTAGATTTACTCAGAGTCTCAGGGTTGATTGTTTCGCCTAGTTTTGAACAGAAGTTCAGGTTTTAAAAGTTAACTGAGACTCTTTAGTGCCGAGGTAGTCCCTTGGTTTTTGCACAGAGTCTGGGAAAAGAAGTGCTGCAGGACAAATAAAATAGAGTACAGCATTCAAACAAAGCTGAGCTTTTTCTTGTATTGGATATGTTATACCTTCAGTCTGTGAGTGAAGGACTTAACTGGCTTGAAAGGGAAGTTGTGAAGATCTTCTGCCTCTTGGACTTTTTGGAAGCTGTACAAAATGGAGCTCTTCAGTGATAATTACCAGGTGCTCAGCAATATGTGTGTGCACGTGGGAAACACACAGATTTGTCCAGTGATTTCAAGCTGTGTTATCCAGCAGTGTAAACATCATGGCAAGGAATCTTCATTTGGTCAGGGTAGTAGTGAAAATTAACCAAAGGAGATGATTCCCTGGGTCCAGTTTTCTTAGGTCTCCAAGGAGAACATCTAAATCTGCTTGAAAAATACCAACACTATGATAAAGGAACATTGTAGACAGTCAGGAGTGTTTCTTCACCTCCTGTGAGCTTCAAAGATTAAGAAGGCTGAAGGACCAGCTTCAGTTGCTAGATCTCTTTAAAGAGGCTTTGTCTTTTCATGTAACTATTACAACAATGCTAAAGTAGCTTCTGAGCAGTAGAAATGCACAGATCAAGTGACAGAGCACACGTTGCACGGTGAAGAACTGCACAAAGGGGCACTGAGCTCACAAAAGGCATTGCAGGGACTTTGAGGGAGCCTCAGCAGAGCGCAGGCTGATGACGCTGCTGTCGTGCAGTTGGGTGAAATCTGTCTTGATTCAAGTAACAGCAAAGACCTGAAGGCACATAAGGGCATAACCAAAAAGCAAGTCAGAAAAGCCAGGGAATGTTTCTGCTATTCTGTCAGTGTCACACAGCTCAGATGTTCTCTCAGAGTATTCGAATTCTGAGCAGGAAAAATACCTGCAATGTGATTCAATGGAATGTAACACTGAATTCCTACATCCTAAACATTAAATGCAGGAGAGAATTGTTTCTACTTCTTTTCAAAGAGTATTCATCATATATATACCTGATTCCCATATTGGCTCATTTTTAAAAATGCATTGAGATTCCTGTCCTGTGAGAGTAGCTGCAGAGTGATTTGGGGTTGGTGTGGTTAAAGCTTCATAGAAAACCTTGCATTGAAGGGGCAGAAGAAAGATAATTTATGTAGTAGTGAAGTGCTGAGTGGACAGGAGATGTAATCATGGTATCCTTGTGCCTTATTGACAAAGCATTCTTATTTTGATTGCTACAGAATAATATGTAAACATATCTCACTCATGAAAATCCCAAAGAATTCTGACAAAATGATGTTAATCCTTATAAAATATATTTGCCTGGTATAGTTAATTCCCATTTAATGTTTTCTGCTTGTATCTTTAAACTGTAAGCACTTAAAAATATTGATTGTCTCTGTGTGCATCCAAATCTCCATATAAAGATGTGACTCTAAGTTAGAGCATTTAGATATTGCTATAACGAAAATATTTACCATTAATGTTTGGCTTGCACATTGTTTCACAAAATCTCATTTGTTTTTTAGTTTTCTATTGGGTCCCTTAATTTTAGAGAGATGGGAAATATTTTGTTTTTTGGTTTTGATAAATCAAAATGTTGTCTTCAGTCTGAAGTTTTCCAGTCAGCTAAGGAGAAACATGTTTTTATGTGGAAAATTTAGCTATTTGAATGTATTTGAATTATCTGAAATTTTATTTATATGCTTTCCACCTGTTGAGAAGTATTTGTGGTGTTTTTTTAACTTTTGTTCATAATTCAAGCTCCTGGTTTGAAACTTCATATTTGGCACACTCTGAGGTATTGACAGACTGTTGCCTTGACTAGGAAAAACAGTCATGGGCATTTTAGTAAAAAACATTCTTGGTGGTGTCCTTCCCTTTTTCACTTTGAATATCCACAAGGCATTTAATTATATAAAGTCAATATGCTGCTATTTTGGAGTCTCAGTTATGTTTAAATATACTGTGCATTCAATTCCAGAGATGTTAGTGTTTTGTTCATTCATAGAAGGGTTGATAGAAAATTTCCTGTACAAGAGGGCAAGTTTGTATAAATCTCCATGTAATGAGACTATTTCTCTTCATGGCCACAGTTCATTGTCTGTTTATTACACCATTAGTTTTCTTTTCCTAAAAACTGCACTTCTCTTGAATTGGAATTGAATCATAACATAGGAGTTGAAACAAATATTTGAGATGATCAGTGATAGGAGAGAGAGAGATCGTACAGTGTAAAGGCAATATTTAATTCCTTGAAAAGGGGTGACCATAACAGATGTTGGATGTGATGTATCACTCAGTCTGCTCGTTAACTACGGTGCCACTCTGCTCCCAGCCACCACACAGTCCCTTCAAACCAACGTGTTCTTACAGCCAGCTGGAAAAATCAATGAAGAAATCAGCTCTGATTGGAGATGATTCTCCAAAGAGAGGCCCGTGTGAGGTCTGCATAAACCGCTGCTCCTGGGCTGAGACTACACCTGTGTGTATGTACAGTGCTTTGTATAATGGAGAAACCAACAGGGTTTTGTTTTGGTTGATTGGTTTGTTTTTTCACAAGTTGTCCGTTTTTCCTTATAGACTTGGAGATTTAGAGACCCAGTGATAATTATAGCATCCACAGGAGGATATGCTGAAAAAGTGTTAACTCTGGAAAGATAGAAGGAGACGAAGCTCCATCATTTATCAGTGTTGCAAACATCCTGAAGAATTAAATGTATTTATTGATAACATGTTGAAAATAAGCAGTATGATTGGAGTGAAGACTGAATCAAGATTTTTGCATTTGTCTTTGTCAAAAACTTGTATGACCTTGTGCAAATTATTTCTGCTTTGGGTTCTTTCTCTTTTCTGTAAAGCTTTCAGAAGAACTTGTTCCAGTGCAATGCAAAGTGTTTGTCTGGAGCTGCCATAAAACAGTAGCAAAAAACAGGTAGTGGGGAATATTTGAAGTTAGGCAAGAGACATGAGGGAATTATGCAATGGGAGATGGTTTGTGTGTAAAGTTATATTTTATAAGCTCTAAGATTAAATTCTGTCCCACAAAATCTCCTGCAGTGCCCCCTTTATGATAACTCTCAGAAGTCCTGCATTTGAACAGCTAGAGGGGAAAAACCAGTGTTTTTTTAATATATTGCCTTGGTCTTAGGAGAAGAGGTTTAGAGAGATCATATTTGGATGCAGCCTGACTGGTATATTATCTGTCAGTGCTTCTGGATCCTTAACACCTGTAAAATTTGTTTAAGACTACTTTGAACTTCAATGCATTAGATTCAATTTGGAACTTGAGTGGAGTGTCCTTTGCCCTGTGGCCTGACGGCTGTATTTTTCCATCTTGTGTTTTCAAAACCACATCTCCTGTGGCATCTTTCAGTTTCTTGAACTGACACTATCACCATTTACCGATCTCTGACTTAGGGAACCTTCAATTCCTTCCCCCAGTGACTTCCTCTCTTCCACTGATATATCTGCAAGCCATGATCTCCTAAGAATTGCCATTTAGAAGATTTAATGTTGCAATTCTTTCTGAACCCAGTCCCTTTGCTCCCCAGAACCAGTCTAGTCCCACTTAACCATTTAGCCATTAATATGTGAATCCTCTCATGGAGATCTGGTTTTTATTTTTCCTTTTATTCTTCTGTTGTTTTGATGCTTTGCACTCAACTGGTCATGTTGATGATAGAAGGAAAAACTGTTAGATTGTGGCCTGTCATAATCTGAGACCTTTCTATACTACATGGAGTTGAGTTTGGAAAGAACATCCTCTGGAGAGGAACCTGTGGAAATCATGCCTGCGGTATTCACCTGCTGCAGTCTAATCTCCCACAGAATTTTGCATAAAGGTTATATTTACCTTCACAACTGATCATAAATGCCGATATTTTAAAGTAATTACTAAAGATGTCTGCTAAAGGCCAGAAAACTAATGGTAAATTCCTTTTACATAGGGTATGTGCATATAATTAAAGATAAACATTGTCTAGAGCCAGGAAGTCAGAAATGAGGCCTTACTTTGTAGCATCAGAGGGTAACATCAGGGAGAGCTATTAAATGTGTACCCAATTTATAGTCTTGTGTGTGGAATCGGATATTTTACACCATGCTCCACTCCTTACATTTATGAAGGTGTTGGTGATTCATTCTTTTAATGTAGCTTTGCTACTATCAATGAATTTTGTTCTCTTGTATTTTGCATCAGAACATGCTTATCTGACTGTTAAATATTTTTGGTGAGATTGATCTTAATTCTTTTGCATAGGTGAATCATAACTGTGTTTCGTTTGTTTACCCCTAATTACCTTCCCTGAGATAATTTGTGACTTGGTTTGCAATGATAATGATATACCTGATTTGAGGCAATTAAAATTGTTCAGTGTGACTTGTGGGAGTAAATGTTTTAGAACTAGCCTCATCTTGTTAAGATTTGCTAAATCTCCAGGTTCTTACTTCTGTGGACTTTGGGATGTGTTTATGAAGAAAGGGAAAGTGGAGCCAGTAAAGGAAAAACAGCTGGAAAGATGATGAATGAATACTATCAGATGAAAGACTGGAGAAGTGGGGAGGACAACAATCTTGGGAAGGGGGAGCTGGGGAGTGAGCAGGCTCTGTGGTGGAGATTGTCTCATGTGAACAGGTGACACTACAAGCCTTAGCATATGTTGTTAGAACACCATAAGGAGACTCAATAATATTGGCAGCCTTCCAGAAATCTTCATATGATGATTGGAAGTTTAATGATAAAAATTCAACTTGGCAATAGCAGCTAAGCACTCCAAGGGTTTGTGGTGCAAATGCAGGTGTCAGATGCCGAAAGAGCATCCAAAGGTTGGAGTAGGTGTGCTTGAAGACTTCGTTAGCTGCTTAAGAAATGAAGGCATTGGTGTTTAGTTAACCCTTCACTCACAGCTAGCTGGCTGCTTAGTAATGAATGTTAGTTCTATCTTCTGCTGTGTGGAAACACAGATGATCAAAACTGGCACTTTGTGTCTCTTGTACCTGAATATGTTCACCTTGACCTGGTTTGAGCAGATGAAGGACATTGTCTGAGCATTCTCACTACCAATTAAAGGTTAGTCTTAGAAGCTCTTTCTGTATATTCATTACTTGCTATCCGCACTGCTTTGCTAATATGTTCTGAACAATATTAATTTTGAAACAAAGTTGTTTCTCTAGTGTGCATGTGGGGAAAAATCCTGCTTTGCTGTCCTGTAATTATCTCTTATAACTTCTGAAAATGAATGACCCTGTTTGTACCTTTCAGTGTAGACATTATGTATTGAGGGCTTTGCTAAAGCATGGTTATGTATGTTAACAGAAACCTCTCCTTGCTTCCATACTGCTTTTGTAATAAAGTCACATTTCACTGGAAAAGGCTGCAATCTGCTTTCCATCTCCATTAAGGCTCACTCTAAGCCATGCTATGAAAATTTCTGAATGAATGGCAAAATTGGAGACCTGCTTACCTGTTTCCAATAGAAATGAGAAACCCAATTTAGCTGAAGTGTTTATTCTGTCTAGTGAAAATCTTGAATTTGCTAAGGATATTTCCTTCAGAACTTTGTGCCAGTTTCTTCCCAGCATCAGATGGAAAGTTTAAGAATTCTTTCAAGCCTTGGACAGCATGGAAAAGCAACCAGAAAAGGAGATAAACAGGGAGATATCATACCTCTACTTGTAATCTTCTTAGTGATAACTACTTGGGGGCTAGATTTTAATTTTACTGCTTTCTAATGTTCACTGCCCTACTTGCTCACACAGCTATGAGAGAGTAAAGCACGAGCTGTAGTTTGCAAAGTTCTGTTTGCTTCTGCCCAGTAAAAAATATCCCAGTGGTTAAAGGAGGTGAGCGAGCTAGATTTAGCTGAGTACCTGAAACTGCAGGATGTATGTGACTGTAGGAGGTGTGGCAGAGATCCCTGGCTGGGTTGGCATGGAGTTTTCCTCCCTGAGCTCCCCAAGTGGAACCAATGAGACCTGATTGTATGTGACCCTTCGATGCTATTTTTATGGTTGTTTTTTTGAAACAGAACCAGCTTAATAAGCAGTGCTTTTGGACATCTGCTTGGGAGCTCTGGAGTAAATGTATCATATGTGTATTTATCCAGTGCCACCTGCTGAGCCAGCAACTGCAGTGTGCACTGGGTCTCTTCCATCGTAGCTGTTGAGGCTGTGATAATCTAACTCAGGTATAAAGGCTACCTTATACTGCCTTGGAAGACACGATTCCAGAAATTTGTAAGAGCTACTTTCTGTTCTTCTTTCAATTTGTGCTGGGTAAGATTTGTGCCCTCGCCTGCAGCTCAGAGCTGCTGCTTTACTAAAACAGCTCCATGGTCTCCGGTAGCTTTAAAGGGAAAATGAGTCTTATTTTATGTGTTACTATTTTCCTTGTATTTTTTGTAAGAGTGCAATTAAAATGCTGTTTGCTATAGGTTGCCCTCCAACCCCCACCCCCACCCTTCTTAATTGTTTACTTGGAGCTCAGAGAGCACAGTTCATTGTTAGGAAGAAAGAGAATAATTTAGACAACTTGGTCAATCAGTGTGCAGCTTGTTTTAATTTTTACACTGCCTCTATTGTGTGGAAAATATGACTTTTATAAGCATGATAGTGCAACCATGAAATGAGAGTTTTTGCAAATGTTATATCCTTAAAATGAGCAGGTTTCAAAAATTGATTCTGTACCCTTAGACGATACTGTCATTTGAGTTGTTGCAATGTTTTTAGGTGTATGCTGTACAAGTATTACAACCAGAAATCTACATGAAAGGAACATTGTTTGCAAAGTCAAGCACTCAGAAGCTAGGAAATACCAGATTTATGGTTGTTTGTACAAATGTAATTCTCTCCTCTTGTATGTGCTTTCTGCACAGTGAATGAGGCAGGAGTCCTAGAGAAAACTAGTGCACAATCACGTAATGAGATACTTAATCACAATGCGTACACACATGGAGTGGAACGGAGGTTGTATGTGCAACCATAAATCTCACATTCCCTGACATTCAGGTGCTTGATGTTGAAAGAATTTCATTTAAGATGTAACATTGGTTGGTTTTGGGTATGATTTCCTAACTTTAAGAAGGAAGGAAGACTAAAAGACTTGATTCAACTATTAACGTTGGGTGCAACTCTGTGGATGGAGGTTCAGGGTGAGGGTCTGAACTTCACAGCTGGTCCAATTCTCAAGTGTCAGAGTGCGAGCTGTGGCAGCACTGCAGTGCTGGGGAGATCAGCTATGCTTGCCCCAGTAACAAACTTACTGTGACCACTCTCTCTGCCCTTTAGACCTTCACCCTTCAGCATTGCCAGAGGAGTTGTAGGGATTAGCAGTGGTGACTGGTAGGATGAGAAAATTCTCTCAGTGCAGTGGTAATCACTGTCAGATTCAGGTATTGTGGGCATGACAAATGCCAAACCCAATCTGTTTTCCTTCTGAAGAAAAGCAAAGCAGAATTTCATGGGTTGGAGAAAAAATTTTGTAAAATCTCCTGGCTTGGGGGTTTTTTTCCTCTGCTGTGTCTTATCAAGAGCTAGAGATTTGAGAGATCTTCAAAGATTAAGCCACAAGATGGATGAGCAATGGGAAATGTGAGGGAGTTAAAAAATTTTAGATTAATATCATCTGCTGAATTTGAAATGGTGTTGTACCCAGATTGACTCTCTCACAGCGCATCAAGATTTTTGGAAAAGACTGGCTGGTTGTAGGAAGGTTCTATTTATCCTCTGTAAAAATCCCATCAAAACTGATGGATAATTGTTCAAAATTATAACAGCCATCTTGCACAAAACCAGCCAAACTAAAACAACCTATAGCTGTCCAACCACTCCTGGCAGCAGTGAACAGCTTTTGGGTAAGCTTCAGGAACTGGGCACAGTTCATCTCCCTTGTCACCCTGTCTTGACCGCTACATCACAACCTAGAATTGCCTGTGCTCTTGGATCCCAAGTGGGATTTGTATATCCAGCACTGTATTTGGGTCACAAAGCTTGCAGTCAAGTGAGCAGATTCTTGGCCTTCGACCCCTGGCTTTTTAATACCTCACCTCAGTTGTGTAGCTCTCATGTGGAACTGCACTGATCAGAAGTGTAATGTGAAACTGATTTTGCAAAACAATAAATTGCAGAGAACTTGAGGAAACAGCTGGTTTTGGTTAGTAAATTGCACATAAAATACAAAACATCAGTAAATGGAAGTCTTGGCCCCAGGAGAGGAGAAGTGGTGTTGAGCCCCCTTGCTTTCCCTGTGCTGGTGATTGGTTTGAGCTCACTTGCTTTTGGCCCCAAAGGGGGCTGTTCCAGCAGCCTGGAATAGCCAGAGCATTGCAGAAGCTCAGTCACAACCTTCGTGTCTGCCTTTGCTGGAGATTGTAAATAGCAAGTTACAGCAGCAAGGAGTGGGAGCTTCACGTGGGAATACCTCTGACAGGGAGATTTCCCAAGCTGCTGGATTTGCCAACTGTAGACCCTGGTGCTGGCCAGAGTGGCATAATCCAGTGGGTTACCTGGACCCTAGGTTTTACAATGCTTCTTGTAATGGCTTATGATTTGCAGAGACAAATGAAATCACACCAAGAAAAACTAAAAACTATCCAAAAAACCCCCAAGCAAACAAATCTTTAAAAAAAAAAAAAAAAAAATCCTTATTTTGCCATTTACACTGAATAACTAAGTTTTCATGAGGTTCACCCTAACTACAGTAATAAAATGTAGTTGATATTGAATTAATCTTACCAATTTGATGCATGTGGTAAGGATGACGGTTGCTTCAATCCTTACTGTACCAAGATGTATAAATCTAAATTGTGTTTTCTGAACTGGAGCTCTCTTTAATGTTGACTTCTAGCTGTGTTGCAGCTAAACCCGTGCTCAGATCCAAGACTGCAGACGCTCACACACAATTAATCTCACAAATTTATGAATGCCAGAGCATGGAGCAAAATGAAAACAACTGGAGGAATGTATAAGGGGAATAATTGGACTGTATCCAGATGTGCATGTGTAAAACATCACTGATTGACTCCTCCCCCATATCCTGCCTGAAGAAAGGAATTTTTTTCAAAAATAAACTGGGGTTATTTGAAAGAAGTTGTGGTGTCTGAATGAAATCTAATAGGCAGGATTAGTGGTAATTAGGTACATTCTTTGCTCCTTGTATATTGGTTTGGTTTTGGTTTTGGTTTTTTCCAACTCTTTTAGTATCACTGAATTTAGCAGATTCTTTGCAGTTTCAGTGTTACAGCTGGAGCTTTTGCCTCGCCGATTTGAACTGCAGGATAGCAGAGGAGAATCACAAGGATTGCGTGTGTGTGTGTTATGCATTGAAAATTTTATGAGCAGTACCAGGCATTTGTAAGTTCAGTATCGGGGTATTTTTGTGGTGAGAGTTGGTTAGGAGGCAGAGGGACACTTGAAAGTTTTTATATAGAGTATTTACTAAACAGAAAGGAAAAAATAAAAGAAGTGGCCCTTCCTTGTGTTGTAATTGCAGATTGGAGTGGAAATGAAGGTGCTGAACATGCTGTTACCCAGAGCTGGTAAAATGTCAGGCTCTCGGTGCAAGAGGACTCACAGCGTGCGCAGTCAGGGCCAGCGTCTTTCCTCTGCCACCGCTGTCTGCCCTCGGACAGACCTGCCTTACAACAGGCATGGGAAGACAAGGAAAGGGGAAGGGAAAGCAAGGAAAAAACCTAGACTGGAGGAAAGTTAACTTTTCCTTTACTGCTTTGTTGATTTAAAAAGAAATAGATAAATCTGTCATTTCCCTAATTATTTTGATGCGCTTTTTATATTCTTCCTCTTCAATAAATCACTTGCCCACCTTTAAACACTTGGGTGCTTTCTCAGCACAAACTGTTCCTAGACATTTTGTAACACTTATTTTTCTCCCCAAATTAAAGTAGCAGAAACTTTGGCTGAGTTTCACAAAACACCCTCACCAGCTTGCTCTACTGTCTTATGTTTACTTTGGTTCTGTACCCAAGTAGGTTGAGAAAAAAGAAAGAAATAGCACTGAATCTTCTTAAAAACTGCAATCGATACTTACTGCGGGGAAGGCTCGTAATGTTCTGATTCTTTTTCTAGTCCTTGCTCACACAGCAGTGTCCCTGAAGCCAAGGACATGAAAATAAAAAAATTCTTTGGGGTTTGGACCACGAGACTGTAGCCACCTCCCTCCACTAAAGCCTTTATCACAGAAGGACTCTGTGCCGATTTCTTTTCCCAAAATCTTGTTTTGGATTTCACCCTTTATTTTAGCTCTACTTAAAACAGAGTTGAAGCAATATTACAATTTGGCTCCTGTTGAAGGGATGGGTTAGAATTTAGGCTTTCTGTGTTTCAAGAAGTTTGAGTTTTTTCCCTCCTCTAATGGAAAAGGACATGCTAAACTGTCCAGGCAGGCTCATATTGTTGCCAGGGATGTAAAATTCTTGCACTTACAGTGAATGAGCACAGAGGCACGATACTGTTTTTACACCAGGTATAAAAGTGCCAGGCACAAATCTGATTTAATAGAATATGTGAATATGTTTTTGAACTTAGTGTCACAATGTTTCCACTAGAATACAGTGAAAGATATTTTTGAAAAATAGTCGTAGTCCTTGGATAAAGAGCTCCAGAGGTTCATCTGAAAATGCTTTATAGTTGGAAAGACTCTTTAAAAAAAAGCAAATTTCAGAATTGCCACAGCTCGTCATTTTGCTTCGCTGAAGCTGCAGCAGCTGTCGAGGTGAGATGGAGTTGCCTTGGCAACAGCACATATTGTATAACAGTACCACACCACCATCAAACTAGTGAGGTGAGAAGTAGTTTAAAAGCATTACTAAATTTTTATGGTACGTCTGCTACATTTTCAACCTTGTGGTTGGCTGAGTTTACTCAGTGTAGCCTTCCTGGAGCCCAGAAAGCTCAGCTGCTGAATCCTGTTCAGTGAAGAAAAGGGAGGGGGGAAATTCCCAATTTGTGTTCTTTTTTTAAAATGCTGAAGTTAAACTGTCTCTATATAATTGTTCTTTTTTATTATGCTTGTGTTCACAATGCAGTTAATGCTTTACCTAAACTAATTTTTCTCTCTTTTTTATACCTTCTATTCCAAGGAAGAGTGGGCTTTTTTCACTGTTTTGAGTAATGAAAGCAGGAGATATTTAGAAAAATCTATTAAAACTTAGCAGAGAAAGCCCCCAAACATGAAATTAGCCTGGTTTTATGGCTGCATTACAAATATGGGCATTCAAATGGTGATGTCTTTGTGGTAACATACAGGTACTGTGCTTTCTTTCTCCAGTTTGTTGTTTTCCAGTCCTTTGTGCTTCTCACAGCTGCTTATTTATTTAATACAACATGTAATCACTTCCCACCTCACTGTTCACAAGGGACATCTGTTGCATGCCCCTCCCTGTATATCATGGATTCAACCAGAGAACTTCAAATCTATTATCTTATGAGACCAGTGGCCTCCAAAAGATCTTTAAGGCTCTTTCCTTCATTTATTTACTAACAAAGTATATGACTTGGTGGAGAGATTGGTCATGTAAATTTTTCACCTACCTTCACCATTATTGCACTTCTTGGTTAATTTTGACAAAGATTCAGATCACCTTGTGTCTTTTTTGGGTGGTAAATATTTAATGGCATTAATTAGAAACCAGGCAAAAACCACAGGGTAGGTTATTTCATGCTTTTAAACTTAAATCTGAAAACAAAACAAAAAAACCCCTTGAACAAAAAACATGGTATGAACCTTAAGGTGAGGGGGGGAAAAGCAGCAAGCGGAGCAAGTGTTGTGAAAACCCTGAAAATCACAACCACCTGGTTAGAGTAGCAAGTCCCATGTAAATTAAAGAAGAACTGACTTCAGTTGCAATGTTCAAAAAACGAACTACAAGACGCTGCCCAAAGCACTAGTTAATAATTATTGCAAACAGCTTGGAGCCAGCCCAAATTGTACAGAACTGTTGGATTCTCTCGGGGTTCCTGCATACCACAGTGATTATTGCATGCTTTTCCAAGCTCCATTGTGTGTTCTTGCTCGTGGGATGTGGTGCCTCTAGCGTTGAGCTGTGGAACTCTGTGATAGAGCTGTCCCAGCAGGTATGGTCAGGTTTCTGCTCCTTGTGATCTCTTGGTCTGTGGAGCTGGTTTGAAGTGTGCTGGACAGACCTGAGTGAAACGGATTCTTGTGCCTGGGAGCTGATGGAGCAATAGAATATATTGTAGAAGTTATTCATAGCGTGCCTAAGTGCTATTGGAGTTGCTGCTGCTGAGTTCTTCAGAATCAGAGGATGTTCCAAAACATCTCTCCTGCTCAGTCGTTTTTCAGGCACGCGTGCTGATAACCTGATTAAAATTCAGGGCTCACTAACCTGGGTGTAGCCCCTTGGAACCAGATCTGTCCTACTTTGAGTTCTTCTTTCAGTTCAGTGTTGCCTGTGCAGAATGGTACCTTGCTGACAAAGAGCAATTTCGCAGGGCTTCCTGCATGGAGCTCTCCTGTGTCCTTATCACAAGTGGTGCTGTATTCACTCTTTCAGTGTTGCTCAGCGTAGCAAAGGATCGTTGATATTTGTGGATTTTGAAGACAAGGAAGAAGAAACTGAAGCAATAGTGAGGGAGGAACCCTTCCATTGAATAGACTTTAAAGCCTATTAAACTATCTAGTCTGAGCACTACTTCATCACTAGCCCATGCAGTTTGTTGTGCAGTTGCAAAGCTTTACACTTCATACTTATTTTGAGTGAGGTTGCATGGAGGCAAATCTTAAAAACCAGTGATCATTTCATAAATAATTCTTGTTTTCCTAACATGACATGGTTTTGCAGCCTTTGAAATAGGGTCTAACTACAACATTAGAGGAGAGTGTATGTTACTGGAATGCTGCCAGATGGCCTCCAGACTTCTTGTCATGGTCACAAGGATTGTCAGCCCTTGGGGCAAGAAACGTTACAAGTGTTTTTACAGTCTGGAACATTCCCTAGATGTTCCCACAGTGCAGGTGATGGTAGCAGTCCTGTTACCAGTCTTGAGTTTAGCAGTAGATTGACAGAATCTGCATTTCTTAGACTTGCCCACCTTTTTCTGCTCCCATTGCATCATAGAACCACACATTTGACTGTATATTTTTACCAGTAATCAGAATATGACTTGAGTGCTGCTGAGCCGTCTCTCTTGATTAACTACAAGTAAGAAACTTAGTAAATATAGCACATTTTTGGCTGAAACATTTTGTTAATTGTTTGTATTAGTAGTTTGGGTGAGTGAGCTGGCCTATTAAATCTTCCAGTGGTTTTAAATAATGATTTAATTTTTGAAAGCTATTTTCTATTAGTTGAGGAAACGAAATTATTGTCTTGACAGTTAGAGTACAACATATGTACTGGTGCAAAAACTATTAGGAACAGGATCAGAAAACTGGGTAGTATCCCAGGTTGGTAGTTGTCACGATCATTTCTGTGTTCTGCTCCAAAGATTTGGCTTTTTTCAAAAAAAAAAATCTTTCAAGGTAATTTTATCCCAGTCTGTAGAGAAAAGGCATCACTATTTTTGACTTGTTGATTGCGTGCCATTGGGAATTGTATTGTAGATCTGCTCCATTGTTCCTCTTTTCCATTTGTTTGAGGGCTACCTCACTCATAGATCAGATCCTTAAAGAAATGGTATTTGAATTCATTCTGTTTCTCTTTATAACGACAAATGAGAGAGGCTGATATTTGAACACACTCATTTTGGAAGAGTTACCATAATGCTCTCTTTTGCCTTAATGTCCTTTCTCTGCTGGTACTGAGGGGACAGACCAGCATCTGCCCATGCTGTAGACAGAGTTGTTGAATTTTTTACTGGATTGTTGCTTGTGTTTCAAGTCTTGCTGGCTGTCTGTGCCCATGGTTGCCATCACCACTGAAAGTAACATTCCCTCTTCTTGTGGAATGTTATACTGAATAGCTCAGTGGATTTTGTCCTGGTGGTCACCTTGGCATATCTAACTGGAGAGGAATGAGAATAGTCCTGAAGCCTCATGTCTCTGAAATTTGATGCCATTTGCAGCAGGAATAGCAGAATTACTCTGAATGTCCTCACTGAAGCTCCCGTAGGTCCACCTGGGAAAAATCAGGCAGGTAGTGAAGGCACAGCCTGTACTCTGATAGCACTGGTCTGATACCTGCCTCGGAACACACGTGCGGTTGAAGCACTCTGTGTGTGTGCCCTGTGGGTGGAGACTGGTGCAGGTGTGTGTGCAGTCTGTCTGCAAGAGCCTTTGATTTGCTTACCTGGCTTCTGGGAATCTTGAGTAAGTGACCAAGACCCTTCTTTTCTAGTTAGGAAAGGTTTCCATGGGGTAAACAAATATTTCAGGCAGTGTTGTCATATGGTGCCTTCGCTGGAACGCAGCTATTTTACTGGCTGCTAGAATGTGGGGCCTCAACAAGATTAACACACTGAAACAGGCATAGAAAGAAATCATTTAATTATGAGTTGATGTACCCTTGTGTTCTGTTTAAGTGAAATTTGTTATTTTTCCCACTTGTGGAGTCACTTAAGAAGTGGGAGAGACTGGAGATGGTATGAGGATGGTAAAAAGCATCAGTGTAAAAGATGACAGTGACTCTGGTCTGAAAATAAGGATCATATAAATAGGAATGTTCTGGTTTAATTAATGTGGGATTAGTCACTGCAGATGAGACAGGCTACAGGACAGGGTACAGTATCTCTTCTGTTATTTGTTTTTGTATAACTTCTAGTCAGTCTTTGGCTATTGATAAAGGTCATGAAAATGGACTGTGGCTTTCATTGATGTGAGTAGCTTTTATGTGATCCATCATCTGCTACGAGAGACATCCCATGTGCTAATGCATATTTCTAAGCATATCTAATATGCTATCTGTTTATCTAAATTTTTTTCTTTTCATTTCCCACTTTTGCAATGCCCTTTTGATTTTATTGCCTGGCTAACAAGTGAGAAATAAACTCGGGGCAGTGGTTTAAACATTTTGCAAGAAAGAATAGTCATGTAACTAAAACACAAGATGAAAAGTTAAAAGCTATTATTGGGTTTCTGATTCTATTGTTTATCTTGTTGTTAAACTCACTGTAAAGAGATACTGTCAACATAAAATCAGACTTCAGTCTGCAATTTTCTTATCTGTTAGATGTAAACAAAACTTTACCGTAATGAAAAAGCTAAGGAAAGAAAAATCTCCAGTTTTGACATTGTGTATATGACAGCATTTTGAAAAGTAGCAATCCTGCCCTGAATCAGATCAGTGTGTTTGTCAAAGCAGCCTATGCCAGATGCTCAAGAGGAACTAAATCTAATAGAGTGCTGCAGCTCCCACAGCAGACGGCTGGGCAGCATTTGGCTCCCTCCCTGGCTTTTTGAAACTTTATTTTCCTTGCGTGGGTTCCTTCTTCCTTTTCTAATGCGGCTGGGAACATCCATAGGAAAGGATTTCTTGAGTCACTGAATTCGTAGTCGTAAGGATGCTTGGCATCAGTGCAGGTCATGGCTTAAGTATGTGCTTTGTGTGAAGAAACTTCTGTTTATCAGCTTTCATAGAGGAAATGCAACAGTCAGTGACTTGTTAGATCTCATTTTCTGTTTATATTGGAGAAAACAATATTCACAAACATAGAAAATTAATGTTAAAGCTACAGAATGGCAGTTGGGTGCTTAGAGGAACAGGTAGAGCCTTACACTACTGAATACAGTATTGGTTTTGTTTGTTTTAGATTGAAACATCAAATAAATGTCTCTGGGCAAACTCACTGATAAAAAACTGTGCATCTTCCCTGTAAGACTTCAATTTAACAATTAATCTTTATAGAGGGTGCATAGATCCATTACAAAATGCATAAAGTAAAATAATAAATACTGCCTAAGCACTTAAACGCCAGTGGGCAACAATGGGTTAAAATACTGCACATTTTTGGTAACGTTAGAAGCCCTGATGGGTGGAGTAGGCAATGGGCGTTTTAGTGTGGACACTTTGCTAACCCTTTGCTGTGCAGCTGCAATACAAACACGCTGAAGCAATGGCCAGCAGAAAAGTGGATTCCCGGGAAGCTGTGTTCCGTGAGGCCTGCTTTTAAAACCCTTTTCTCTGCAGGAGAGACTTAGTGTTTTCTGCTGCAGGAGGAGCAAGGATTTTAACTGTTTGCTAATCACTAGCTCTTTCTGGTAAATACTGTAGAAAAAGCATTGCAAGAACAGCTTTAAAGAGTTAGGAAAGCTTGTTAGCAACCAGTTGCCAAAATATCTGTTTCGACGTACTCTACACAAGTTAGAATAATCAAATTAAATGAAAGGTGGTTTTTACATCTGGTTTTGGATCTGGAAATAAGTTGATACAGACAGATTCACTGGACAGTTTAATTGCTGTAATAAATTAGCAGTAAACCTCATGAAAATAATATTTTCTTTTTTCGCTGTGAAGACAGATACATCCTTACATAAAGAGAACTTTGCTTCCTCCTTTGTCTCATTGTCGACAACTGTAAATTTTCAGTTAGATTTTTGTAATGGGTAACTACACATACGAAATCCCATCTGTATGGAATGGTAACTACACTCAGGGAAGTGTAGGCATCCACAGAGCTGGTCAATAAGCTGTGCTGCTAACAGCAGAAAGCCTAGCAAGAAATGTCTTTTTATTATGCTTTGCAAAAATAGCCTCTGAAGATTCCACACGGGTGCCTTGTGGGAGGGCATTCCACACTGCGGGAGCAGAACAAGTGCCTTTAGGCATCTGAGGTCAAAATGTGGACAGGGACTTCAGACATTTATAGTTGTGTTTCTCCCTGCTTACAAAAAAAAAAAAAAAATTACTCAACAGTTTAGGATCAGTTCATACAGCAAACTTAATTTGGGGATAACCAACACTTTATTGGCACAAGTTACATGAAACCTAGAATTCTAAGTTCTTCATTATTTCCATCGTGACCTTCTTTGCTGTGCACAATGCACAAGTTTCTATAGCCTTCATGTGAGACACGTGAAATGATGCTTTTCTGTAAATTATTTGCCACTGAGATGATGGACCAACACCCTACTCTACCAAATGGAAAAGATGAGTAGCTACTCCTGGGCCAGGCTGGTACCCAGCCAGGAGGGGATAAATTAAGGCGTGGTGCTTTATTTCCCAGAGCCTTGAGCCCTTTGTTTTTGGAGCAGACCCAGATGGTGACCTCTTCAATGAAAGATGAAGGTGTCTCTATGGATTGAGTCTCCTGCTCAGCTGGACTTGCTCGTCTTCTCTGGGTTTGGTTTGAACTCACAGTTTATTCCACAGAGTGGGGGTTCTTATGCTGGGTGAGCACAGGGTGGCTGGTGCCTTTCAGCTCCACACAAACAAGAAGTTGCATTGTTCCTGATAAATTGAGTTTGGTTAGTTCTGTTGTTGGAGCCCATGTCTCGTGTCCCTGTCTCAAGCACCTCTGCCAAGCTGCGTGTAACACACCACCCCGAGCACCTTTCTGAGGAGCTGGGACTTGGAAAAAGCCGTTCTGGAGAGAAGGAGCTGGTGGATCCGGGCCTAGAGTATGGAAAATTGTGTGCACCAGGGTAGAGCAGAGGGGAAAAGTGAATGTGCTTAAAATACAAAAGCATTTGAGACTCTCAGGCCTTGCTTTTGGTGAAGACTGTGTGTCGTCTTGAACTGCAAAGATGCTGGTTGCAGTGTAAATAGCAGAGGAACAGCAAATCTTAGTTCCAAGGAACTCTTGCATTTTAAGTCAGATTTGCTGCTTTGTTCCCTCTGTGTAATTTAGATAAGAGGTTTACATGTATCAGTTGCAGAATTCTTACTCTTATGACTTCAAGCTATTGATTTAAAACTGAGGCACTTGAGAGAGCTGAAGGAATGGGGTGGGGGCTTAACTGAACTTTGCAGTTTATCCTAGTGCTTCATTTTCTTTAATTTAATTTTATTTTCCTAATATCTAGCCGTAATAATTTTTACTGCTTTGTAGGCTTTTTAGTGAAGAGTAATGTAAAAGAAGGAAAGAACACTGGAGCTTTCTCAACATCACCTATTAATGGGTTTCCCCCTCAACCAAGCAGTAGGTCAGCTTTTTCCATGATGTATCTGTTTTAGTTAAAACACCTTATTATCTTTAAGTTCTCTACCATGAAGCTTTATAGTGAAAGTCCTGGTAATGGTGATGCACATGTTCTTTGTTGCTTATTGCCTTTGGGAACGTTCTCTGTTGTGCCCACCCCACGCCAATACGTGTGTGTGCTTTTGATATGAAAAATGATGCTTTTCCAATTATTTTCTGTCTGGCTCTCTGAACAAGAATATAAAGATATGTCAGTTTTCCAGATGAATTATTCTACTAGATCTCTGTTAGATCAATTAAGTTATGATTTTGATTATGTATTAAAAATTTCTAGCTTTTCCTGTTTGTGTGCCATTACTAAGTCAGTCTACAGATATTTTAGACAAGTGTGCAGCAGTTTCTTCCATAACCTCTTCCTAACTTTATTCCCACCTCTACAGCCACTTCTCCGGATCACCACGTGTTATACTTACCAATAGGTCTTTTTACTTTCTCGTTTTCATCTTTGAGGTACTCTGAAGTGCTTTGAAGTCCTCCTTGCTAGATTCTTCTCCCTTCCAGCCCCACCTCCCCCTTAGGACATGAATAGCAAAGAAACATGTGTTGTGATTCTGTAGTTAACAGTTCTTTTTGAGCAAGTCCAGAGGAGACCATTGAGATGCTCAGAAGGCTGGAGCACCTTTCCTATGGGGACAGGCTGAGAGAGTTGGAGTTCTTCAGTCTGGAGAAGAAAAGGCTCCAGGGAGCCCTTAGAGCAGCTAAATTGTAACTTAAAGGAACTCCACGAGAGCTGGAGAGCTACTTTTGACAAGGGTGTGGAGTGATAGGACAAGGGGTGATGGCTTTAAATTCACAGAGAATAAGTTTAGATTAGGTATCAGAAAGAAATTCTTCCCTGCGAGGGTGCTGAGGCCCTGGCACAGGTTGCCCAGAGAACCTGTGGCTGCCCCATCCCTGGAAGTGTTGAAGGCCAGGTTGGATGGGGCTTGGAGCAGCCTGGGATAGTGGAAGGTGTCCCTGCCCGTGGAAGGGGGTAGGAATGAGACGAGCTTTAAACTCCCTTCCAACCCAAACTGTTCTATGGTAGGATTTTTTTCTTTTGAAGCCATGCTGTGTCTGCATGGATCTGTGTGTGAGGGCAGTGAGGATTTTCTTAACCTACAGAGTTAGCTGAGAGTTTGCAGCATCATTCAAATCAATTAGAAATGTTTTCCTATGGAACTCAGCACCTGACATCAGTCAGCTTTTGCGCTAAATGATCCAAATAATGAAATAATGAAGACTTTTTGGCTGTGTTCTTTAGTCAGAGAATTTAGTATCCAATGGTAATTAGAGTATAATTATTTTAGATTGAGGGGCATGTGCCTGTTATGGTATGTAAAATTTCCCTCCTTTTCAGTGAGCACAAGAAAAATTCCCTATGTGCTTCTCTTCAAGGCGATCTTGTGTCTTAGTGTTCTGAAAGGGTCTGGGATTTTGTTTATGCCTGCAGAAAATATCAGAGGTCACTGATATCAGAGGTTCCCATCCTCACTTACCTTTTAGGAGGAGGCAGTGTCAGTTTTGTAAGAGTGCAGTGTACGGTTCCAGTCGCTTTACAAACGCTGCCCTTCTCTGCAAAACACACCTGGAAGTGGCAGTCTTTGTCCACACACAGGCTGTGGCCAGAGGTGTCTTGGCATTTCTGTAGTTCTTAACTTGAAAACACTTCTTGCACCAAATGTATTTCACAGGAGATGTGGGAGGTTAATGGGAAAAGGAAGCAAGTACAAGAAAAACAAGGGGACTCGGGATTCACCTGTACAGGCTCTGTGCAGCTGCAAATTTGATTTTAAACCATAGTTTTGTGTTCTTAGACTAAACTGTATTTTTCCACTTCTGAATTAGGTTCTCCCCATTTCTAAATGTGTGATTTCTAAAGTGTGATTTCAGGGCAGATTGAAATGTATTTGAGGTTTTCTGTTTTCATTAGGGAATGTGAATTTCTTTTAAATGTAAATTTTCCAGGCTTATAACACTTGGTTTGGGGAGGGTTTTTTTCTTTTTTGAGTAATGGCAATTAGTTCTGTAATGCATTTGTTTAAATATACATGTCTTTAGCCTTGTCTATTGTCATGTACTTTTTTCCTGGGAATTACTAGTAATTATATTTTGGTAATGTATTAGTATAAAACCCTCATTATTTCAAGCTATTTCAGTATAATGTGTTATTAGACATTTAAAACAAATCTAAACTGCTAGACAATCTAGTTTTTGTAACCTTGGGAATATCCTCAAATGAGCACAGAATGTTATTTCAGCAAAAGGAATGAATTGAGACAATAATTAAAATATACATTTAGTTTGAGTAATGTAAATGCAAAGAAAGGATCACAGAAAATCAAATTGCTGAATATGATGTTAAAATAGCACTGGGGCAAACAGAGAACACTTTTAATGAACTTTTAATTTCAGTGTTTTCTTTCAAGGCTTTTGAGGCTTTTGAAGGCCAGAGGGGAACTAGCTGAATTGTTTTCTTTGTTTTATATTTTATTTTAAACATTTTGTTGCATGGACAACTTTGCAATAAGCTGTCCTCCCTGCTTTGTAGCGTTGAGTGTCCTAAAAACAAAATGAGTGGAAAAGATGTTTGTCTAAAATGTTCTTTATTGCTTTAGAACACATTAAAGGATGATCTCTTATAACAGAATTAACTGTGTGTAAAATGAGCTCATTTACAGCTAGTTAGATGGTTTACACCAATAAGGCTTAGTTGTATGAATTCAATTTTCAGAATCAATCGTAGAATTAACTCTTTTGTGAAAAATTATGTAGTTGGGAGTTTGATTGTTAGTTTCACTTTTATAGATTGCTTATGGAAATCTAATTTTGTATGTATATTTGTAAGTTAGCTATCTTGTTTTCACTTGGGTTTTTGTTGTCACCATGCTGCTTTCCCATGGAAACACTCAAAATGTCAGTGTTAGAAAGCAGTTGTAATAGATTTTTCCAGCAGCAGTTCCTCGTTGGTTGCAGTATCTGTAAAAGCTAACGACATTAAGGAGTAATGGAGTATATCTTTCAAAGCACAAGTAACAAGTAATAGGAGTGTTTTGACATAGTGTTTAAAGAAAAAAAAAAAAAACCCATGGAATTTGGTTTCCTGCCCAGAATTTTGACTGACTGTCTGGGAATTCAGTGCCGTATGTCAACGTTATGTAGAGTTAGTGTACGTACGCTGCAGTGATTCTTTACAAATGTAATAGTGTCCTGCCAGTTTAGGGCCAGGGAATTGATACTCTCCAATATTTTGAGTCAGCATTGATAAAGACTTACACTGTTGAGGAAGTGCTTCATAGTAAAGATTTCCCTTCCTTCCAGAGAAGCAGCGGCGTTCATCTTCCTTGTCCATAGTACAGCCGCACACTGTAAAAATTCAACATTTTTGCAGGCATCTTTCAACTTTTCGATTTCAATGCACCTTTTTTGTTATCTTCTGTGTTTGCAATAATATCATTACCTCTTGTATTACCATTGTTTGGAGCTCTCAAGCTCCTGGAGACTTTCAAAGCCATTGTACCTTTTGTGGATTCTTTGAAACAGCTGAGGTTAAGCATGTATAGATAGTGCTGCTGAAGCAAAACTTTACACCTTGTTTATTGAATCTTTAAAAATTTTATTTTCATAATATCACTTCAGCAACAATAGGTATCCGAGCTGAATGTTACAAATATTTAGAGCATGACAAAGATAGTTCTTACAGCTATTGTGATCATTGGTTAGAGGTTTTTTCCCTAGAAAAGAGCTCCTTTCCTAATTGTGCTCTTGGGGAGGCCGAGTGACAGTATCTTAACAAAAATGATTAAGTGAATGCAGGTGTTTGTCATCTTAGCACAACTTCTAGTCTGCACAATAGTGTATTCAATCTGTATTTTCCTCCCTAAGCAAACAGTGTGGAATAAAAGAGGGTGTTAGGTATGAATCAGAGTAGTACTTGATTGCAGGAATCCAGACATGGGAGAACTGGAATTCTTTAAAGATGATGTTATTTCATACAGAGGAGAAATGACATATTTTTAAATGTCGCTGCAAGAAAAGACAAGGTTTGGCGTTAGTCTGGATTGGAAGAGATATGGAGAAAAGTAGAAAAAACAATTAAAAATACTTTTGAATTATTAGTGAGGTTGCTATTTTGTGATAGCCAAAGAATCTAACGGCAAGATTCTTAATCTGGCAGTTACTGAAGACCTCATCCACCATGCAAAAGCAAAGGAAATGCCTCCTCCCAGGTGCCGATGCTCTTGAGAGATAATCTCATTGCCCAGTTTTTGTGCTCGTCGCTCCCAGCGACGATGATGGAGTCTCTGGTTGGCTGAGAGTTTGTTGCTGCTTCGTAAGAATGAATCTGGCAGCCAGAAGCATCACAGATGTTGTCTCCTGACTTCAGCACCCCACTTCCCCCGTGCCCCTCGCAGTGCACAGTGGCAGTCCGGCTTTGTTCCTAGGCCTTGGTTGTGACAGTGCACGATCTGCCTCAGCACAAACCTCTGCCTGTTGCCTCTGACATTTGGAAACTGGTAGCACATGACTAAAGATGTGCTGTTTGTGCTTGCAGTGTTTGTTTGCCTGTTTTGGCTTGAGCTGGCTGCAAAGGTGGCTTTGGGTGATCTGTTCTGGACATGGCACGGCCTGCACTGGGCCTGCAGGAGAACTGCCAGCAGTGCTGAGGATGGCCAGTCTCTAAGGCTTTGGTGTTAGGGGTGTTATACTGTCACTGTGATTCAGCAAGGGCACAAGGCTGGGCTTGTATGGAGCTGACAAAGGTGATCTGTCAATAAATCAAGGTCTGCCATCACATGAAAGGGTGGTGACAACATTTGAACAGTCCGTGGTTATTTCGGTTTGAGGATGTCTCTATCCTTCCAGAGGTGTAAGCTTCCCCAAAGTGTGGTACCTCCTGCTGAGGTGTCTGCTGTAGTATTTAAAGGGAGCACGTGGCCAAGGCAGTGCAGTTTGTCCCCCTGCTTCAGGTGTGCTCTAGGGTTGACATACTTTCCCTTGGGGTGATGCTGGAACAGGACCTTTGTTTTCTGTATTCTGCTGCAAGGGAACAGCTGAGCAGCACAATCAAAATGATTTGCAATGTGTCCAGTGCCCTTCATGGAACAGATTTCTGCATGTGAAACTAACATACAGGTATCAGGAAAAGGCTGCTTGGGGTTGAGCAACACTTGGATGTTTTCATTTCATCTGTGGCATCTGCAGATTGAAAAGTGCTGTATTTGGCAGCTCTCCTACACACACTTCCCTCTGCACACACTCGTGGTGGTGGGGGTCAGTAGGAGACTGGCACTGCCTAGCATCTTGCAGTCACTTGTTTTAGTGACAGTAACTTTGGTGGAGCCAGTCCAGAGAAGGGCAACAAAGCTGGTGAAGGAACACAAGTCATATGAGGAGAGGCTGAGGGATCTGAGGTGGCTAAGCCTGGAGAACAGAGGCTCAGAGATGACCTTACTGCTCTCTACAGCTATGTGAAAGGAGCTTGTAGCCAGGTGGGGTCAGTCTCTTCTCCCAGACAACCAGCAAGACAAGAGGAAATGGCCTCAAGTTTAACCAGGGGAGCTTGAGATTGGATCTTTGGAAAATTTTCTGTTTTCTTGGATGTTCTACTAAACTTTTTTCTACATTCCTGTGCCCCTGTTTGTCAGGTTCCTTTTTCTGAGTTGAGTCAATCCCCACTCACATTCCAGTACTTACTGGGGCAGGTGATGTATGTTCAGAGGTGGCTTCTGGCTTTGGAGGGTTAGAGAGTAGAGACAACGTAAGATCAATTTGAGACACAGCTTTGGCTGTGAGCTTCAGGAATGCTTCAGTCTGGGACAGCTTCATGGGAAGTCTTCCTGATGAATATCCCTAAGGAGATCTCAATCTAATATTGATTTCCAAGGACAGAGGGCTGCAGGTTTTCCCGCATGTCGCTGTAATCATTTTAGGATATCTTTTGTCAAATTCTGAGACACATCTCAAAACCTTCCTTTGAAGATTTGATGGCATTATGTCACTTAGCATTTGAAGGTAATGTTCTTGATATGAAGTAGAAATAGTACTTGATGATTATGGTGTATTTAGTTTTCTGTGTTTATTAGTTATAGGAACATCCCCAGGGCTACTTATTTTACAAAAAACCCAAAAATGTTGTGATAGGGTAGTCAGGTGATTTTATCACTCTTGTTATAATTCAACAGTTTTTCTGTGATGCAATTAAGAAGCTAGAGTATATTTATACATATTCTGTAGAGCAAGGAGGGAGATAGCTTCAGACAGTTGTCTCAGAAGTTAATGTTTTCCATGACCCAAATATCTTGGCTTGATTTAAAAAAAAATTAAAAAGAAAGAAAGGGAAAAGCTGAAATGTCCCTTTCAAAAAATGCTGCTATAAAAAAAACCAACAAAAACAACTAAAAAGGAGGAGTGCTGAGGGAGAAATCTTGACACCAGAAGCTCTGTCACAGCAGAGTTTCTCTCGGATGTCTGGAAAAAGTCTTATACTTCTGGGATGCTTTCCAAAATATTTTCAGTGACCATTGCCACAGGCGTGAACTTCTTAATGCATTTTGCAGTAATCTCCACCACAGTGAAATTGATTGCTGTCTGAAAGCTTTTAATGATAACAAGCAAGTAGGGCAGCATAAATGCCATGAACTAATTTGTGTGTAGTGCATTATGTTGCATCTTTGGGAGTCTTGCAGAGACAGATGCATCGCCTCAGGAAAATCCTGCTTAATGTTTTTTACATAATTATGTAATTGCATATTTATCATTTCACATCTTGCAGAAAAGATCCTTCTGCTGCATACACAAAGGATGTAGCGTCTCTGGGGATACTTCAGTTGGTACCCAGGGAAAGGTCTCAGGTGGCTTCCTGAGTTTGAGCTTTTCTAGGATTCACTTTATAGAAACTGAAATGGATACAAAAGCCAGAGGAGTTTTAAGAAATGCCTTTCCAGCAGACAAAAAGGTACTATGTCAAAGGTGCATCTTCTTCATGTGCCTACCAAGGAATTTCAGGAGGCTTATAAAGGAAAGATTCTGTCTTCAAGTTAAGGGCATTGAGGAAGCTGAAAATACCGAGCTACTTACTGGCGGTTTTTCCCTATTTTCTTAGTATTCCTCATGCAAAAGATCATTAGAACTAGAGAGGTTCAGCCACCCAGACCATAACCTTCTCAAGACTGAAATCTGAGCTGCGCTTGTATTCAAAGAGAATAGGTTTCAAGAATTATGTTTTTTCTGTAAATAAAAAAAATCCCATCACCAAAACACATGTGTGTGTGTATATTTATATATATATAAAACACAATATTTTTATACACACACACACATATGTGTGGTAATCAAAATTGTTAATGAAAATTGCCAACTGAGAAACCTGATCTGGCAGACCCTGGTGTGTCATTGTCCCTCTGTGTCCTCTGCCAGCACAGGCGTGCTGCTCCAAAGCCCTTCATCCTGCACTGCTGCTCCCACAAACCACTGTGGTTGTTGGATGATCCGCAGTAGGTGAGGAGTGAAAAAACAAAAACTTGAGTAGCAGCAGAGAAAAACAAGTTGTCCTAAGCAGGCTTTGTAGCAAGGGATAAAAAGGTCAAAGGATACATTTATCCCCCCTCTACCTTCGGAGCAGCCACTTGGCGCATCCAGCAGAATTTTTCCAGACTGTCACTGGTTCATCAGTCGGGGCTTTCTCTGTTTTAAATGCCAGCATCACTTCAGTTCAGAGGAATTGCTGGCTTCTTTCCCAGACAAGATTTCCCAAATTCAAAATGACCTTTCAAGATCCTAACTAATAGGAACTAAACAGAGATTTCCTCTTCATCAGGCCTTTCTCAGATTGATCCTTTTACTGACAGCACAGACCAGTGAAAGACCAGCCCTTTGCTTGTGATAATAAACACCTTTTTTGGAGAGGGGCAAACTTAAATCACATTGAATTAGTTATATATTCCAGAATCTATTCCCATTGTGTTTGATGCACAGATTATGTGAAGGGAGAGAGGAGTACCAGTGAAATAAGTAGATTTTTTTTTTTTAAACATTATTTTTATATTTACTCCAGCCATCCAGACTCTGCACTAATGCAATGGCCCTCCTCATTATTGAGGGAAATGTGGGAAAGATGTTTATCTGGGTACCTGTGCAGGCAACAACCCCGTGGACTTGGCTTGGGTACAGCAGGTTTGTCAGCTCCCACTTCAAGGCCAGCCTGGTTTCTCAGCACAGCACTCCCCAAGGATTCTGTGCCCATCCTCTCTCTCTTCCAGGCAGGAAGGAGGAATTTGGGGCTGCCCAGCTCTAAGCAGGTGGGTTGTGAGGTTCTGCTCTGGTGTGTGCTGTAGGAATACAAACTGCAGCTTCAGCTCCCTGGAAACCTGTGCTGCAAAATAGTGATGTAGAGACAGTGTATATTGGTGTCCTTCTGGGAAGTCTTGAAATGTAGCAGGACAGGAAATTGCTTTCAAGGAAGAACCAGTGACCATTTCTTGATGAAATATTTCAAATGCAGAGTTGTGAACTCTTATTTTTCTATTCCTGAAGACATCTGGGCAAAAGAAAAGTGCAGAAACAAATTTAATACTGGTACTTATGAGAGAAAAACACTATGGGAAATGCGTGACACTCTGTAAAATGGATTATAAGGCCAGACTAAGGACTGATTTAACATTAGCATTGGGTTTAGTCCCATAGTTGAATACTGAAGAAACAAAAAGATACCAAAATATTGGGAAAAATTGCAAGTGACAGAAGTATGCATAATTGCCTGAAAAAGATGGTACAAATGCAAAATACAGAAAGATAATACCTGAAACCTGAACCAGCTTGATTCTATAATGAGAGCTTTCTTTCAGCAATGGTTTCAGGTTTGCCATTTTCAGCTTTGATTTGTATAAGAAACTCATTATTTCGATCATGACAAAAGACAAAGACTGTAAAACTGAAGGAATATAAGATTTGGTATTTGTGCTCTGTGCCACGTGCCCTGTTCTTCTAACAACCCAGCTTATCAGCCTGAGCCATTGTCACATTTTTGTAATGAGATTTTCAATTTGGAGTTGACTCTAGAAGACTGGAGGGGAGAGGTGCATAGATGGAAGAAACAGGTTCTCATCTGCAACTTATTAAGTATTTTTTTGCAGTGCTTTTCATAAAAATGTTAGAATATTTTTGTACACATTGTTTTTCTGGTAAAGCAGCTCCTTCTTCATTTTATAGATACGTTAAAATTATGTTTTCTACATCTGTACCCAGGAGCATGCTCAGGTCTGAATCCCACACTGCTAAGTAATCTGTAATAAAATAACTTGCTTTATTTTTCTTCAAATTTTTGCAGTTGTGTCTGAGAATCTCATGCTTCACTTTTCGAAGTGTGCTTAAAGCCACGTGTGGTGAAGCAGAGACCATTGTGAAGATGCTGTGTGACTTTGTCAACTCAGAGAGAAATATAAATTGAAATAGAAACACACTAAAATTCTCTTGGGTATGTTTAAAGTCAGACTACGGTAAACTCTTGGATATTGATTTGAATACTATAAAGGTTTCTCTGAGGCATCTTACATAGTTTTCACTTTCACCAAATACCACCGAGTAGGCTGTTTGCACTGGCAGCCAGAGCTCCAAGGTGTAAACAAGTCTGAGCCTTTCCTTTTCGGGAGTAAACAGGCACAGACCACCAGCATTTCCTTACATTTCCTATTATTTTTCTTCTTCTTTCTTTAATACGGATCACTCTGGCTCAGCAGGTTCACAAACCACTGCTTCTTGTGTCTCTGTAGAATGTGGGTACTGCTCTGGCCATATAAAATAGTACAGTACTATAGAATATCTTTGGTTTGGGATTATTTTCTGCCTCTGCTACTTAACTGCTTTGCCAAATAGTTGCTTGGCTTGGGTGGTCCAGCTACGTGTTTTAGAGCCCTGATTTCAGAATATTTAATGATGCCCTGCCATCACTGGCTGCTGTCAGAAACAAGGTTGAGCACGATGCCTGTGAGTCACTTAAGTATTAGCCCCGAGTGCGTATGCAGAAACAAATACAGAGAGCAGTACAGTGTCAGTCTGGAAATCTAGTCCAGAGGCAGAAATGCTACATATTTCATCTCCTCTTCCCAAGAGCATCTCCTCTTCCTCTTCAAAGCTGTTCTTCCTCAGTTTATGATTTTAAAGCAGTTCACACTTTTGCTTCATTAATGCCTAATACTTGTTAATGCCTCACACTAATGGCAGAGGCATTTTGTGGATACCTACATTTGCTATCCGTGTGCAGTACATTCCTGAGATTTGTACTCTCAGTGCAGCTGATGCAGAGAATGAATCCTGCTGGAAACCAGCCTTTGTTCCAACCTTTCCAGTGTGGCCTGTACTTCCAGTTGGGAGCTTGATTTCTTTGAACTTGTGGTCCCCACAATCAGCATAGACAGGTTTTGGTTGGTGTCATGACCCTCAATTTCAAAGCTGGTGTTCTGTAAGGCGTTAGTAAGTGGTGAGCAAACCAGCTCAATTCTCGTGATGCAGCTGAAAGTGCAATTGGGCCAATGCTCGGTTCAGTCCTGCATTTCAGAACCCGAGCATCGTGTGTTTGAATTGTCCCTCATGAACTTTAATTCCATTCTCTTGGGGAGTAGAGCCTCTGCTTTTGCTGCTGTGCCGTAGCCATCCTGAAGTGACAAAAGAATCGCCTTTGATAACTGGAAGAAGCTGAAGTAATTTAACAGTCTCTTTTCTTTGAAGCAAAGGAATTCTGTTCCCCTTATCATCTAGTTTGCTGATGTTGTGTCCAATGTTTTTTCTGCTGTTTTGACTGAGCCTGAAAGTTCCAAAAGCACAGAATGCTTTTTGAAGCGGTTTCTGCCCCTGGCTGAAAATGCAGTGGAGTTCATTAGCCTGGAAGTGCTGGCTGAGACCCTGCTGGGGGAAGGGGAGCTGCTGTTGTGTTTTTTGTATCCCTTGTGCCATTTTGGACTTGAGCAGTATTTATTTTTAGTACGTTTAAACAGTGCAGAAGGAAGGGGCAGTTGTAATATGGCATATTTACATCATGCTGTCAGTTCCTGGCAGCTCACTTGCCTGTCAGAGAACAGAATTGGTCCATTAAGGATGTGAGTGCTACTTATGCCCACGAGTGGTGAAACATCATCTCCAGGGTGGGAAGGCCTCCCCAGGCCAGCAGGTTCGTTTGTTTTTCTAAGGTGGAGTATGGGGAATTTTTTTCATGTCACAGGGACAGGAATGGGCAATTCTACCTCCCACTTTTTCCTTCTTCTCCTCTACTCTGGAAAAAGAGAGGCAAAGTCTCTACGTGAGATCAGCATGTGCTGGTTTTTCCCCTCGTGTCACGCTTAAGTTCTCTGCCCCTTTATAAAAATAAAACTCTATAAATAAAAAAGAACAAATGCTGAGGGGGACAAGCTGGACCCACAGTTATGTGCATGTAGTCACTCGTCGAAGTGTGCCTAGCCCCATTCCTCCCAGGCTTTGTGCATTCCCTGTTTCTTATGCTGTCAGCTTCTCAGGATGGGAAACATGCACAAATAGTCCTGGCTGGGGCTTTTTTTGCCCTACCATAACACAATATTAATTGAGCTTAGGCTGAAATGTTGGGCTCATCTGCTGTTGAATTAGCCCATTCTCCATTTATGTATATTTTCCCCCACTTTGGAGGGGAAAAAAAATTTCAATGAGTTTTGCTGCCACACTTTAATGTCACAGTAATACCTTTCTCCTGGAATTAAGCAGTATTTAGCTCTGATCTCTCCTGTGTGACATGCTGTCTCTGTTTGCCTCAAGCACAGGCACCCTGTGATTTCCCTTTCTTGGAAACTGCCCTGTCTCAGCATGTGGGTAGGAGGCCGTGTAAATAAATACCAACCACTTCTTAGCCTTCAGTAGGCATTTCCTTTTTCCTGGTGGCTGCAGAAGAAACACTTTCTCACAGTTTGGCATCAAACATTTATATAACTTTCCTGCTTGTGGAATTTTTGTTTAGACAATCAGATTCTTGGTATAGCTTTTTCATCATTTTCTATTTTTGTTCATCTGTGGTTGCTTGGTTTGTCAGTAAATAGTGTCTGTCAGAACAAACACTTCATCAGAATCTTCTTAAAGTTTCAGTAATTAAATAGTAAATTATGATAAGCATATTCTGTAATACTGAAATATAAGTTCTAAAGAAAAAATCAAAATAGAATATAAAGTTTCTTACATTGTCATGCAGTCCAGCTTTCAAATGAAAAAAAAAATTGCTTTAAATACAAAGTTTAATATATACTAGAATATTTTTCAAGTGTGTGTCCCTTTGTCATGGCAGCAAAGCTAATGCATTGTTATCCTTTTATTTACTATACTAGTTAGGACATAAATTTATAATAGCAAAAGAGATCATATCAATAAAAATCAGTATTAGAGGACAGGTACTTCTAATTTTCATACATAAATATCTGATCTGGAAGTTTATTTAGTGTCATTTACTATTATTTATTTTTGTATTGGTAAATTATGAATTTACTTGGCTTTTAAAATTTATTTCAGTGGTAATTCTTACTGAATGGATGATAGTGTACAGTCTCTGCAGGGAGAGCCTCAAGGCTTCAGACAACACATATTCCCTGGAAGCAGAATATTGATATGAACTGTGAAAAACAGCTACAGAGTGGCACAGAACTAAGACTCCTTCATGGGAGTAGCTGTTAGATGAGAGAGTGAAGAATATACATATGTATGTTCTTTTGTGAGTAATAATTTCTAGGATGGTTAAGACAGAGACAGTTTTAAAATCCATCAGATACTTTTTATGTAATACACGGAGTTTGATAACCTTTGTATTCAACAACAGGAGAAACTGTGCTTTTCCAGAAGGGCTTTTGAAATCTGCTTTTTCCTCTCCTGAGGCCTGGTATGAGGCTGTCTAGGAAAGTGAGCCGTTGTTGGCCATGTCACGGTATTTTTATAGTTTCACTCTTAGGGCCTTTCTCATCCAGCTTAGTTTTGCAATCTGCTGAAACTCAGCCCAGATGAATTGCATCTGCCCTCACAGAACACACATTCACCCAGCCAGGACATCTTTCAGTTCTGTGCACTGGAAGTTGCTTGGTTTGTTCCGGGAAACACATATTGGAAAGAACGTGTCCTAGTTTGGTTTGTCCCTTTGTCCTGTCTCATGGCACACAATAAATTGTTATCCCATGTGTATTTCTTCCTTGAGCCAACCCCCATAAGTGATGTCCCAGTCCAGAATACTTCAGGAAGTGCAGTGGTGATGGACTTTATAGCTGGCTCTGGTTGTGGCTGGGCAGACACGAGTCAGCCTTGCTTCATGTTGGCTGATAAGGGACTGTAAAGGAATCCTAAGCTCTCCAACTTTGGTGATTTATTGAAGTTCTGTGGGGTCATTGGGTAGCCAAATTAATGAAAACCCCTTTTAGTATCCACTGGAAAAATTCCAATGCATAAAGCCTCTGTGCACTCCATTGCTGCCATGGTAGTGGCACCAGCCTTAACAGTACCTTAATGGCTTTTAGAAGCTGTTAAACTGTGCTGTGTTAATCCCCTGTCAGCAGTGTTATCGTGATGTGCAAGCCCAGAATGAGGGCTTTGAGGATGCCCTCTTGGATCCTTGTGTTTAACATCTGGTGTGTTTGCAAAGCAAACTGGAGAGGTTTGCTTCAGTTGATCCATCAGTGCAAGGACTTAAAGAAATTTAATACCATGGAAACAGCTAATAATCTCAGGGGTTTTTTTTTGTTCTGACATAATAAATTACCTTTGGAGTATATTGCTAGTTCTTGATTGGAAGTGACAGGAAGGAAGAAACCTGGAAAAGGTGAAATTACCATGATTGTGCTGTAGATGAGGGTTGTGATGAAATTGCAAAAGGAGTTGGTTACAGCAAGAGTGAGTAAATCATTCCTATTTGGAGAAATAAGCTGGTTAGATTACGGTCTGATTTTTGTACATGGTACATATAAAACCTTGATAATGGTTTTTTTTATTATTATTTATTGATTTTTATGGGTTTTGTGTTTTTCAGTGGCAGAATGGAAGTTTATCTGTGGGTTTATTGAATGCCATGCTTACGTAATTAATAATATAGATTCAAAGTAGAGATGAACTTTATGTCATCAGTTACTTCAGTTGCTGTGCAGACATAGAAGAGTTATTTATTGATCAGACACTTTTATTTTAGTTAAGTCTGATCCTCGCCTTTTTAGAATTCAGGGGAATGAAAAATAACCAATGTAGATGTTTATGTGTTTGAAGTGAACTTTTTTAACTAGGAACTGTTTTAAAAAGGTCAGTGAAAAACAACTGACACTGAGGTTCCATTTCTCTTGCAGGTAGGTCTATGAAAGATAAGCAGACATTTAAATTTTGGGTATTTCCTTATGATAACAAATGTAGGTCGTTGCCAACTAAACAGAGCTTGCTGACATCAGACTTCTCACATAGTGATATTTTAATCCATTTTTTTCCTAGGAAAAAGAGAAGAAGTATATGCTGCCTTTGGACAACTTGAAAGTGCGAGATGTTGAAAAGAGCTTCATGTCCAGCAAACATATCTTTGCATTGTTTAACACAGAGCAGAGGTAAGAAAATGTGCTATTCTGCAGATACTTCTATAAACTGGTATCTAGCTGAGCATTTTAATAACTGTGAGTGCAGTTTTGCTATTTCCACCATGTTGAGTACACAAGATGTTGATATTCTTGATTTATCTGCTTCTTTGCTGTTGCATAACCATGGGATGGTGTCCTCCGAGCCACTCGTGGGGTGAAACAGCTCCATGATGAGTCAGCCAGTTCTTCTGTATGGCTGAATAATCATCTCCTGATCCTATTTTTGTTTTATTTGGCAGTCACCTTGGCTTACCAAAACATTCATGACTTCTGTACCTTGTGACCAGATTCAACTGGTGTAAATCACAAAAGCGTCATTGCTTTTCACTTTCTCCAGTGGAAAGTCTTGCCTCTCATTAATCTTGGGACTCATTTGATTGTTTGTTTGGGTTTAAACACTGCTGAATGGAGAAAAATCAGATTCCTCTACTTCTCTAATTAATAGAATATTTGCTTTTTAGTTTTTGCCCCACACTTTTCCTCTCAGACTCTTCCCTGTTTTAAGTGGTGCGGGTGCTGTACGGAAGCTGCTCCTGATGCACAGCCAGTTGACATTACTGTGCACAGTTTCCTTAAACTTTACAAAAGACAAAAAAGTGACATGTAATTATTTTTTTTTTAACTGAGGAGGAGAGTTGCATTTGTAGCTGTCTCAGTGGAATTACATTTTAGCAGATAAGGGCAATTTCAGTAAGTTTTTTTTCAGGCAAATAAGTAAATTGAATTGTAGGGGCAGCATGGATGGATATCCTTGTTTTCCTTTTCTGCTAAGTTCCTTCACACCTGCTTCTCACTCACATCACCAAAGCTTGGCATTACCTTCAGATGTTCAAGATGATGAGGGCTCAATGTGGCTTTCTGCAGAACTGGCTGTTGTTGCTCCCGAACTGGCCAGAAACAGTGGCCAGAACTTTCAGAAGCAAGGAATGCCCCTCCCTCCTGCAAAGCAGAAATGAAGCATGGGATTTCTGGGCTGTCAAGTTTCTGCTGACCCCAGAAACGTGCGGACACAATGTCAGTCTCAGTCTGAACTACCCCAGGAAGGCTTTGCTTCTGTCTGTTGACATCTCAGCCAGCCTGCGAGGGGCCATGGTCTGCCAGGAGATGCCCTTTGAAAGTATGTCATACACGTACTAGCTGGGAATAACATTTCAAATGCTTGACCAGTTGCATTTCTTGAGCACAGAAACAAGCTTTGAAAAGCTTTTCATGTTCTTAAAAACATAAATGATCTTCGGATGCAGGAAATGAATTTAATTCTGATGGTTCTGCTGTAGTTATGTGTGGATCATCCCAGTGTTGTGTGTACATCTGTCAGGAAAGGTAACTTTGTCCTGGTGGCTTGATATCAGCTGTACATATTAAGTGACTTCCATGAGAAATTTGTCAATTTTAGCTCATTGTTTCTCCTTTGGTTTGGCTAATGGCTTTGAATATTTATCATCATCATAAACATTAATCATCGAACTGCTGTGCAAATCCAAGAGAAGCATTTCCATTGGCAATTTGGGATTTATTTGGGTGGTATATAGCTGGACATTCACATCTTCACTTGGTCTTCATCCATACTAGACATCAAGGATTTCAAAATCAGATGTCTAAAATGTTTGCCAGGTCTGTAATAGCCCTGCCTCTTTGGGCTCTGAGTAGACCCTGCAGCCTCTGCAAGCTGCTCTAAAAACATCCTTATATCCACACAGGCATGTTAAGACATGACAGCCCAGCAATAAGAACACAAAATACCTTTGCCTTGGGAGAGGTAGATCATGGAGACAGTCTTTCAGCTTTAAGGAAGGCAGAATTTGTTTTTGAAGAAATATTTATTGAGTTCTAATTAAAACAACAATTTCTCTGTTACTGTAAAACAGCTGATTTTTGATATTTCTAAAAATCTGCCTCCTGGCACAAATTGATCAAAACAAGATTAGTATCACTTTCCACTGAATCCTGAATCCATAGATGTGTCAGCAAAAACAGGAATATTGGTTCTCGAGTAGAGTGATCTGGCTGGGGATTCTGTCCCCCATCCCAGATTCTTAAGGAAACTGAAACAGGGAATTGATAAAGATACATTGAAATAAAGGAGTCTTATTGTTGTTTTACTTTATGGTAATCTGTTGAATCCTGGTTTCTGGTGTGTGTGTGTGTGTGAGAGAGAGAGAGTATGGCTTGCTTTTCAAAGATCATGTGAAAAATTAACTTAGTTTCTGGTTGGCTTTGTTTTTTTGTTGGGGAGTGGTGGAGTGGTTGCTTTTTTTAATTAACAAAACTTTAGCAACTGAGAAACAAATCAGCTTTCGAAGTCTGCCCACTGAGGGTTCTGGTTATGGAACCATTTGCTATTTAAGATGTAGATCGTTAAAGAACAAAGACACAATCATCTGTTCCAGCTTCTATGATAGCACAGAGATTATTCTGTATCTCTCCCCCCCCCTCTAATCTGCAACATTTCTTTTCCTTGACTATGAAATCTTTCTTAATGTGCAATTAAATTATTTTAATTTTCAAGCAAAATCCCTTTAGGAGAAGAATTTTAATAAGCTTGTTCTCTTTTTCATTCCCAGCCCCTCACTGCATAGGTATTTGCTCCAGCCATATGTTTCTGATACTGTACATTTCAATAGTTTCCTGGATTATGCACTGCATTTTTTCCATTTATGAAAACCTTTCCAGCTCTGAAATATAGTTACCAGAAAAATACTCATTTCACTGCATAGAAGGAAAAACCATCTTGAGTTAGCTGAGACTTGGGGATAGATGGAGAAGGAAACTAACAGTATCTGTCATTTTGATTTACTGCAGAAGTCAACAGTTCTCTGACAGGAATCAAATGTGACTTGGTAATGTAGAGTAAATGGAGACTGTGACGATTGATTTCACAGTGAAGATAAATTCTCATGAAATGAACATAATTGTGTGTTTATGAAAAGGCAGTGTTGTGAAATAATTAAATTATTTTCATGTTTACTTTCTAATTAAATCTTAAAAAAACAACAACAACAAAAAAAAAAAGGTGAGGGTGGGAAAAGGAAAACTTTGCCTGAAATAGTTACAGTATTACTTAAAGAACAGGGAGGTTAAGTTTGTTTTTCAGCAAAGTAAGTAATACATTTAAAGCTTTTGAGTGAGCCATCTACTTAATTTATAGACACTTTGGAAGACCTTTGCAATGGACTCCTCTAGTTTACTTACCTTAGGAGTACTAGATATTAAAACAAAGTCAATGAAAGTGAGTGCCCTGCAATCCCTGGATCATTTTTGGCCGTGTCCATCTACACGAGTCTGCCTTGAAGCAACTGAAGCTGAGCTGTGGGGTCAAGCAGTGTGTGTCTAAACCTGAAGCTGTCAAGGAAGTGAGTGCTATTTTGTGTTAACCACCTTCTCTCCTCCACAGGAAACTCATGGCAAGTCTGCTTTTTTTAAGACTGGAAAAAGAGATCAAATCTATTGAGTATTTTAAAATCATTATGCTATAGGAAAAGAAAGAATGTTTGCAGCACTGCTGTAGAACTTACTGTGAAGTTGTGTAGATGTAGCCACTGATTGACTTTCTTAGGCAGAACTAAGCATGGAGCAGAGAGGATTTTGTCAGCATCTCTGCTCACGTTCAGTAGATTAACCTGTCATGTTGTCATTGCTGAGTGTGAAAGACTCTTGTTCAGAGTTCAAGAACAAAGAAAACAAATTCTGTCCATCCCAGAAAGTTTACTTTCCTTACAGGATTTCATTCCAAACACTTGATTTATTCTCCATGTATTTCCTGTAAAAATTATTCCCTTATTGGTGCTTTTTCTGCTACCCAAGTACTGTGGCCTGGAACAAGAACTGTAGTCTGAAATGTGCCTTGCTTTAGGATCTCCCTTTAGTCCCACCTCTCCCATCTCCCCTAAGAAGGGCAAGCAGTCTTTAGTTCTCATGATCTTGCCCTGTTGACTACAGTATCCACATACACTATTTTGACAGACTGTCTATTGTTCTAAAGTAGTTTCTTGCCTTTGCAGTAGTATGATTACACTTTTTTCCTGATCTCCTGGTCAAGAAATTGTTGTATTACTGTATTACAACTCCATTTAAATACTGCTTCCCTTTTAATTAAAGAAATGATGAGTAAAAAAATCTGTCTTCATTTGCTACAAGCAGAGAAAAATCTTCCTTTCCACCTCTTCTCCAACTCTGGAAAGATGAATTCTCTTTTATAGGAGCAGAGATTCTACTAGGTACAGGTTTTGGGGGTTATAAATGGTAGTAGGCTGAAGTGTTTTTTGAGTTGGTGAATTTTCAAGCCTTCCTTACCAATACAGGGAGTAGCAACAACAGAGTGAGGAAGCGTTACCTGGTGGAGAGTCCCTGGTCAGTAGTCTTTCTCTGTTCCTCTTCAGACTCATTCCTTTCCTTGGAACCAAAGAAGCAGAGCCAGTGTGTGAAATTCTGCCTTCCTTGCAGAGGAAGATGCCACCAGTTCTCCTTGTCTTTTACTTCCCTGCCCATCTAGGAGCCACCCAGATGAAACCAAGTTACGGTGTTGCTTTCCTGCCCTGTGTGGTTCTGTAAGATAGAGGGGTGTGAGGACCAAGTGCAAAGCACAGAACTGTTCCTTTTGCTTTCACAGGAGTAGGTCCCTGAGAGCCAAATGCCCCTCAGGAGTCATGGAACAGTGGGACAGACCCTGCCATCCCTGCTCCAGAGCTGACTGTCTGGGGCAGGCTTGTAAAAACAGATCTTTAATCAGACAAACAGATGAACGTCCAGAGGAGAGCGAGCAAAAGGCCGTTTTGAGGGCACACAATAGGACTGAAAATAGAACTGCCAGATGAGGAATTTTAACTACTGACTCCTGAGTACACTCTGTCTGTCAGGAATCATATTGCCCAGGGAGCTGTGTTGTTCAGTAGGACCCAGGAAGTGCACTGTGTCTACCAAGGGAAAGGTACCACTACATATTTTGGATGCTTGTTGTTGGCTGTGTGTTGCTCTAGAAGGGAATGGAGCACAAGTTGTTTCTGGGACTCCAAATGCACTAGAACTTTAAGGACTCAGTTTCTTGCCATGGGCAGCAACTGGTTAACTGCTATCCATATATAAGGGAAATTGGGCAAGAGCCAAAATAAAGGGAACTAGTGAAAGGAGACCGGGTCAGAGGAGGTGTTGGATAGAAGCCAGGCTAAAGGAGAAAGCCTAAAATGAGATGTATGTTTAGTTACTGTTTTTGAATTACTCAGAAAGCTAAGCCCCAGGAAGAGCTGGACTGTAAGCTATTCAGGGCCCTCTCTGTTCGAAATGGAAGAAAGAGAATCTGTTTAATTAAAAAGCCCTACAAATTTAGTCCAGAAAAAAAGTTGCTAACATTTCTAAACAAACTCCTAAAATGCTGGAGAGTACAATATTTAAGAACAGGGAAAATATACAAACGCAAGAAATAGCTAGCCTTTATTGCCAACTGCTTTCTGTTAAAAAAAGGGTGGGGGGAAGAAAAAGGTTGGGGTTTTTAATCTGGAATATATTCTTTTTTGCCATTACTGACAAATATTCTTTGCATGACAAATAAGAGGTAGTATGGTGCAGGTATTGAGGTTTAAAACTGGTATTACAGAGCAAAAAGGAGCTCTTGGGGGAAGGAAACCACAGTGCCAAACCCATACCTTGAATATGAAAGTTACACCGTACCTGAAGAAAATTCCCTGAGTGATTGTGTGGGATCTGAAACAGAAGTGCCTACCAGACACACGGGTGTTGTGAGCACGGGCGAAGTCATGCGTGATAAACCTGAGTGAGCTGCAGCACAGCTTCTCCTGGCCTTGCTGAATGCCCCAGCACAGTCTGGGTCCCTCTGCCCCATCCAGGGCAGGGCAGGGCTGCAGCAGGAGCCGTGTTCCCTCCGTGCCCCATGAGGGGCTGACAGCTGGGGGCAGCTTTTGCCTCTGTGTGGCCCCGAGGCAGATTCCAAAACAGGCTTCCATCCCTCACCACGAAAGGCATCAAACCTTCTCCTCCAGGGACTTACAGAATATTTTAGTGGCAGTCACTGTTACTACTGTGGATTTTGGCCTGTATGGTGTTAGTTTTGGCTGCATTTCTGTTCTGGGTTACATATAGGACTCGAGATATGTGATTGCCAAGGCTGGCCTATATACTGAGCAGCATATCTTCTGTTCATTTTCACCTTAAAATTGTGGGGGTCAGTGTGTGTTTTGGGTGTGCGTACTTGGAAAGGTCCTTATGCTTTTGGGAGAGCACTCACATGAGATAGGTGGCAAAATCCTTAAGTGTTATTATTTCATTACATTGTCTCAGAGATTGTCTCTTTGGATTTTTTGGATATTAAGGAAAAAAAAATCTTCAGAGACATGTGTAATTAATTTTAATTAGCATTCACATTGGAGTGATGTGAAATGGTATGCCTTGATAGAAAATGTTAGTCATTGCTAGTAACTCAGAGCAGATGGCCGTTTTTGTTTCTTCAAAATATATGATTTGCAGAGCTTCTGGTAGAGCTTTCTTATTTGAAAAAAAAAAAAAATAGTGCATATGCTCAAACCAGCCATTGTGCAATTACAGGTGCCCACAATCATAGACTAAGTTTGAATAAGCAGAGTGTGCACAGTGGAGTTGCAGACTGAATAGGTAGAGAACATAATTTCATCCAAGATTATCTTTCCCAATAGCTGGAGTATCTGGATTCTGTTATTTTCTCCCCTTTGCATTTTAGATGACTGTTCATTAAACCTATATTCTGTATGTTTTCAATTTCAATCCAGTGAGAAATACTTAAGAATTGAATCTTTTGTGTCTTTCATGGAATAAAATGGGGCCAATTAGCATTTGATTCTAGATTCCTAATGTTCAGTTCAATAACTCTTCCATGCTAATAGAGATGTTTGCAAAAAAATCACTTGAGATAAGCTGGTTGAAATCCCTGTAAAAGAAGATATTCCTTTATTTTTCAGTCTGTGAGTAGCTTCACTTCTGTCAGTGTGACTGCTGAAGTTAAATGTGGGTTTGTGTTCTTTGGAGAATTAAAATGGCCTATAGGCCCAATTTTTAAAAATGTCACTAGTGTTCTTGCTGTGTAGTGATTGTTCTGTCTCCTCCCATATTGGCAAGAATATTTTCTCTCTATAAAAAGAAATTTCATGCATATCCAGTACATCTTTGTCTACTGAAATCCAGATCCAACTCAGTCTAAAAGCTCTCTATGCACATGGTTATATGTGAGTCTGCATTAATTTATATGCACACAAATTAACTGAATTTGTAATGTGCCTGCAGTGGTTGCCCTTAAAAATTTCCTAGGTTTGCTGGAGATAAATATTTAACCTTATCTTAGTATTAAGAAATTGCAAGATATACCATACATCTTGATGTGCAGCAGTGGTGTGTGCTCAGAGAGCACCTTCTGATGTGTAACCACGTAGAGGGAAACCCACTGATGTTGCAAGTGGTGTCCTTTCTGTATCGTTTTCAGGTGTGATTCACTCCCTGCTCCTGCATTGTAGAGATCTGCTGGTTTATAGGCAGTCAAGCCTTCCCTAGGCAGTGCTGACAGCCCAGGCTTCAGGGAGGGTGGAAGGGAAATTTCAGTAACTCACAGCTGGGCAGTCTTCAAACTTATCTGGCATTTCTCAGTTTCCTCTTGGACACTTTCAAATCCCTTAATCCAGTCCTGTTAGGATTCTTTTGTGACAGAAGGAGTTAAAGAAACACCTTTGGACATTTCTGTATTAAGCCCTGAAATATACAGGGGAATGGAATCAGGAAATCAAGGTAAAAATAAAGTGAAGAAGTTGTCGGATAAGCAAAGTTACAGCTGGGTGTCTGCTGGACTTTCAGGTGATGGGCCTGGCCTGGAGAAGGCATGTCCTGAGTGTGGAACCATTCCAGAATTGGAAATGATGCTTTTAGTCCAATTGTCTGTTCATCCTCAAAAGCAATTATGTTGTATTTTTAGTAGAATGCAGTTCCAAATTGAGGTTTATTTATCTAGAGTATAATAAAATCTTCAGATAACAAATTTGTATTTTGCACTCTGGAAGAAAACCCCAGTCTTATGTTGATTTCCAGTATGCCACTATAGTTACATTTTCATGTATTATGCATGATATTACAGTGATGAAATTACAGTGATGAGACTACAGGAGGAAGTAGAGTAGGTAGATGTGGTATGTGCATACAGTTTTGCAGTTTCCTCATTTATGTGCTCACAGTTAAGAAGTGTTAAATATGCAAGGGAAATACCACTTGCAAGTGGTACTTCTAGGCATGTTCCCATTTACTGTATCTGTCTTGTTTCTGCAGTCCCTTAGATTTATAGATGCCTGAATATCAACAAGATTCATATAGTTGAGAGTTCCTCTTTCCTGGTATCCTGTATTCTCTCATTGTCTTTGATGCAGAGCATCCCATTTAGCTGCTATAGAGATGGCAGTGAGAACATGACTGCACAGTATTCCATGTGGAGTTGGTAGGTGAGGCTTGAGTAGTAACTGTTTCTGTGCTGATGTTTGCAGCAATTTTAAGAAGTGGAAGAGAGAAGAAAACAGAAAATCGGAATTGTTTTCAAGAACGTTTTTACAGCTTTCCATGAGACGCCAGTGGATTCCTAATGAGTAAAACATGTTAATATGTTTTTGTAAGATTCCACTGGTAACAGAAAAAGGACTCTTTTCAGAAGTTACTTTGGCTTTTTTTTCCTTTGAAAAGTTCCTGTGCTTGTCAGCCTTTCTGGGAGAAAGAAAGGCAGGGGAAGTGTAGTAGCAAGGAAGCCAGCTGGGGAGGCAGGCATCCCCTTACCTGCCCTGCTGTAACATTCCTGTGAGCTCTGGCTCAGGGTGTGCATCCTTCAGTTCCTCACATGTGCTATGTCTCTGGCAGTGCTGGTGGAGTAGAATGAGCTACACTAAAACGGAGCTCTCAGATCCTCCAGGGAGAAAGAAGGGCCTTGGAGACCTGGAGCCATCAGCTGCTGGGCCATGAGGTGTCCCTAGCTGTAGGAAAAGTCCTGACACAGAGACAGAGTGCAGGACTGTCAGCTCCCACGTGTTCAAAGTGCTTGGCTGAAATCCCTGCTCACACAGCTACACTGGTTGTAGCAAGCCACAAAATGCCAAAAAGTTTAATATATAACATGGCAGTCCTGAAAACATGTTTTCACAAGCTGGTGTCATGTTGTTTTGCTCTTGCAGATAAGTGTTTTTGGAACTTCCCTATCACTATGTTTTACAGCCTGTATTTGCTCTATTGTTATTTTTAGTCATCTTTTCTGAGAGTACCCTTTTACCATTTCAGCTTCCTATTTCTTCAAAGTTATAGCTGCTTCGTTATCTTCGCCAAAAAAGCTAAAAAAGCTTATCTCAGTAAAAGTTTCTCCTAACAATAAATTAAAGCATTTTTTCCTCTGGCAATTTCATTATGCTTCTCTCTCTCTTTTTTTTTTTTTTTTTT